>WOXC01005037.1:0-338215 GCA_011680675.1 Gymnobelideus leadbeateri | reverse complement strand
AGAAATGATGAACAGGCAAATTTTGGAAAATCCTAGAAAGATTTATATGAATTGATGCTGAGTGAAGTGGGCAGAACCAGGAGAACATTATACATGGTATCAATCACAGTCTGTGATGACTGATTTTGACAGGCTTAGCCTTTCTCAGCAATGAAAGGACCTAAAACATTTCTAAAGGACTCATGATGTAAAGTGCCATTCGTATCTAGAGAAAGAAATATGGAGCCTGAATGCAGAGTAAAGCAGACTATTTTCTTTTCATTTTGTTTTGTTTTTTTTTCTTTCTCATGGTTTCTCCCATTCCCTTATAATTTTTCCATACAACATGACTAATGTGAAAAATATGTTTAATAGGAATATATATATATATATATATATATGTACAGCCTATATCATATTGCAGGCTTTCTTGGGGAGGGATGGTGGAAGGAAGGAGAGGGAAAATTTAAAACTTATGGAAGTAAATGTAAACTAAAAATAAGTAAATTAAATAAAAAAAAATAAACAGAAAGTGATCAAAGCAGGAAACAACTGGTCCCACATGACAGCTGGAGTAGATACTAGGTTAGGTGAGATGAACCTAGGCATTTCGGTCTCTGCTTCATCCTGCTGTTTTTTTTTTTTTTTCCATGAGTGACTAAACAGTGATACTGAGATGGAAATGTCCAATATTAGAAGCAATATTGTGACTTCAGGAGGTTGAAGATCCTAGGGCCATAAGGTTATTTATGACAATGGGAAATTCTGAATTGGAGATGATAATACCAACAGAAAGAAGACCTCAACCCCCCCCCCCCCCCCAGTGTCTTGCCAGAAGACATGGATATGCAAGAAAAAGAATCTGATCCTATTTCTAGAGGATCAGGCTCCCACAGCATTAAACAAGTCTGGTCATTACATAGGTAGGTTCATAGCAGAAAGGCCCTGTAATGGAGGAGAGAGTATAGCATCTCAGACCCCCTGAGATAAAGTCAGATTCTTATTGTTAGATCTATGTTAGCACACTTGAGCCTCATGACAAACCTGTGAGCTAAATATGTCAATATGTCAAAGATATGTGACTCTGATGACACCCAATCAGTAATGTGAATGAACATGTTAGGAGTGCCATCTCATGGTTCACCTACAGAGACAGCTTATAAGTGTGAGAGGAAAGTTTTGGACCTAGGCCTCATTGTCTCTTTACCCAGGCACTCTATCAGCTATATCATACTATGTCATACTATTTCATATATGTCTTATCTGGAAAAATAATATAGTTATGCTTAATCTTTTACAGATGAGGAAACTGAGGCTCAGAAAGATGAAATGATTTGCTAATGATCATACAACTAAATGTCAAGTCATTCCTAAATTCAGATTCTTCTTCTTATTATTATCATTAATTTTTTCACCTCAGACCTTCGATCTTCTTCTGGGTCTGCCCTTTGAAGTAAGAGAACAGGAAAGTTGACAAGGAATATGAATTCTTTCTCTTGCTGTGTAGGTCCCATTTTCATATGCTGCTCATGTTCACCCATAAGAAGGAAGTGGAGGGGGGTGTCTAGGTGGCACAGTGAATAGAGCACTGGCCCCAGAGTCAGGAGGACCTGAGTTCAAATCCGGCCTCAAACACTTAACACAAAAAACTAGCCATGTGACCTTAGGCAAGTCACATAACCCCAATTGCTCTACCTTCCCCCCTCCAAAAAATAAGAAGGAAGTGGAAAAGTAAAGCAGGATTTCTCCTTTGCTCTTATGATCATGTGCCTGCCATCTCATATTGCGCTTGCCTCCACCTGATCTACACCTTCCTTTGGGAAGTGGAGTGGAGTCCTCCATTCAACTCCATTTCTCACATCTGAGCATAACCCTTCACCCCCATAGATCATCTTTGAAACCCCATCCCTCACTCCACCTCCCAATTCTTTGTCCCCGTACCTTTCAATCCTCCAACCCCCAAATTTTAACTAAACACTATCCAGAGTTTCCACTGTACCTTATGGAATACCTTTTCCATAGGCAATAAATTTCCTTTTATCCTAAATAATTTTATTTCCCACTCCTTCCATCTACTAGCTGAAACCTGGTTCCCACTGAAACCTGGGTCCCTTCTGATAACAGCCTCCCTAGCTACCCTTTCCAGTATTGGCTATGCCTCCCTTCACCGATTGAGGTGGGGGAGTTGGAATACTCTTTGCTCCCCATTGCCACTTCCAAATTCTCACCTTACCTCCATAACTTCATAACTGCCCTTTGAAGGTAATACTATTCATATCTACCACTAAATCAAAGTCCTGATGGCTGCTGTCTAGGGACCTCCTGGTAACTCCTTTTCCTTTTTCAATGAGTTCAATACATTTCTTTTGTCCCTTCTCCAATTACTCTCCTTATACAAGTGGACCATTGACTTTTTACCTCTCACTCTGCTTATCCTTTCAAAACCCTACTCTGTATTAGCACTATGGAATAGTCTTGGATTGTTGTATTGATGAGAACAGCTAAGTCCTTCACAGTTGATCATTATATAATACTGCTGTTGCTATGCACAGTGTTCTCCTGGCTCTGCTCTCTTTTTATCGGTTTATATAATTATTTTTTTTCCTGCAGGCATGCTGGTCATCATTCTGATAGAAAAATAATATTCCAACACAATAACATGCTATGGCTTGTTTGGCTGTTCTCCAATTGATGGACATCAACTCAATTTCCAGTTCTTTGTCACCACAAAAACAGCTTCTATAAATATTTTTGTACTTATTCGTCCTTTCCCCTTTGTCTTAATCTCTTATAAGTACAGACTTAGAAGTGATATTGCTTTGTCAAAGGGTATGCCAGTTTTATAACCCTTTGGCTATAGTTCTAAATATTCTCTAGAATGGTTGGATTAGTTTACAACTCTGCCAGCATTGCATTTTTGCCTATTTTCTGAATTTCCTCCCACATTTATTATTTTCATTTTCTGTCATATTAGCCAATCTTATAGGTGTGAGGTGGCACCTCAAAGTTGTGTTAATTCCTCTAATTCATAGTTATTTAGAACATTTTTCATAAGACTATAATTTACTTTCTGTCTCTCTTTGTATCATTTCCTGTGGCTTAAAAATATCCCAATATTAACTCCATCCTGAAAAATTCTTACTTGATTCTTCCATCCCTGTTTACTAACTTCCTGTGTATCTTCTACCCTTGGTAGATTACATCCTCATAAAGACCATCTATAACAGTACCTCCACTTTCTATTCTCCCACTCTCTTCTTAACCCCTTAAAATTTAGTTTCCAACTTCATCATTCCACTAAAACTTCTCTACCAAAAGTTGCTAATTACCTCTCAGTTGTCAAATTCAATAGTCTTTTATTAATTTTCAATCTCTGCAACTTCTGCATTTTTTGATACTGTTGATCACCCTCTTGTCCTTGATATTCTATTCTACCTAAGTTTTGGGTCACTAGTCTTCTTAAATATCCTCCCATCTGACCACTCCCCAGTCTCCTTTTCTGCATTCTTATCTAGATCATGCTTTCTAACCATAGAAGTTTCAAAGACTTCTCTTTTTCCTCTATACTACTTTACTTTTTCTTCCTCTGTATTGCTTTACTTAGTGATTTCATCAGTATCCATGCCCTTAATTACCTTTTTTAGGGTAATGACTCTTATCTCTATCTATCCTGCCCCAAACTTGGTAGTGTCCTAGAATCTCATATCTCACACTATATTTCACACATCTAACACTAGATATACAATAGACATCTTAAACTCAGTGTGTCCAAAATGGAACTCAATATCTTTCTCCATAATCCCTTTCTGCTCCTACCATATTCCTTTTTTACCTGAAGAATTGAAACTATACTCCAAGTCTCTCATGCTTACAACCTAGAAGCCATTATAGACTCCTCACTATCTCTCTCAAGTCCATCCCACCATATACAGTCTGTTACCAATGTCTGCCAGTTTCACCTTTGTAACATTTCTGACATATGCCCTCCTTTCTCCTCTGACACTGCCACCCATATAGTGTAGAGCCTAGTCACCATAAAACTAGAAGACCAGGGGTGAGGAACTTGTAAAATTGAGGCCACCCGTGGCCCTCTAGGTGTTCAAGTGTAGCCCTTTAGACTGAATCCAAACTTCATAGAATAAAAGGCTCCCCATCCCTGAACTAGACTATAGCTATAGCCTACTGGTGAATCTGCCTGCCTCAAGTCTTTCTTTACTACAATTCATGCCCCATTTTTTGATAAAATAATTTTTTGAAGCATAGTTCCAATCATGTCACTCTAGTAATCAATAAACTGCAGTGTTTGCTATCACTTTTAGGATCAAATACAAAATCCTCTCCTAGGCATTCAAAGTCGTTCATAAACTAATCCCCTTCTATCTTTCCTGTCTTCTTACATCTAACTTTCTAACTCATAGTATTTGATCTAGTGACCTTGCTCTCCCTCTTGGTCTACAAACAAAACATTTCATCTCTTGACTCCAGGCATTTTATTTGGCTGCCCCCAGGTCTAGAATATTCTCCTTCCTCATCTCTTCCTGCAGCCTCCCATGCTTCCTTTAAGTACTATTTAAAATGCTATTTCTTTCTTTCTTTCTTTCTTTCTTTCTTTCTTTCTTTCTTTCTTTCTTTCTTTCTTTCTTTCTTTCTTTCCTCTCTCTCTCTCTCTCTCTCTCTCTCTCTCTCTCTCTCTCTCTTTCTTTCTTTCTTTCTTTCTGAAGGGTGGGGGGAGGCAGGGCAATTGGGGTTAAGTGACTTGCCCAATGTCACATGGCTAATAAATGTTAAGTGTCTAAGGCCTGATTTGAACTCAGGTTCTCCTGACTCTAGGTCTGGTGCTCTATTCACTGTGACACCTAGCCACCTGTAAAATCTCATATCTTAACCCTTATTAATTCTAGAGTAAAATATCTATTAATTATTTATTTTTTAACTTTTCCAGAACTTATTCATTTATTTTTAGTTTTCAACATTCATTTCAACAGGATTTTGAGTTACAAATTTTCTTCCCATCTCTCCCCCAAACTCCAATTCAAGATGGCATGCATACTAATTACCCCCTGAGGAATCAGGAATTTAAGGAATTCCTAAGGATTCCTTTAAGGAATTATTTTCTTCAGTGAGCTTTTGGACCTCCTTTACCATTTGGCCAAATCTGCTTTTTATGGCATTCTTTTCCTCATTGGCTTTTTGTATTTCTTTTGCCATTTGGATTAGTCTTTGTTTGAAGGTGTTATTTTCTTCAGTCTTTTTTTTTTTGGTCTCCTTTACCAAACTGTTAACTCATTTTAAATGATTTTCTTGTATCACTCTCATTTTTCTTCCCGATTTTTTTCTACTTCTCTTATTTGATTTTCAAAATCCCTTTTGAGTTTTTCCATGGCCTGCAACCAGTTCTAAGATATTTTTCTCAGAAGCTTTGGATGTAAGAGCTTTTACTTTGTTTTCTTCTTCTGATTGTATATTTTAATCTTCTTTGTCAGCAAAGTAAGATTATATATTCCAAATTTTTCTGCCCTTTGGTCCTTTTCCCAGTCAATTACTTGACTTTTAACTCTTTGTTAAGGTAGGATTCTGCTTCCAGTGTGGAGAGTGTACTGTCTTTCAGTATTTCAATCATATTGAACTCTCCAATGGGTGTCATAGCAGGCCACTTCTGGCCATGGGGTTTTCTTGGCAAAGTGGTTTACTATTTCCTTCTCCAGTGGATTAAGACAAACAGAGATCAAAAGAATTCCTCAACATCATGTAGTTAGTAAGTGTCTGAGGCTAGATTTGAATTCAGGTTTTCCTGACCCCAGGCCCTGCATTCTAACCACAATGTCATCTAGCTGCCTATCATGTAATAGAAGATTAATAAATATTTATTTATTGATTGACTGATTCTCATCGAAATGTCTCCTAATACCAGGTCAAGAGCTTTCTCCAATTTTTCCACTACACCATGCTACCTTAAATCCTGTAATTGTTTTAAGTGTTGAACATGGTCTGAGTAGGAATTTTAAAGAACAACTTATTTTGTATTAATCATACTTATCCCAGCAACCCTTTAATTTCTTGTATTAGGGCTTTTTTTTGGATTTAATCTCTATTTTTCTGTTATTATTCATGCATGTTTCTTGTCCCTCCAAGAACATTAAAACTGGTGGCCCTAGATAGCAGGCATAGGTCAAATTTGCAGGGAAAAGATATATCAATTCTTTCTTTACATCATTTTCATTTTCTTAAAAAAAAACAATTAAAATTCTCTAGGAAAGGATAAACTCAAAAAAGCTCTTTTGGTTGCCCAGTTGTGATATTAAGAAATAACAATTGAAACCCTCATATACCCTGGCTGCTCCTCTTTAAAAGGGACAAACATTCCTGTTCAGTGAAAGGCTAAGATATCTGGAAAATTTGAAAATGGCTTTTAGGTTTGTGTATATTGTTTAGCAAGATAGACACTCTCTTTTTCTTCCTAGACTTCTGTTCCCTCTTGTGATAGACTTACAGGTTTCTTTGATAAGGAAAGAAAGCTACCTACTGGGCATTTTTCTCCAGCAACCTCAGCACCCCATTCTTCATCCAGCATAAACTTGTCTATTTGCTAAAAATCCAAGGTCTAGATAAGGCCTGGGGGCGGAGCCAAGATGGCAGAGTAGAAACAGCTCGTCCAAGCCTCTCTGCCCCCAGATTCCCCCCAAACTATGTAAAAGGGGACTCTGAAAAACTTCTGGAGCCCCAGCACCCACAGAACGACACAGAGAAGCTAACCTCCCGCTGAGGACAGCCCAGCAGCCCTGCAGGAAGGACCAGCTCAGTGGTCTGGGAGCAGGCAGCGCGCAACGCGCAGAGCGCAGGAAGCGGAGCCGAGCCCAGGTCCTTGTGAGCCGAGGTTTTAGCCCCAGGGCGGCAGGCGAGCAGCCAGCTGGAGGAACCCCAGAACACCAGGAGCTGTGGCGACTCCAGAATTATCAACATAGACATGCCTAGGACACAGTAAGAGGTTAGTGTCCTATGGACTTTGGGACCTGCATTTGGGGAATGCGTCAGCTCCCTCCCCTGGGGGCTAGAAGCCGCTGAGGACAAATGACATTTTGTAGTTTTCAGAGGCAGATCCGGCTCCCAGCCTACAAATCGTGGGAAGATCCAGCGATCAGTCTTGGGGGGTAATCGCTCTTGCTTTAATCTCCCTGGATCTGGATCGTGATCTAGGGTGGAAGTTGTGGGTGGGTTTACAGCTTGCCAGAAACGGAAGTTGCCCCCCACACGTTTGGGACGAAAATTCCTCTATCTGGCCTTAAAGCCATAGTGTGGCAACAAGCCCAAAAGTCAAGCAATTAAGTGGCAACATGCCAAGGCAAAGGAAACAGAAAAATGCAACCCTAGACTCCTATTTTGGGGGCATAGAGCGGGAAAAGGACTGTGAGGTCAGAAGTCCTGCTCCAAAAGCCCCAGGGGAAAACATGAGCGGGTTGCAGGCCATAGAGGACCTTAAGAAGGACTTTAAAAATCAAATAAGAGAAGTGGAGGAAAAATTAGAAAGAGAAATGAGAAGGATGCAGGAAAAGTATGAAATGAGGGTCAACAGCCTGACTGAGGAAAACAACACCTTAAAAAATAGACTAGCTCAAATGGCAAAGGAGGCCCAAAAGGGCAATGAGGAGAAGAATGCCTTAAAAAGTCGAATTTGCCAGATGGAAAAAGAATCTCAAAAGTTCAGTGAGGAGATTCATTCCTTCAGAGTTAGACTGGAGCAAATGGAAGCTAATGACTTTGTGAGAAATCGAGATGCTGTTAAGCAGATCCAAACAAACGAAAGATTAGAAGGCAATGTGAAATATCTCATGGGAAAAACCACTGACCTGGAGAATAGATCCAGGAGAGACAATTTAAAAATTATTGGACTACCTGAAAGCCATGATCAAAGAAAGAACCTAGAAATCACCCTTCAAGAAATTCTCAAGGAAAACTGCCCTGATGTTTTAGATCCAGAGGGCAAAATAGAGGTTGAAAGAATCCACAGATCACCTCCTGAAAAAGATCCCAAAAAGAAAACTCCCAGGAATATTATAGCCAGGTTCCAGAATCCCCAGATCAAGGAGAAAATACTACAAGCAGCCAGGAAGAAACAATTTCAATATTGTGGAAAGACAATCAGAATAGCCCAGGACCTGGCAGCTTCTACACTGAGGGATCGAAGGGCATGGAATATGATATTCCAGAGGGCAAAAGAACTGGGAATTAACCCAAGGGTCACCTACCCAGCAAAACTGAGTATTTTGTTTCAGGGGAAAATATGGTCATTCAGTGGAATAGAGGACTTTCAAGCATTCTTGAGGAAAAAACCAGAATTGAATAGAAAATTTGACATCCAGACACAGGAAGGAAGAGATGCCTGAGAAAGTAATCGGGGAATAGAGATCAAGGGGAACTTATCAAAGTTGAACTATTTACATTCCTATATGGAAAAGCAATAACTGTGACTGATGATATCTTTCTCACTATGAAAATAATGGAAGAAGGGGGTTTGGTCATATGAATACATATTTGAATGTTGTGTATATGGTAACAGTTATATATGGATAGAGGGCATAGGTTGAATTTGTTGGGAAGGGAGAATACTCAAGGGATGAAATTATGAGGTGAGAGAGGAAAGTGGCAAGAGGAGATGGGGAGAGACAGGGGGAGGGTAAACTATCCCATGAAGAAGAATCAAGGGGAAGTGGTTGCAAAAGAGGGGGAGAATAAGGAAGGCTAAAAAGGCAAAACCACATTCACATTGAATTTGGTTTGGGGAGAAAATGACATACATACTAAATGGGATATCTCAACCTGCAGCAGGATAGGGGGAAGGGGGATGAGAGGAGGGATGATGGATGGGAGGGCATCCTTGGGGTGAGGGGAGGTTGGAAGTACCCACTATAGAAGAGGGACAGGATCATGTAGGGAATGGACCAGGTCGGGGGTGGGATGAGTGGGAGGGAATTATAAGCAGCCTTGTACAATATATCTACTATGATAATGTTTTGCATAGCTAGACATGTACAACATATACTGAATTACTTATCTCCCCAGAGGGAATGGGTGACAAGGCAGGAAGGAAATGGATCTGAAATTCGAAGTCGTAACATTAAATGTTTCAAATATATATAAATACTATTATTAATATTATTTTGCTTGTAATAGGGAGATAAGATGTGCAGGCATTGGGACACAAAGATTCACCTTCCTGTAATGGAAAAGTCGATGGGGGTATGGCAGAAGGTATGGGAGAGAGCAGATTGGAGGAAGCATTATCTTGTGGGACTACTATTCTGGGAGGTTGGGTAGGGGAATAATGGGGGGAAATGATTGTAACTCAAAATCTGGCGGAAATGAATGATGTAAAACAGAAGTTAATAAAGCATTTGTTTAAAAAAAAAATCCAAGGTCTATCTCCCGAATTTCAGCCTGGGGGTATTCTTTTACTCTAAGTCCTAAGGAAAATAAGTAGCCCATGAATATTATAAAATAAGATTGCTCTTTGGACAGAGAGAATGAAGAGAATAAAATCTTCTCCTGCTTTGGAGTCTTCCAAAAAAGTAGGTCCTCTTTTAGCAGCCAGAATTCTTTAGATAAGAGAATACATGCTTTTCATCCACGCATGCAACAAAGAACATTTTAAAATGATGACTAGGATACATTACAAATAAGATTCTATTGAAGGTTGAATAAAGATTTCAGGTTTACATTATCTACATTTTTTAGAAAAGAGATAGATTTTTTTGCTTACTTTTATTTTTGTTGATGTCTGTTCTTTACATTTTTAATTTATTTTTCTCCTTTTTATATAAGGAATAGAGGAAAAAGAAAAAAACAGTTATAGTAAATAAGCATATTAAAATAAAACATATTTGCTAAGTTCAAACTATTATTAGCTATGTTCAGATATGTATTTCATTTTATGTGTTGAGTCTATCACCTCTTTTTCAGGAGGTAGGTTAAAATTTTCATCATTTATCTTCTGAAGCCATGGTTAATTATTGCGTTGATCAAATTTCTTAAAGTTTCAAAATGTATGATTTTTACAACTTTTATTGTTAGACATACTTATAAAAATGATGAATTCTGGATGGAATGAAGGGAAAATATGTACACTGATTATTACTGGTAGAATAGTGAACTGGTCCATTCATTCTAGAGATCAATTTGGAACTATGAACAAAGGGCTATAAAATTGTGTATACTATCTGATCAATACAGCAACTTCTGTAGCCAAAAGTGATCAAAGGAAAGGGAAAAGGACCCATATGTGGAAAAAATATTTATAACAGTTCTTTTTCTGGTGGCAAAGAATGGGAAATAGAGGGGACACTCATCAGTTGGGAATGAATGAGCAAGGTGTGGCATATGATTGTGTTGGAGTACTATTTTGCCAAAAGAAATGATGAATGGAGAAGTTTCAAAAAAAAAAAAAACAAATAAAACCAAACAAAATATTATAAGACTTATATAAATTAATGCAAAGTAAAGTGAGAACTGGGAGAGCATTGTGTTCAATGGCATCAATGTTATAATGATTGTCAAATGTGAAAGACTTGGCTATTCTGATCAATACAATGAATAATCCAAGATATTTCTAAAGAACTCATGATGAAAAAATGCTACCCATGATGAACTCTGAATGTAAACTGAAATGTAATTTCCTCGCTTTATTTTTCTTACAGTCTGAATTGTATATATTGGTAGTTCTAAGATAAAAAAAAATAAGATGGTATCTATCAAGTTCTATTAGGTCCTTGCTGAGGTCTTTGTGAGAAATTATATATTGAAGTTGAAAGAAAAAGGAAGCAAAGTGGTTGGTTGGTTTTGCTATTTTGCATGGATGAAAAAAACATTACCGGTAGACATGAAAACAAGAATAAAGCAAGACATCAGAGAAATACAACCAAACTATGAAAAATTAAAACTAGCCAAGATTTTGCTAATCTCTAGGGATAAGGAAGTTATAGGCAACATATGTCATAGGAACTATGGCTTATTGAATGAATGTCAAATCCCTGTTATATAGATAACTTTTCCCTTCTTTCCTTCCTTCCTTCCTTCCTTCCTTCCTTCCTTCCTTCCTTCCTTCCTTCCTTCCTTCCTTCCTTCCTTCCTTCTTTCCTTCTTTTCTTCCCCCCCATGTTCATTTTGCAATAGTTATGCAAATGATTTCATGTAGGTCATTTGAATGCATGGAGATTCCTTATAATTTTTAAAATAAAATGCTATTTTTATTGCTGAGCTAAAAAAGATCTGAGACTCCTTCCTTCCTTCTTTCCTTCCTTCATTCCTTTCTTCTTTGCTTCCTTTTTCCCTTCCTTCCCTCTCTCCTTCCTTCCTTCCTTCCTTCCTTCCTTCCTTCCTTCCTTCCTTCCTTCCTTCCTTCCTTCCTTCCCTCCTTTCTTTCTTTCTTTTTCCTTTCTTTCTTTCTCTTCTTTCTTTTTCTTCCTATCTCCCTCACTTCTTTTCTCTCCCTAATTTTACTCTCTCACCCCACTACTCTTTTCCTTTCTTTCCTCTCCTTTTCTTGGTTTTTGCTCTTTCCCCATCTGTCCCTTAGGCATATTTCTAGCCTACAGAGAAAGAGGTTACTGATCTCTGACCTCACTCTTTCCCTGCACAAAATCACTTAGTCTAAGTGCTGAACTGTGGTTTGATAATCAGAAGTGAAGTTTGGTATTGTGAAATATTCTCTCTTCTTTGTTCTTGCCCTGGCTTCGTTGTTAGCTTGCAGATGCTGTTGTGATCCTACACAGTGTATCATTATGTAACACAGCTGCATTCGCTGCTTCCCACAGCTCTGTTCCATGGCAAGGTAGTGTGGGGAGCAATTACAATGGTCTGTCTGAAGGTAGGCTAACTTCACTGTCTTTGGAGAAATAATTTAAGTGTCTTTATTGGAGCCAAAATTTTTCCTCACCTCGAAAGACATTTTTGATTTGGCTTCATTTGAAAGGGATTCTAACAGAGCAAAAGGAAGCTTTGTGGATTTAGAATGAAGAAAAGATCATTTTGCTTAGAGCATGGGAATTGGCAAGAAATAAGCCCCTTTACTCCTTATTCCTTTAACAATAGTTATACAAATGACATCATATAGGTCACTTGGATAGTTGGATTTTCCTTATAATGTTTAAATATAGAATTATATAATGGCTGAGCTAGAAGGAACCTTTGAGATTATTTAGTCTGCATTTACTTTACAGGGAAGAAACTGAGGGCTAGAGTGGAAAAAAATCAAATAGTTAATTTGAAGCAGGATTAACAACCTAGTCTCCTGACTCCCAGCCTGGGGCATTTTTCACTACAACATTTCTATGGAACACATTAAGCCAACTGGAAAACTTTTAGGTACTTTAAGATAAGCCATTGGGTATGAGTAGAGGAAATGCTATCGTTATTACAAGCAGGATTCCAAAGGAAATGAATTGTTTCATTTTCTGGACAGCATTATATAAAAGAAGGGAAAAATCTTCATGAATTGTCGGTTTCATCTGTAATGTTTTTGACAATGTTTCCATTAGGCCTTCATATCTTCAAATCTCTCCTTTATCACATACTGAATGCTATTTTTATACACTACTTGACATGTAAATCTACCCCTGATGAAATGATGCCACTTTGGACTGTCTTGAAGTTATAAAAAAATTAACCAAACTAGAAATGGTTTGGAGTTTTGACATAGTTTTTATCATGTTTAAAGAAACATGCATGAATAAAGTTTTATGTACTTTTTAAAATTAGAAAACTAAAGAGGTAAGCTCCCTTTAAGAGAGGGACATGAAAGATAGAAATCCAGCTCAAGGCAAGTCAAGTCAACAAACATTTAGGAAGCATCTACTGTGATCTGGGGAATGAAATGGAAAACTACTCCAAGAAAATCCCAAATAGGGGTCATGAAGATTTGGAAATGACCGAGAGAAAACAAATGTACCAGGTATTTGTGCTAAAGGCTGGCAAAACAAAAAAGACAAAATAAACATCCCTTCCCACCCCCACCCCCCAAAAAAAGCCTCCCTGTTTTTTGAAGAACACACAGTCTAATGTGGAAGCCAGTAAGTTAACAACTATATACAAAGCAAGATATATACAAGATAAATTCTAATCTTAGAGGGAAGGAATTAGCATTAAGGGGGATGAGGAAAATCTTCCTATAGAAGATTAGGATTTTAACTTGGACTTCAGAGAAATCAGAGATGCCAGTAGACAAAGATAAGAAATGAAAGAATTACAGGCATGAAACAAATTTCACGTAAGAGGAACAGCAAGAAATCCAAGATCAATGGATCATAAAATACATGAGTGGGGTGGGGAGTGAGAGGGAGTTGTAAAGCCAAACATGAGCAGTTCTCCTGAGGACTGTTGCTGTGAATAACTTTAAAGTTCTGATCACATAGTATAGTGAATTTTCTATTTATTCAACAGTAAACTAAAGCAAAAATTCCACATTAATAAAGCAGAACAATTTATTACTAAGGTGACCATATAGTCTTAAACAAAAGATATCATGTAGTAAGTCACAATCTCCTCAATCAATATAAAGCACCCATCTAAAATCTTCTATTATCTTAAATAGAGGTTGGATTCCAATCATCCTAATCATCCTTAAGGGTGTAGTGGAAAATACAAAGACCTTCCACCCCTAGATCACAGCAAGTCATAATCTCATCAGTGAGCATTAAGTACCCAAGTAAAGGTCCTTTCAGCTTGACTGGAGGCTGACTTCCAAACTTCATGGCTCCTCTTCCACACTCCCAATTCATGCCTGGATTTACACCCCTGTTGCCTGGATTCACAGGTAGGCAGTTCTCCCAACTCTTGCCTGGATTCACAGGTAGGCAGCACTCTGCTCCTGTTCCATATGACACTCACAGTGACTAGTCCACTCCAAGCCCTTCACAGTTTCTCTTTCTGGGAAGAGCCACAACAGTCTTTACACACATTAAGCTTAGAAGAGTTACAACAATATTCATACATTACCAGCATTGTCATCTCAATTAATTTTCTGTCTGTGAAATCAACAGAAGTCAACAGACAGAGTGCTTCTGTCTGACAAAGTATATAGAGCAATAGACAGAATGTTTCTATCTGACAAAGTAACACAAACAAATCAACAGAGAGCATTTCTGTCTGACAAAGTAGTATCAACACAGACAGATCAGATGTAGTGCTGTCACCACAAGTATTCTCTCTCAGTTCTGCTTGATCCTAGCTGGTGCTTGAGCTTTTATATGCTCTCTGCTTCTTCCTGTTCCACCCCTCCTATTGTGTCCTTCCTGTTGCACCCTTTTGGAAAGTTCCTCCCACCTCCCACATGGAAAGTTCCATGTGATGGCCTTAGGCCTATTAAGGCAGGGAAGGTCTCCATACAACCTTAGGTCTATTAAGGGCAACACAACATATACTGTTTCCAACAAAGACTTGATAGAATCATAGGAGAGACTCAAAGACACTGAAATAATTGAAGCAAGGAGCTAAGTACCATTTTGCTTGCCATTACAGGAGTAAGGTTTAAAAAGACTGGAAAGGTAGAAAGTGGATCCATTATGGAGGGGGTCTAGAAAACAAATAGATGTATTTCATATTTGATCTTCTAGGTAACCGAGAGCTCCTCTAGTAGTTTAAAGAGAGGGGTGACATGGTTAGGTCTGTGATTTAGGAAGATCACTTTAATAATAGGACGGAATATGTACTGGAGTGGGAAGAGACTTGAGGAGGGGTGTCCTAATAGCAAGATTTTGCAATTATACAGGAAACAGGTATGGAGGACCTGGAAAAGGGTGCTGACTGTGTTAGAAGAGAGAATGGGGTATATATGAATGATATTAAGAAGATGAAATCAACAGAAACTGTCAACTGGTTATGGGCATGGTGTAAGAAAGAATAAGGGGTTCAGGTTGACATTAATTTGTGAACCTGGATTATTGGAAGGATGGTAGTGCCCTCAAAAACAATAGAAATATTGTGACGTGCGAAGAGGTTGGGGGAAACATAATGAATTCATTTTTGGATATATTGAATTTAAGTTTTCCATGGGACATACAGTTCAAGCTGTCCAATAGACAGTTAGAGATGTGAGATTGGAGGTCATTAGAGCGATTAGGACTGGAGAAGCAGAATTGAGAATCATAAATAGAGAGGTAATAATTGAATCCTTGAATTTTCATGAGCTCACCAAGCAGAATAGTAGATAGGAAGAAGAGAAGAGAGCCCAGATGTATTACAAATACCCCCACAAATATATTATAGGGAACAATTAGAAATGATGAGTGAAAAAGCCAGAAAAAATGCAAGCAGTGTCCTCTATCTTGTCCAAGATGGAATAAGACACCTTATAGTCTAAACGTGCTTGGAAGAGATGTCCCATAAGGAAATAGAACTTGCTGCTCTTCAGTCATATATGACTTTTCATGATTCCTATTTTTGGTTGTTCTTGGCAAAGAAAATGTAATGTTTTACGATTTCCTTCTCCAGCTCATTTTACAAATGAGGAATTGAGGCAAAGCAGATCAACTAATAATACAGCTAGTGAGTGTCTGAGGCCAGATTTGGACTCATGAAGATGAATCTTCCTGACTCGAAGCACAGTTCTCTATTCAATATACCACCTAACTGCCCTAGCAAATGGTGTCTGAAGCAAGTAGCTTGTGAGAGAATCAGAGAGAATTAATGGTACCTCATAGGTCATTGTGCAGCAAATCAGAGTCTGAGGCAGTCTAGAAAGCTTTTAAGATCTGTTATTAGAGCTATAACTACATGAATACATGAGTGGGAAGATTTCAGCAGTAGGAGGGAAGATCTAAACATTTAATGATTAATTGATTCATTCACTGATTAGTCCACATTCTGACACTTCCTTCTCCACTTACTACACTCCTCTTTGTACACCAATTCTGATCATGTAAAGAAATTAGAGTGATACTGGCTTGCCTCATAAGGTGCTAATAATGCGCAAAGGTTTTAAAAACAGCAAGGTACAATGATGATGTGAATTATTATTGAGCCAATAAGTGTTCATTCAGTGTATACTATGTGATTAGCACTATGTTAAACAAATGCTATAATGCACATAAAACTGATAATGTCCAAGACTAGGGAAGTGACAGTGTTGATGTACTGTGACCTAGTCAGACCACATCTGGAGATCTATGCTCATTTCTATGTATTATAATATTGATAAGCTGTGTGGGTAGGATTTATATAAAGAAAAATGGAGAGGAGAAGTCCATGCCATGGATTTATCATGGAACTAGGCTTACTTAATATTAAGGAAAGACTTAGGATTGAATGGAAAGGAATAGAATAAGCATTTATTAAGCTCTTGGTTTATGCCAGGTACTATGCTAAATGTTTTACAAATATTATCTCATTTAGATGGGGTAGAACACGATATTCAGCTTTAAGGTATAAAGGACTGTTGGACTGAAGAAAGGTTAGGCATGATCCCAATAGGTAGAAATAGAGCAATGGATAATAGAGACAGAGATAATAGAGAGGAAAACATTTTCTAACAAGTAGACCTATCCCAAAGTAGACCGAGTTATCTTGGGATGAAGTGTGTTCCATCATACTGAAAGTCTTCAACCAAGGTCTAGGTAACTGCTTGTTAGATACATTAGAGGGGGGAATCTGTTTTGTGTCCAATTTGGACTAAATGCCTTCTGATTTTCCTTCCAACTCTGAGTTTCTGTGATACTCCATCATTTCCCTCATTTTTTATTATTGAATGTGCAAGACAAGCCTCCCCTCAGGCCTTGTTAGGACTTTAAAAATCTTGTATCTACTTACAACTGTATAGTAGGGTTAGATTGATATGTAGGGGAGATAGCTGGCCCAAACTTTTCTCTTTAGAAGCTGATGGAAACATCTTATTAACACAGGGGATTTCACTATCATTCTTCATTAAAACACTTGCTAATAAATTTATATTTTCTTCTATGTAAAGTCACAAGAGTACTCACTATTTTTTATCTTGTCATTTCTTTGGAATTCTTCTTAGTCTCTCAAACAGGGCAAAATTCATTCTGTCCAGTGTCTGTTTAGTTAGTCAACAAGCATTTTGTAAGCACTTATGTTCCTAACATTGTGCTAAGCACTGATGATATTAATGAATAAAACCTCTTTCCTCAAGCAATCCACATACCAATGATCTCTAATTAGTTTTATATTAAGGAAAATTTCAGCAAGATTCAGGCATATCTTGTTATTAGATATTACTCGTCTAATCATGTCTAAATTTA
This sequence comes from Gymnobelideus leadbeateri, assembly GCA_011680675.1. Lineage (NCBI taxonomy): Eukaryota > Metazoa > Chordata > Mammalia > Diprotodontia > Petauridae > Gymnobelideus > Gymnobelideus leadbeateri. The sequence continues at coordinate 320,993 of WOXC01005037.1, read as the reverse complement.
ACTTCAGGCAAATCCTAGGTAAGTTCCTAGTTCTTTTTATTGCATCTGACAGTGGTCATTATACCATGAATCAAGGCTGACCTCTGGGTTGGTGGGTAAAGCTATCCACTACCTCATTGGCAAAAATATATGCCATGTCTTAACATATACTTGGATAGTTAATGGTAAAGTGATAGCCAGTATTTATGTAGGTTTACAGAAGGTAGTGCATGTGGTGATGTGGGCTGTTTAAACTAGTGTAAAACATTTTATCAGCTTAGTCTTATACCAAGTCCCACATGCTATTCACTCCTTTATCACACAAAACTTTAAGTCTTGAGGTCACAATCAACCCTCTGATCTCACATGCTGTAAATTGAGAGAGAGAGAGCTAAAATTGCTTTCTCAAAGCTATATAATTAATTAGTTACAAAGTGAAACTGAGATCCAGAATCCTCTGCTTTCTGGGCTAATGATCTTCCCATATAATAACCTTTGTATGTAATTGAGGTTTCACAAGCTGACAATCAATCAATAATCATTCAGTAAGCACTATATTATATACAAAGGAAAAACACAATCTCTACCATCAAGGAATTTATGATCTAGCAGATTATACGGATCTCTCTCTGTCTCTGTCTCCCTGTCTGTGTCTCTCTCTATCTTCTCTGTCTCTCTCTCCCTCTCCCCCCTTATCTATCTGAGCATATAAAATAAATACTGAGTCAAAAATTCCATTATTATATGAAAATAATAGAAAGTATCCCAGGCACCCCTGGAAACAGTCAGGGCAAAAGCATAGAGAAAAGAGATGGAAGGTCATGCATGAAGAACATTAAGCAGGTTGGTATGACTGGTACATGGAGGGGAGTAGAATGTAAGAAAACTGGAAAGGTAGGAAGGAGCTATGTTTTGAAAAACTTTATATTACAAACATTTTAAAAATAAACATTTATTTGACACCATCATGTGCAAGGAGTTGTGCTAAGATCTTTATGAATATCATTTCCTTTATCCTCACAACTCTGTGAAGTCTTATTATTGTCCTTATTTTACAAGTGAGGAAAATGAGGGGGGCAGAGTTTAAGTGACCTGCCCAGAGCAGTTAACTAGTAAGAGTCTAAGAGTAGACTTGGGCTCAGGTCTTACTAGCTCCAAATCCAGGCCCCAACTCTTTGGCCAGCAACTTACCACTAGGCAACAAAATATTTTATAGGAAGCCACCGAAGTTTATTGAATGGTCATGTGATCAGACTTGCACTTTAGGAAAAACACTTTGGCAGCTGAGTGGATGATTGCTTGGAATGAAGAGAGATTAGGAAGAAGAGAACAATTTAGAAGGCTGTTCCAGTAATTTAAGCAAGAGATAATTAGGGCCTGTACTAGAGTTCATGGTGACTATAAGAGTAAAAGAACACATGTAAGAGATGTTGTAGAAAATGTGGGGTAAGAGAGAAGAGTTAAGATTAACTTAAAAATCTGAAAATATTGCTATTTCAAGGGAAATCAGAAAAAAGAAAAGAACAATAAAGTATTTTAAGAGTTTAAAATAGGATCAATAGAAAATACTTGGACTCAATCAAAAAGTTACCTAAAAGACTTCCATTTGCTTATGTCATTTGCTAAAGGCAGGGTATTTCTAGCAGAGGGCAATTAGTACATTCATGTGTTTGCCCTTCTATTAATAAAGCTAATTCTTCAAGCTAGTATTTTTTGCCATGATTATAGTATTTTTATGAGTGAAAACCGTTTGCCCACATGTCACAGCTTACTTACACAATAGAAAGTTAGATATATCAAGCATATTTTTGTGCTAATATGTATGGACAAGTACTAGCCAGCGTGATATAGTGGGTAGCTTCCCAAACTTATCTGTGACCACATGATTTATTAAAAGTATAGTTGAAAGCAAAATAAGAAAAAGGAATGAGATTCAAGTCTTGCTTCTGATACTTAATACCTATCTGGCCCTGGGTAAGTCATTTAACCTTTATATACTTCAGACAATTTGCTAAAGCTCTATACTATATTATAGCTAGATTAGAGTTCGGAATACTGGAGGAAGTTCTCAGACTGGAATTCCCTCATTTTGAAGAAATCATAGATCTTTCACACATTCTTGAAATACCTATGATATTATTATGCAGAACAACCAGCAGAATTAGTAAATAGAGAGCTGACCTCAAAACCAGAAAAAAAAAAAACTAAGCTATGGTCAAATTATTTTTCTGATACATACTGCCTATGTGACCATAGGTAAGTCTTTTAGCCTTTCAGTATTCTAGGCAACTTTCTAAGACTATAAATTGTGGATAAGATGCTGACCTATCTTAGTAGGGTGAATTTCCTCATTCTGAAGTCACACTTACCATTGAAATTACCATTCCCGTTTCTATTGTATTATTAAGGAATGGCTAGTCCAAAGTAAATGAATATGTGGCAAAAGTCATGTATGGCAGTTTAAATTAAGCAAAAAAAAAGTTGACATCAAAATAGCTATCAAGCCATATTCATCCTTTTTTTTTTCTTTTTGCTTTTTGGAGGGCAATTGGGGTTATAAGTAACTTGCCCAAGGTCACACGGCTAGGTTTTTGTTTGTGTGTGTTGTGTCTGAGGCTGGATCCGAACTCAGATCCTTCTGACTCCAGGGCCAGCGCTCTACTCACTGCACCACCTAGCTGCCCCTGTATTTATTCATTTTCAAAGAGAAGACTGCTTGGCGGAGAATGCAGAGTAAAAGAAGTGTTCCATACTATGTATCCCATTTGTAGCTTGGCAATTTAAGATAAACTACTGGAAAAAATGGTGGTAATGATAATAAAATTATTGAGCCTAAGATGGCATGAATGCAATATTACAAATGCTCCTAATGCTTTTATTCCCCTATGGAATAAGTCATCAAGTTGATAGACTCATATGCAAAATTCTTCATCTTTGTTGTTGTTGCTATCTTTCTTGTTTAAGTCTGTCAAGGGAGAATATTATAGTGATACTTAAAGTACTAAGGTTTTAAGGCAAGTGATAGATGGTGCTTATGTGATTAATAGTCTGTCTTTCATGCCATATTCCATGTCTTCTGACCACAAAATTGTAGCACATTTTACAGACCATTATGCAATAGCATAAGATCAGGGAATACTTTTTTTTTAATAAGCACATCTACTTGGTGTTTACATTTTTTCTACCTTCTAAGTACTACTGTGGGATATAAAAATGCACTGCAATCTCTTTATAGCTGTATAATTTCTGTAGGTTAAATTGTACAAATTGTATATCTCAGATACTTGATATAAAATATATGGTATTTATCCCAATAAATATTATAAGATAATATTAATTAAACATTTGTGGAGAGGTAATAACAATTTTTATTCTATCTAAAGTAGTGTATTTTAAGGACTCTTATTTCCATAGCTTAGAAAAAAATACTAGTATCTTTAGATAAGAAAAAGAGGTACTGGGGTAGCTAGGTGGTGCAGTGAATAGAGCACTGGCCCTGGAGTCAGGAGGACCTGAGTTCAAACCTGGCCTCAGACACTTAACACATACACAAAAATTAGCTGTGTGACCTTGGTCAAGTCACTTAGCCCTTCTCCCTATCCTAGCCCCCCTCTAAAAAGCAAAAAAAAAAAAAAAAAAAGAAAAGAAAAGAAAAGAAAAAGAGGTACTTATCTCACATTTATGTATAAATTATATACCATGTGATGACAATGATACATTGGCAAAACGGTTTATAAGACTTTCAGAAGGGAAAAAAAATGAGGAAAAAAATAATGCACTTTAAAAGTGCTTGTATTTGGGTAAAAGTAATGAATGCCAAAGTAAGTTAGATGAATTAATTGCATTTTCATGATCCCAATAAAATATAATTTTATCCCTTTCACTTAAAAAAGTCCATTAATTCTGTAAAGTTTTTCAATTAAATTAACTTGATCACTTTAAAATCTGTTTAAAAACCCAACAAAGGGTTTGTTTTAGTTCAAATTCTTTTTTCAAATATATTTTAATGACTTCTTTGAAAAATATTTTTTCATCAGCTATCTTTACCCCTCTTACACCCAAAGAACAATTCCTCAGAACAAGGAATAAGAAAAGAGTAAATAAAGAACCAGTACTACAAAACTAACTGGCATATTCAAACCATCCAACAAAGTAAATGGTATTTTGTATCCACCTCCATTAAGATATTTTCATATCTCTTTTTGGGGAACTAATTTGGTCTCCATAATTTTATAGTGTTTTCATTATTTTGTTGTCATTCTCCCTTTATTTTCATTCTATGTACACACCTTTTTCTGTTTCTGCTTATTTCAATTAGTATTAGTTAATAGAAACATTCCCATACCAACTTGTCTAGTCATTCCCAAATTGTTATTTTTATTTCCAGTTCTCTTTTTTAACTGTGAAAGTGTCTTTTATGAATATTTTCATGTATTTGGCACCTTGATTTCTGCCGATGATTTGCTTGGAGTATATGCCTAATAATGGAATATTTGGGCTTTTAGACAATGATATTTTAAGCATTTTATTTTTGTCTAACTTATAATCTATTTTCAGAATTATTGGAAAAATTCATAGTTTCATCAACAATGTATTGGGGTATTCATTTTTTTTACTATTCTTACATTGTTTACTATTCCCATTTTTAGTCATTTTTATGATTTTCTGGACATGAGATGAAACTTTAGAGAGATTTTAATTTGTATTCCTCTTATACTAATGATTTTGAACATCTTTTCATATGGTTGCTAATAGTTTCAAATTCTTTTCAAAACTAGTTGGTACATATCCTTTGACCATTTTTTGTTGGAGAATGACTTTTGTTTTTACATATTTCTGTTAGTTACTTATATGAGTTTGTTTTCAGATATTTATCAGATACATTTTATTTAAATAAAAGAGTTTATAAGGTGTTCAAGAACTAATACTTCTGAAAAGAAAAAGAATGGGAAAAAAAAAACTAACACCTTTGGTGTGACAGCTTGCTGAGTTATTTTCTGGGCTGCTCATCTACCTTTGGTGTCTGCCTGGAACTCAGCTTTCACTTGCGTCTACAAGAAGGTATAGCAAGTGCAGTGACCAAACTCCAGTAAAACTATATCACTAGACAGGCTAAACCAGGTTGAAAGTAAATGACAGGCTTCAAAACCATTGGTGAATTTAACTCAAGTCTGTAAAGACTTTCCCTTGCACAATGGGGGAATGAGAAAAATTTCTTCCAATGTCCATGTAGATGGCTGAAGCAGGTGTTGGGGAGTGCTTACATCCTGGTCAGACATAGAATATGCCAAGGTCATACACTGCATCATATAACATTGCCAGTCATCTTGACTTTTGTCTTGCTACTGGGCTTCAGTGACTCTGAAAGAGAGAGTGAGGAGGATAACTTTGTGCATTTCTGCCTCACAGTTAAGACATCATCTCATGGTGTCATTGGTCCTCTTCAAAACCAAAGGATCAACAACAAAAACAACATATTTGATTCAAAGCTATTTTTACCCCTGTCCGCTGTTTCTTTTCTTATTTTAATTGCAATAATTTTGTCATACAAAAATTTTTTTGAGTTTATGTGAAACTCTTGACTACAAGGGATGATTATGAGACCACTTCCAAACCACGTAAAAGGGGAATCTGAACAACTTCTGGAGCCCAGCACCCACAAAATGACACAAAGAAGCTAATCATCCACTGAGGACAGCTCAGCATCCCTGCAGGGAGCAGTCAGCGCAGAGCACTGGGAACGGAGAGCACAGCATGTGTGGAGCCAAACCCAGGTCGTCATGAGCCGTGGTTTTAGCCCCAGGGCAGCCAGGCCAGCAGCCGGCCGGAGGGACCCCAGGACACCAGCAGCTGTGGCAACTCCACAATTATAAACAGATGCCTAGGACAAAGTGAGAGGTTAGTGCCCTATGGAATTTGGGAGCAGTATTTGGGGAACCCGTCGGCTTCATGACCTGCGGGCCAGAGCCACTGAGGAGATACCACACACTCACCATGTTGCAGCTTCAGTGGCAGCTTCAGGTCCTGACTGTGAACTGTAGGGAAATCCAGCGATCAGTCTTGGGGGTTAATCGCTCTTGCTTTAACCTACTTGGATCTGGATTGTAATCTGGAGGGGAGTTCTGGGGTGGGTATCCAACTTGCCAGAGCCGGAAGTTGTGAAGACCCCCACATTGGGACAGAAGCTCCCCTGTCTGGTGGCAGAGTCCTACTGTGGCAACAAGCCCAAAAGTCAAGTAATTATGTGGCAACATGTCTAGGCAAAGGAAACAAAATAAACAGAAAAAATGCAACATTAGACTACTATTTTTGGGGCAAAGAAAATCGAAGCATAAAACAGGAAGGGAATTGTGAGGTCAGAAACCCTCCTCCAAAAGCCCCAAAGGAAATTGTGAGTGGGTTACAGGCCATAGAGGACCTTAAGAAGGACTTTAAAAATCAAATAAGAGAAGTGGAGGAAAAACTGGGAAGTGAAATGAGAAGGATGCAGGAAAAGTATGAAATGAGGGTCAACAGCCTGACTGAGGAAAACAACACCTTAAAAAAATAGACTAACTCAAATGGCAAAGGAGGCCCAAAAGGGCAATGAGGATAAGAATGCCTTAAAAAGCCGAATTTACTAGTGGAAAAAGAATCTCAAAAGCTCACTGAGGAGATTCATTCCTTCAGAGTTAGACTGGAGCAAATGGAAGCTAATGACCTTATGAGAAATCAAGATGCTGTTAAGCAGATCCAAACAAATAAAAGATTAGAAGGCAATGTGAAATATCTCATGGGAAAAACCACTGACCTGGAAAATAGATCCAGGAGAGACAATTTAAAAAGTATTGGACTACCTGAAAGCCATGATCAAAGAAAGAACCTAGAAATCACCCTTCACGATATTCTCAAGGATAATTGTCCTGATGTTTTAGATCCAGAGGGCAAAATAGAGGTTGGAAGAATCCACCGATCACTTCCTGAAAAAGATACCAAAAATAAAACTCCCAGGAATATTATAGCCAGGTTCCAGAATCCCCAGGTCAAGGAGAAAATACTACAAGCAGCCAGGAAGAAATAATTTCAATATTTTGGAAACACCATGAGAATAGCACAGGACCTGGCAGCTTCTACACTGAGCAATGGAAGGGCATGGAATATGATATTCCAGAGGGCAAAAGAGCTGGGAATGAACCCAAGGGTCACCTACCCAGCAAAATTGAGTATTTTGTTTCAGGGAAAAATATGGTCATTCAGTGGAATAGAGGAATTTCAAGCATTCTTGAGGAAAAAACCAGAGTTGAATAGAAAATTTGACATTCAGACACAAGAAGCAAGAGATGCTTGAGGAGGTAATCAGGGAAAAGAAATGAAAAGGAACTTATCGAAGTGGTACTATTTACATTCCTACATGGAAAAACAATAACTGTGACTGATGAAACCTTTCTCAGTATGAAAATAATGGAAGAAGTGTATGTGGACATATGGATACATATATCAATATGTGTATTTATGTTTACAGTTATACATGGATAGAGGGCACAGGTTGAATTTTGTGGGAAGGGACGATACATAAGGGGTGAAGTTATGAGATGATAGAGGAAAGTAACAAGAGGAGATGGGGAGAGACAAGGTAGGGTAAACTATCTCATGTAGAAAAAGCAAGGGGAAGTGGCTGCAGGGGAGGGGAAGAACAGGAAGGCAAAAAGACAAAACCATATTCTCACTGAATTCAGCTCAGGGAGAAAATGACATACATACTAATTGAGATATCTCACCCGCTGGAGAGTAGGGGGAAGGATGATGAGAGGGGAGATGATGGAGGGGAGGGCATGGTGGGGGCAGGGGAGGTTGGAAGTACCCACTATTGAAGAGGGAAAGGATCAAAGTAGGGATGGACAAGGTGGGGGTGGGATGGGTGGGAGGGAATTATAAATAGCCTTTTACAATATATCTACTGTGGTAATGTTTTGTATAGCTATACATGTATAACGTATACTGAATTACTTATCTTCCCAAAGGGAATGGGTGACAAGCTAGGAAGGGAATGGATCTGAATTTCAAAGTTTTAAAATTAAATGTTTCAAATATATATAAATAATATTATTAATACTATTTTGCTTGTAATTGGGAGATAAGATGTTCAGGTATTGGGGCACAGAGATTCACCTCGCCCCAATGGTAAAGTCTAAGGGAGTATGGGAGAAGATGTGGGAGAGAGCAGATTGGATGAGGGGATATCTTGTGGGACTGCTATTCTGGGGTGGTTGGTAGGGGAAAATCAGAAAAAATTGTAACTCAAAATCTGTTGGAAATGAATGATGTCAGCCAGAATTTAATAAAGCATTTGTTTAAAAAAAAGTCAATGTAGGAAGGAAGGAAGGAAGGAAGGAAGGAAGGAAGGAAGGAAGGAAGAAAGGAAGGAAGCAAGGGAAGAAAATAAAACAAAATAAAAGGGATGATTATATGGGCTCTGTCCTCATTTGTGATGATTGTTTACTTAGTGTCCTGAGCTTGCCTAAGTAGTATTCCAGACATGGCAACAACAGGCCAGAATAGAGTTCCTGTGTTCTTCTAGTTTCCAGCGTTGAGAAGGAAAATGGTCATTCCAATTTCTTTTCATGCTGTTGAAATGATAGAAGGACCCTGGGAAGACTCAAATATAGAACTAGGATTATGTCTCCATTCCCAGTTTGGGGGATTTTCTTTTTGGGCAATATTTGGTACCCATTTTCCCTTGGTTCAACTGAAACATCTCACTCCTAATAGTAGAGCTTCTTTAATTTTTACTGTCTGGTGGTATACATATATACCCAAACACACCCAGACACACATAAACACACAGATGGTATAGATATTTCTGTTTTTTTGTTTTGCTATTAACTTGGATAAAGGTTTCTTTACTATTTACTTTGTTCATCCACTGTGGAACTGGTTTTTGGTGAGAAAAACATCAAGTCTTGGATAGAATTCAAGAGTTTATCTTGAATACTATTATTCTAAATGAAATGATGAGAAGACTGATTTCAGCAAAACCTGGAAAGATTTATATAAACTTATGCTGAGCCAAGGGAGCTGAACCCAGACAACACTGTACACAGCTGCAGGAAACGAAAAAGCAATGGGGGATGTGGGGATTGGTCGTGAAGGATGTTTCAAAACTCAGCAGAGCTGTTGATGAAAAATGAAGAGTAGTGATTCCTAATATTTAGACAGTTATTACTCATTATTTATTAAGGTAGTAATTTGTAATTGTAACCACATGGTTATTGAATTTGCATTTGTAAGTTGACTCGAGATATTTTATGAATTTGAAATATTTTAATGTAGTTTTCTTTTCTTTTTAAAGATAATTTTGTTCTGCTTTTTAAAATATCACTGGCATTTTCCCCAAAGCCTTCCTTTTGTCCCACCCATAGAACTATTCTAAATAACAATTAATTTTTACTTAAAACAGAAGATTAAGAAAAAAAGAAAAAGCAATAATAGTCAATACACTAAAATAAACCCTGAAACCATCAGCAGTGTTTCCCATCATCAGAGCTCCCATATCCACAAGTGAGTGCAGAAAAGTAACTTCTCATTGATATCTCTTTTCTCAGAGCCAAAGTTATTTATTAAAATAATTTTACTACATTAATTTTAAGGTTTTTATGATGGTCTTTCAAATTTACATCATCATCATCAATGTGTATATTGTTTTCCTAGCTCTGCTTCACTTTGCATCTGTTCACATAGTTCTTTCCATGCTTCTCTATATTCATCACACTTACTATCTTTTTGCAATGCAGTAATATCCTATCGCATTTATGTGCCACAAATACTTTTGTGATTCACCAATAAATTGATGGTTAATATGTTTCCAGTTCTTTGCTACAATGATAAATGTGAGCTCCTTAAGAGCCGGGATTGTCCTTTGCCTTTCTGTGTACTCTCAGCACTTAACATGGTGTCTGGAATATAGTAGGAACTTTATATATGTTTATTAACTGACCACTATTATGCATTTTTGGAGTATATGGAGACTAACATTTCCCCTTTCATTATTTTCTTCTGGGTCTTGTTATTTTTACAAAAAATACTTTTGGATTTTGTGGAATTAACTTTTCCTCTGGTACCTTACCAAAAGATAGTAATTCCTCAATTTGTTTCCAGCAAGCAATGACAAGCAAAATGGTGGATTAGATAATTTCACTAGTCCTTTTACCATAGGAAGTGGCACTTGGACTCAACTTTGAATGGATTTGTATTTTCAATGAAGAAAGAAGAGGTTACAACTAGTTTAAAGGCTTCTAGATCAGGAAAGAATGCCATATACAGGATAGAACAAATAGACCAGCTTTACTAGAACATAAAAGAAGCAGTTCCTAACAAGATGGAAGCACTTTCAATCCAGGTTGCAAGATGTTACCTATGGGACAGTCTAGGCTTCAGAGTAATTCTTCATCCAAGTAATAAATTATTTTGGTCACAACTTATGGAACCATTTATGAAGGCATGTTTATCAGCTGGAATTCAATAATCAAGTGTAATGAGAATGAGAAGAGACAGAGATATACTATAAGTAACATCATGACTGCCTATAATTAGCCCAAATACCATAAACTTGACATGATATTTCTCTGTCCTATACTCAGATTCTTAGGTCATAGTAATGCATTGGTTGAAAGCTTGAGTGAAGAGTTCAAGTAAAATCATGGCTACATTTTATATTTATTGCTATTTGACAAGAAATGATCAATGATCTGTTGACTCCTAACTTCCTAAAAAGAGAATGAATTTTTTATGGAAATGAATCTGTACTTCTCCAAAACAGAACCTATACCAATTACTTTATGTATGTAGCATGGATACAGTTTTAGCAAATGAAGCGGTTTTATAATAGTAATAAACAAGGACTTAGAGTAATTATACTGTGTGGTAGTTTATGGAGAGAGTAATTATACTCCATGCTATTTTACAGCATGTTCAAATATTTTATGCTTTAATATTACTTCTAAATGCTTACTTCTAATATAGCAGCTATATATAACATTGGCATACTGCTACCTCTGTGTGTTCTATCCTAAATTAACATACTTTTTAGGAATGCATTTGGATGACAGGACTGAATCTTTATTTCTAACACATTTTAATTGGCTCTAATGATTAAAAGTGAATGTAAACCATAAAAATATAGAGTATTGCTATCTTTTAATGTTGATTTTGTTGTTATGCTCAGTGTGTGGGTACATTTGAGACCTTGCTATTTTGCATAGCATATAGCTGACATTTGGGTGGGGAAGGGAGATATTCCTGATTTGTCAAAGAATTGTAATATTGGATTAAGATATTTAGAGAGTCCTTTGGAATCTACTTCTCTAGAGGCCATTAAGTGGTCGTCTGCAGATGTGTTAACAGTATTCTCTTATAATTCTATATCATATAACCAGAAAAAAAGTCCTTTACATCAATGGTGTCTAAAATTTAAGGTAGAACTATATGGAAGACTAGGGCTTTAAACAAAGGGGTGTCTAATCAACTAACTGAACAGAAGGAAGATACATAGGTCACCTTGCCCACAATAGCCAAATGGTGGGGACTGTTTGACAGTAATAAAGAGTGTATTAAGGGGGATAGTATGAAAAAGTTGAGAGAGGGAGTGGTAGGTGAAGCCAAATTGTGGAGAGTTTTAAAAAATAGGCTGAAAATAGGGACAAGAGGCAACTGTGGAAGATTACTGCTTAGGGTAGGGATATGAAAAGATATGTATTTTTGAAATCAATTTTACTGAAATGTGGAGGATGGCTTGGACAGGAGAGACACCAGAGTCAAGGTGAGTTATTAGGCAGCTACTATAATAGTCCTAGGTATCGAGGACCTGAATTAGGTAAAAGCTATGAAAGCAGAAAGAAGGGTAGAGATGAAAAAGATTTTGTCCATTTGGTCTTCTTTTCTTCCTATTATTGTGTGTAAGTTTGGTGTAAATTATGTTAACATACACACTTTCACTTGACTAAAAAACATTGAACATTTGTGATATACTGAACTTAGTCCACATCAAAGACATATAGCTTCAGAGAATCTAATTAAAATTGGATGATTAAGTAGGCTGGTTGCATCTATTATTTATAATTAGAGGATGTGATCTTATTTAAAACTGAGTTCTAAGTTTTCCTCACGTTCTTAGGGCAACTAACATTCTAGGGTATTCTAACATAAGAAGGGTCCAATACTAGAATGTTAGTTGCCCTAAGAACTAACATTCTAGTATTGGATCCTTCTTATGACATTTCAGACAGTAAGCATTTTCTTCAAAATTGGTAACTAAGCAGTCTTTCTGGATTGAAAAATTCAGCATCCATCCAAGACAATGTTGTTTTTGACCATTCAGTTAGTCACAGGTAGAAATATCCTTGAAAAATTTGAATAATCAGTGATTATTGCATTTGAAATTAATGGCTGATTTCTGCAGTGACCCCAACCATTTTTCACAAGGCATGTGTTCCTAGACCAAGAACCTTCTAGTCTCTTTAATCAGTTTCTCAAACAAACATTAAAAAATTAGAATAAAATTGCATATTGTCTTTCTTCAAAATTCTAGCAATTTGTCCCATGGTACCAAGTATATAGGGCCAAACACTATAAATAATAGAGCTCTATTCACTCAAGATGAAAGAGGGAACAGGGTTTTTCTTTGCTGTCTGTAATTTTATTCCTTAGGTAAGTAAAGTTTTATTTGCTAGTCATGATATTCATAAAAATGAATTTGTTAATTATTATTCATATATTAAAAACTATGCAATGTATCCAGTTACCATTGAATGAAAACAAATGATGCCCTGTAATTGAAAACTATTGTGTAAATAAAGTATACTGTGGGCTTACACTTGAAAAGATCAAATAATTGCTTACCTTCTATAAAATATCACGGTCATGTCTGACATTAATGTCTGAGAAAGTAAACCCTTTTTTTTTTTGTTTTTTGTTTTTTTTTTTTTTGAGGGCAACTGGGGTTAAATAACTTGCCCAAGGTCACACGGCTAGTTTTTTTTTTTTTTTTTCATTTGTGTGTGCTTTAAGTGTTTGAGGCCGGATCTGCACTCAGGTCCTTCTGACTCCAGGGCTGACGCTCTACTCACTGCGCCACCTAACCACCCTGAAAGTAAACTCTTAAGAGAAATATATTCTATATATTTGTTTGTTCATTTTTAAAATAGGCTACACCCACAGAATGCCAACTTAATTGCTCAATTCAAAGAAAAAAGAAATCAGGCAAACAGGTGATGTGGAGTTTCTCAGGCAAAATAAAAATAAACCAGTCAGTTCCCTAAACATTTTATTTTGCAACAGATAACTTCATTGTCATAAAGACACAAGATAGGCCAAGATGGTAGAGTAAGAAGTATGTCCCTCTCACCCTCCATCATTTTATAATTTTTTTAAACAATTGGGGTTAAGTAACTTGCTCAAGGTTACACGGCTAGTCATTATTTATGTGTGGGTGCTCATTTTTTCTGAGGCCAGATTTGATCTCGTGTCATCCCAAATCCGAGGCCGGCACTCTTACTCTCTGCACCACCTAGCCGCCCCTCACCCTCCCTTATTGAACTCTGAAAGTTCAGAAAATATAGCCCCAGGAAAAACCCAGGAACAACTGAGACAGCACAAAGATAAAATGCTGCAGTCTTGTAGACCAGGAAGTTTGAGGGATTAATGGGAAAGGCCTCCCTTATTCTCCGAGAGGGGAAAGACTGCAGAACAGGAGGTATCCCAGCAAGCCAGCAGCAAGCCTCATCTCAGCAAACCAGGCAGATGTCCTGATCCCCAGTGTGGTGGAGCAAGCACCAACAACAGGAACCCCTTGAGTCTCTTAGCACAGGCAGTGGAACCAGTACACAAGCTCAGCAAACAACTATGTTCACAAGCATTTCCTGAAAGCCAAATAATCTGGTGCTTCAGCACAACTCCAGGAGGCATACCTTCAGGAGGTACAGCTCCAGACTGATAGACATCCTGTAGACACCAAACATTCAAGTGCAAGACCTGCGAGAGCACGAGCCAAACATTTGAGTGCAAGGCCTGTACTAGCAAGAGTCCAGCAAGGGCCAGACTCCCCACCCCCACCCTGAGAGCTCCAGTGTTGTTGACCCCAGCTCAACACCAGGTAATCTGACAGACCCCTACAACCTCCAGCTGCTAGCACCTGAAACCCCAGCACTCAGAGGCAGTAAAAAGGCCCCTGGCCCACAGCACAAGAAGCTTGGGTCAATACTAGCTGCACTCCAAGAGAAGAGATCAAGTCTAAAAGCCAGGAATTAGGCACATGCAATGAGAAAGAAATAGAAACAGACAATGCCTATAGATTCTTATTATGGGAACAGGGAAGATCAAGTTACAAATTCAGAAGAGGACAACATTGTCAATAAACCCACATCCAAAACCTCAAAGGGGACTATGAATTGGTTTTAAGCACCAAAAGCCTTTTTGGAAGAGTTCAAGTAGGATTTTAAAAAGTCAAATAAGAACCTTAATCTCCCCCTTTCTGAACTTGATAAATCTAACCTCAAAATAAACAAGAAAGAAGTTAAGGAGGTGAATAGAATTTTAGAGAGACTAGATATGATGGATCTCTGGAGAAAACTGAATGGGGATAAAAAGGAATTTACTTTCTTCTCAGCAGTGCATACTCAAAAATAGACCAATGTACTAGGGCATAAAAACCTCACAATTCAGTGCAGAAAGACAGAAATAATAAATGCATCATTTTCAGATCATGATGCAATAAAAATTACATGCAATAAAGGGCCATGGAAAGACAGACTAATAACTAATTGGAAATTAAACAATTTAATCCTAAAAATGGGTGGATCAAACAAGAAATTATAGAAATGATCAATAATTTCATTCAAGACAATGATAATAATGAGACAACATAACAAAATTTGTCGGATGCATTAATGGCAGTTCTAAGGGGATGTTTTATATCCCTGAGTGCATACTTGATTAAAGCAGAGAAAAGGGAAGTCAATGAATTGGACATGCAATTGAAAAAGCTAGATAAAGAACAAATTGAAAATCCCCAATTTAGTACTAACTTAGAAATATTGAAAACCAAAGGAGAGATTAATAAAATTGAAATTAAGAAAACTATTGAATTAATAAATAAAATTAAGATCTGGTTTTATGAAAAAACCAATAAAATTGATAGACCCTTAGTCAATATGATAAAAAAGAAAGAAGAAAACCAAATTATGAGTATCAAAAATGAAAAGGGTGAATCTACCTCCAAAGAAGAGGAAATCAAAAGAATAATGAGGAATTATTTTCCCAATTGTATACACATAAATATGACAATCTTATTGAAATGGATGAATATTGACAAAATTGCCTGGATTAACTGAAGAGGGAGTGAATTGCCTAAATAACCCCATCTCAGAAAAAGAAATCAAACAAGCCATCAATGAACTCCCTAGGAAAAAAATCTCCAGGGCCAGATGGGTTTACTAGTGAATTCTATCAAACATTTAAAGAACAATTGATTCCAATACTCTACAAACTATTTGGGAAAATTAGTGAAGGAGTCCTAACAAATTTTTTCTATGACACAAATATGGTATGGATTCCTAAAGGAGGAAGAGATAAAACAGAGAAAGAAAATCATAGACCAGTTTCCCTCATGAATTTAGATGCAAAAATTTTAAATAAAATATTAGCCAAAAGACTACAACAACTTATCACAAAAATAATACATTTTGATCAGGTAGGATTTATTTCAGGAATGCAAGGGTGGTTTAATATTAGGAAAACCATTAGTATAATTGAGCATATCAACAATCAAACTAGCAGAAACCACATGATCATCTCAATAGATGCAGAAAAGGCTTTTGACAAAGTACAACATCCATTCCTTTAAAAACCACTAGAAAGTATAGGAATAAATGGAGCCTTCCTTAAAATAGTTGATAGCATCCATTTAAAACCATCAACAAATATTATATGCAGTGGGGATAAACTATAAGCCTTTCCAATAAGATCAGGAGTGAAACAAGGGTGTCTACTATCACCCCTCTTATTCAATCTGGTACTAGAAACGTTAGCAGTAGCAATTAGAGAAGAAAAAGAAATCAAAGGAATCAAATTAGGCAAAGAAGAGAGCAAGCTATCGCTCTTTGCAGATGATATGATGATATACTTAGAGAATTCTAGAGAATCAAGTAAAAAACTACTTGAGACAATAAATAAATTTGGCAAAGTTGCAGGATATAAAATAAACCCACACAAATCCTCAGCATTCCTGTATATCTCTAATGAAACTCAACAGCAAGAGATAGAAAGAGAAATGCCATTTAAAGTCACTGTAGACATTATAAAATATTTGGGGATCTACCTGCCAAACAAACCCAGTACCTAAAAGATCACAACTACAAAACACTTCTCACACAAATAAAATCAGATCTAACTAATTGGAAAAATATCAATTGCTTGTGGTTGGGTTGAGGTAATATAATAAAAATGACAATTTTACCCAAACTAAATTATATATTTAGTGCCATACCAATCAATATACCAAAAAAACTACTTTGTAGAGTTAGAAAAAATAATAACAAAATCTATTTGGAAAAACAAACGGTCTAGAATATCAAGGGAATCAGTGAAAAAAAATGCTAGGGAAGGTGGACTAGCTATGCCAGATTTTAATCTGTATTATACAGCAGCAGTCATCAACATTGCTTGGTACTGGAAGAGGAGGAGAGTAGTGGATCAATGGAATAGATTGGGAGCCGGGATCCAACAGTCAATGAATATAATAATCTATTATTTTATAAAACCAGAGACCCCAGTTTTTGGGATAGGAATGCACTATGACAAAAACTGCTGGGAAAACTGGAATACAGTGTGGCAGAAACTGGGCATAGACCATTATCTAACACCATATACCAAAATCAAATCTAAATGGGTGCATGATCTAGGTGTAAAGGATGATAATGTAAGCAATCTCGGAAAGCAAGGAATAGTTTACCTGTCAGATTTGTGGAGAGCGGAAGACTTTAGGACCAAAAAAGAATTAGAGAGCATTATAACATGCAAAATGGATAATTTTGATTACATTAAATTGAAAAGCTTCTGTACAAACAAAGCCAATGTAACCAAGATCAAGAGGGAGGTGGGAAATTGGGAACTATGTCTCTGATAAAGGACTCATTTCTACAATATACAGAGAATTGAGTCAAATCTATAAGAATACAAGTCATTCCCCAATTGACAAATGAAATGGTCAAAGGATATAAACAGGCAATTTTCAGAGAAAGAAATTAAAGATATCTATAAACATATGAAGAAGTGCTCTAAATCCCTATTGATTAGAGAAATACAAATCAAAACAACTCTGAGATACCACATCCCTCCAGTCAGATTGGCTAAGATGACAAAACAAGGAAATTACAAATGCTGGAGTGGATGTGGGCAAATTGGAACACTAATCCATTGCTGTTGGAGTTGTGAACTTATCCAACCATTCTGGAGAGCAATCTGGAATTATGCTCAAAGGGCTATAAATAATTTCATGCCTTTTGACCCAGCAATACTACTTCTAGGGTTATATCCCAAAGAGATCATAGAAGTGGGAGGAAGACCCAAGTGTACAAAAATATTTATAGCAGCTCTTTTCATGGTTGCATAGAATTGGAAATTAAAGGGGTGCCCATCAATTGGGGAATGGCTAAACAAGCTGTGGTATATGAATGTAATGGAATATTATTGTGCTATAAGAAACAAGGAGGAGACAGATTTCATATTTACCTGGAGAGGCTTGTACAAACTGATGTTGAGCGAGAAGGGTAGAATCAGAAGAAAGTTATATACAATCTGATGTTGAGCGAGAAGGGTAGAATCAGAAGAAAGTTATATACAATCACAGACACATCATATGTGTCAACTGTGACAGACTGGACTCTTTTCAGCAATGCAGTGTTATAAGTCAATCCGAAAGACTCATGAAGGAGATAAATGTGACATCCAGAGATATAACTAGAAAGAACTGAGCTTGAATCCTGATGGAAGTAAACTAATTGATCTTTTTTCTTTTCATTGTTTGGTTTTATTTCTTCTTTATCATTCTCCATCCCACCTAGTACAATATGCCTTTGTAATTGGACTAATGTCTAATATGAATGTATTTGCAGATCCTATACCGGACTATAAGCTTTAGTGGGGGGTGGGGAGAGGGAGGTAAAGGAAATTTGAAAATCAAGGAACTCAGTTGAATCTTGTTAACTGAAACTAAACTAATAAATTAACTAAAAAAAAAGAATATGAGTTCCTGACGGGGAAAAATTTATATTCATGTTGTACACTTCTTTGTTAATGTGTAACTAATGATAATATAGGGACATCGGTGTGTGTGTGTGTGTGTGTGTGTGTGTGTGTGTGTGTGTGTGTTGTGGGGAGGAGGGAGGGAAGTGATGGCTGCTATGCTTAGGTGAATATGATCTGTAAAAATTGCTAATTTTTGTCCATACCATAGGCAGTCATCATTGAATCTTCATCCTCTGGGGGTGAGCAGGGGGAGAAATATGCATACATACATACATACATACATATGTTTTACATATTTTTGTTACAAGAGGTAATTACCACAAAATGTATTTAATTTAATATCTGATTTTATATCCAGTATTTTCTAGCTTGAAGAGAGAGTTTTCCAAACTTACAAAATCCCATGAGCCTTACAATTTATTTGACTCTCTCCTCAAGACAATTTTAAGTTACATTTATAAGAATCTCATGGAAGGAATTCAACATATGTAATTTTCTGTTTTGGTTTAACATTTAAAATAGTTGAGTAACCAAGTCACTATCTTATTCCTCCTGGACTATCACCTTAAAGCAATCAATGGGGCTTCTCCTAGAAATCAATATGGAAAATTAAAACTGAATAGGATACAGAGAGAATGACTTCTTCTCAATTAGATAGAGAGTATTTTCCTTTCTATGAACTCTAGTCTCTGCAATGGGGTCTTATAGCAGAAGCACATTACTGGAGAAGATATCATGCCCAAAAGAAATTAGATGCAGAGAATTCACTGTCATATTACAACCCAGTTGTCATTAGTAAGGCATTGTGGATGGCATTGGGGTAATGTTTTTCTGAGTCATCTTAACAGGTTCTTAGAAGCCACTTTGGAGCTGCTCTTAGATTGTAACCTTCTTGAAGGAACATTTGCCCGCCTTTTACTCCAGCACATTAGTACAGTGGCTGGCACATTAATGCTTAACAAATATTTTTTTGTTTTTGTTTTTTGATTGATTGTTAAATTTCCAGTGTAAGAATTTACACCTCAAAAGAAAAGACAAATGCTACAAAGTAGGGCTTGATTTATTGATATGTTGATTATCTAGACTTAAGAAAATAATGGAAAACATGTTAATAACCCTGATTTAACTTAAAAGGTATAAATTTTTAATGAGAACTATTTATGAACTATTTACCAGAATACTCCTGGATTGGGGTCCTCTTGCCTGGGAGAAAACAGACCTAAGAACAAAAATTTGAAGGAAGCAGAAGCAGACAGATTCTTCTGATTTAAAGGTAAGGGTCACTGTTTGCTAAAAAAAAACAAAAAACATAACAGTATGCTAGACCAAACTTGTTCATCTCTATAACCTTTCTTCTCTTGGAAATATAAGTGCTTCCTTGGATTTTCATAGAATAAGTATAATCACTTCAATACATAAAAGATATTTCAAAGCATAAGAAGGAAACTTAGAGGTCAACAAATGCAATTGACTTATTTTATCGGTGAGGAACTTGAGACAGAACACCACATAATTAGTCAATATCAGAGCTATAATCTGAATTTAGATATTCTTAATCCAATGTCCAATGCTGTGCTCCAATATTGAAATAGTGAGATGTGGTCACCATGTTCTTCCACAATTCTCCTACATATGTTGTTTTCTTTTAAAGTATAAACTTCATTAGGCTAGAGATTATTTTCGATTTTTTATGTCCTAGCACTGAAGCAAAATGCCTGGCACATAGTTATACTTGTTAAATGTTTTTTTCTTCCTCTTTCCTTTCTTCCGCTCTCCATCATTCCCTCCCTCTTCCCTCCCTCTTTTCCTTCCTTCATTTCTTTCTCTTCCCTTCCTTCATTCTTTCCTCCCTCCCTTACTTTTCTCTTTTCCTTACCTCCTTCCTTTCTCTCCTCTTTCCTTTTTTCTTCTTTCTTTTTTACCTCCCTCCCTACTTCCTTCTTTCCTTCCTCCCTCTTTTCCTTCTTCCTTCTTTCCTTTCTTCCTTCTTTTCTTCTCTCCTAACTTCCTCTCTCTCCCTTACCTAGTCTTGGAGAAAATAATAACAGCAATAGATGGACTGAATAATCTATTCATTGTTTTAATGGAAGGCCTGGGAGCAGGCACTTGGGACCTGGAAAATATACAAAGCTCACTTTTAGCCTGCTGATCTTCAGGAAAACTCACAGCAAAGAAGTTTACTTTGGGCATCATCTTTGATTTCTCAGAACCTCTTCCTTGTTGAGTCTTTCTTTAAAATGAGAATTCCTGCTCTTCCGGTCTCGGGCTGCCGCAGTGTAGAGGGCGGCGGTGAGAGGCGGCGGAGGCAGAATGTTGGCTACCAGGGTGTTTGGCCTTGTTGGCAGGAGGGCTATTTCCACCTCTGCCTGTGTTCGGGCACATGGTGTGGTGAAGACTGAAGATTATAGTCTTCCAAGTTATGTTGATCGCCGTGATTACCCCCTGCCAGATGTGGCCCACGTCAGGAACCTCTCTTCCAGCCAGAAGGCCTTAAAAGAAAAGGAAAAGCAGCCCTGGAGTAAACTGTCTTCTGAAGAGAAAGTCCAGTTGTATCATATCAAATTCAATGAGACCTTTGCTAAAATGAACCAACCCTCAAATGAATGGAAGACTGTTGTTGGAGCTGCGATGTTCTTCATTGGCTTTAGCGCTTTAATTATCATCTGGGAGAAGCGCTATGTTTATGGTCCCATCCCACATACCTTTTCTGAAGACTGGGTGGCTATGCAGACCCAGAGAATGCTGGATATGAAGGTTAGTCCCATCCAGGGGTTCTCTGCCAAGTGGGACTATGACAAGAAAGAGTGGAAGAAATAGAAGAAATTGGGGATCATGCTTCCTGTTTATTTGAACCTCTTCCTTGTTCCTTCATGTATGTGCAACCCTGAGCATATTTACTGGAACGTTCTAAGTAATACATTAACAATGAGAATAAACAACTGGCTTACTTGAAAAAAAAAATGAGAATTCCTTATGCTGGATACACTCCTTTCATTGATTCAGATAACTGCCTTGATATATATGAGACTTTCTGTTTCCCCTTCAATGTGAATCTCAGTCTTTTTTTTAATGTTTATTTTATTTATTTCAATTAACAAGTATTTATTTTGTCTCATTCCAAACCCCCAATTAAAAGGAAAAAGAGGAAACCCTTATAAAAATATAATCAAGCAAAAAAAAATCCCCCCATTGTACCTATTAAAAATTGTCATGTATTATGCAAGTTGAATGCACTTATCTGTGAGGAGGTGGGTAGTATAGATCCCTCTCTCTCTTTCTCTCTCTCTCTCTCTCCTAGGAAAAAAGTGGAAGAGGGAGGAGAGCACTAGATGGAGTTTGAAATGGCAGCAAAGGATATGGCAACAGTAGCATCGGCATATGGGAAGGTTCTCAGACCTGCTTATGATTTTCTCTAGAATGTTTTTAGGTATTGATAGTACTTACAGCATTGCAGGCTGTGCCACTGCTGTCCATGTTTATCAGTGCTGAAGGCAAAAGAAGGGATGGATAATGTATAGTCTACATTTTTACTTTTGCCATTTTATTTCCTGCAGTGATTACTTCCAGCAACTTATTCATCCTGATTTACTACTTATACTCTTAGCAAAGCCCTGTTAATTACAAGATGCATAAATGCTGGAGAGCTCAATGTCACTGGCTTTGAGCCATGCTTGAAATGAACAGTACTGAAAAGGGTATTGTAGATGGTAAGCTAAGAGGCAAAATGATAGGGGTTGATGTTTACTACTTCTATGCAACATGAAATTAAGGAAAAGGGAATGATAGTGGGGTGTATCTATGTTTCAGCTAAAAGAGCATTGTTTTATGGAATAGAAGGACTGAGTGAGATATCATGTTTGTAATTGATTTCCTTTTTGAGGTTCTACAGAACAGTCATGTGAGCAGGTATATGGGGCTACTTTCAGAAAGTATAAATCTTGTTTTTTCATTGTGATCACAGTGAATAAAAGATTAAAAGGAATAGAGGATTACGCTAGGAAGGTAAAGCTCACCTTGATGCAGAGTGTGCACTAGGGAAGAAGAAAATGCTTAGTAGAAGGCTTAGGACTTTCTCTCCTTTCATTGTTGTTGGGGTTCTATTCCTTTGCCACATAAATTCAAATATTCCATGGATATCTGTGCTTGTGTAATATCAGTATAGATAGATTTCAGCACCCTATGTACCAACCCATTTTCCAAAGACCAATGTCTGTGTGCACATATACCCACAGAGGGAGGGAGGAAGAGAGGGAGGAAGAGAGAAAGAGAGAGAGAAGAGAGAGAGAGAGAGGAGAGAGGAGAGAGAGATGGGTGTATGTATGCATGCACACATATGTGTATAATACATATATATGAATGTGTAATACATATATCCAAGTTCAAATATTTTTGCTCTCTCTTTAAAAATTTCATATTAGCATTTATTATATTTCTTGGTCCAGGCTTGTAATTTGAGTGGAATCAGAAAATCCTGGTGTGGAAACTCCTCTACCAATTGGGAACAGAAAGTATGATACAACTTATGCTTTATTTGGCATTCAAAGACATTTATAAGCTAGCCCCCTCTTGCCTTTCCAGTCTTCTTGCACATTATTCCCTGACGTATTCTCTTCCATTCAGTAACGCTCATTTCCTGGTTGTTCCATGGACAAGTCACTACATCTCTCTACTCTGGACATTTTCTCTGATTGTCTTGCATGCCTAGAAGACTCTTTCTCCCCTACTCTGCCTCCTTATTTCCCTAGCTCCTAAGTCTCAATTAAAATCTTATCTTTTAATAGTAGCCTTACATAATCTCTCTTTTGCTAGTACCTTCCTTCTGTTTATTATTTCCTATTTATCTATCTTGTGTATAGTTTGCTTTATAGATATATTTGTATGTATGTATCTGTGCATGTATGTATACATAAGTGTATACATTTGTTTGCATGTTATCTCTGCCATTAGATTGTAGGAACCATGAGAGCAGAGATGATTTTTTACTTTCTTTGGAATTCCAAGTGCTTAGCAGAATGTCTGGTACATAGTATGTGCTCAGCAAATATTTATTATCTGATTGATTGATAGTCTTTAAAGAGCTACTTATGGCACTGAGAAGTCAACTTGCTTAAAGTCACAAAAAAGTATATATAGTAGCAGAATTTGAAACTAGGTCATTCTGTCTCTAAAACTCAGACTATAGTGACTCAGAATGACTATGGAGACTCTCTGACATTCTAATCACTATACATTATGACTTTCATGACTATATTATATATTTTTAATGTGTAAAACAAACAACTAGAAGCTACTTAAATGTCTAAAAATTGTAGTAATGGTTGAGTAAATTATAGGACAATAATGCAATGTGGTACTATAATGCAATTAAAATCAAAAAGTGTGAATAATCTAAAGAATACTGGAAAGATCTTTGTAAAATAATGTGGAAAAAACAGAGCCAAAATAACTGAATATACATTAATTGTGACCAGACAAGAGGGAAAAAAGGAATGAGAATGAATGGATAAACAATAAACCATAATGGATATTACAGAGAATGGTCTGAAAATTTGTTACAATATTTTATGTATTTTATCTATTATCACCATGTGTTATTATAAAATTGATTTAAATGTAAATAATTACTAAGTAAGTTCATTGATAATTGATATATTTTATATGAACATTTAATTTATCATCATCATCATGATCATCATCATTATTATTGTTGTTATTGTTATTATTATTATTATTGCTTTTTGGAGGGCAATTGGGCTTAAGTAACTTGCCCAAGGTCACACAGCTAGGTTTTTTTGTTTGTATGTCTTAAGTGTCTGAGGCTGGATCTGAACTCAGGTCCTTCTGACTCCAGGGCTGCGCTCTAGTCACTGTGCCACCTAGCAGCCCTCTATTAGTATTATTTTTAAAGAGGCAGGCCCAGGAAGGAAAAAAGAAATAAGTGCAGAATAATTAGGGGGAAATGGAGGTAGGGAGATGGGGAGGATATTTTCTCAAATACTATTAAAACCTAAGATGCAGGTTTATTAAAGGGAGACTCTCACCAAAGACATTCTGTGTTTCCATTTTGAATTCTCTCTCCCTATAAATGTCTAGGGTGATTTTTTTTGCATGTACTAGCCATAACAGATATTAGAGATCCACAAAATCACAATAAAATATACTGACAGAGAAAATTGGAGATATTCATTCAATCAACTAGCATTTATTGAGCATCTATTATATGCCAGATCCTATTCTAGCTACTGAGAATGCACAAGCACACCTGAAAGAGTCCCTACCCTCCAGAATTTCACATTCTTCTGGGGATGAGGAGCAACATAAACACAAATATTTGTAAATATATACATTTTGCCCCTACTAGGTTACACCCCCCCCAACTTTGAATTCACACTTGCAGGTTATATCCTTAGCATGAGACTACTATCTGCAGGTTCAAAGGGTTAACTGGTATGTGAGAGTCATCTGAGTTTTTTTGGGGGGGCTAATTTTTCATATATATTCTTGAAACTGTGCCATCTTAGTGAATTTCTTTGATTTGAGCTAATTGTATCAATGTGACTTGGGGAAGTATGGTTGCCAAAAGCTTTATCCACCATCCTAGAGAAGATCCATGTTAAAGAGGCATCCCTAGGGGATGATGAGGTCCTCTAGATGACTTTGACAGTGAGTTATGGATTACATAAAGTCCAAAGATATTTAAGATACTCCTAGAAGAGATCTATAATCACTTAATTTTGACATGTCCATCCATACAAGGAAGATCAAATGGATAAATAATGTCAATTGACCAAATTTAGGCATGTATTTGGAGGGACTCAATATAGAGGTTATCAAGCAGAATGTATATCTGGTATAGATATTATATATGGGGGGCAGCTAGGTGGTGCAGTGAATAGAGCACTAGCCCTGGAATCAAGAAGACCTTCGTTCAAATCCGGCCTCAGACACTTAACACAAAACCTAGCCATGTGGCTTTGGGCAAGTCAGTTAACCCCAACTGCCCTTCAAAAAGCAAATAAATAAATGGATAAATAAGTAAATAAATAGATAGATAAATGAATGAATGAACGAACAGATGGATGGATGAATAAATAAATAAATGAAAATAAAAAGATAAAAAATAAAAGATAGTATATATGGACAATGAGCTGGGGTTAGAGTAGAAAAAGATGGAAGAAAGTAGGTAGGAGGGTTTTCAGGAAACTGCAACACTTTTTTTCATGTCTCAAATTTTCTCATAATAGTGAAATCTCATATTTTTAATACAAATATTTTGTTGATGTTTCTGTGTGGCATTTAGACAGAATACACCGTGTCTGGAGAATTAAAAATGAGTGTCACACAGAAGGCAACAGAAAAATTTCATGGTAGGTGTGAGAAAGCTGCTACTAATAACCTAAGAGGACCTTGAAAGATAAGCAAAGAATGCCATCAACATATCAAGAGAGAGACTACCCCTCCTCCACAGACTACTCTGTGCAGCATACCTTGCTGAGACGTCTGCCTTAGCCTCAAAATAGACACCCAGAGGGTACAGCATTCAAAGTCAACTACCAGGCCCTTAGCTCTAAGCTTGAGAAATTAAGAAACAGGAAATTATAATGGGAAGGAAGGAAGCTGAGAAGTAGAAGGGGAAAGCAAGAAAATCAATCTGAGCTTATTATGTAGATCAAGAACAACCAAATACAGAGGACAACTTGGACTCTTTACCCACAACTGGGACCACAGAAAGAAATATGAACTGGTCTCAAGCCCAAATAGCATTCTTTTTTTAAAAATTAATTTATTAGTTTAGTTTGAGTTAACAAGATTCAATTCCATAGTTCCTTGATTTTCAAATTTCCTTTCCTTCCCTCCCCCCTCCCCCCACTACAGCATATAGTCCAGTATAAGATCTGCAAATGCATTCATATTAGACATTATTCCAATTACAAAGGCATATTGTACTAGGTGGGATGAAAGATGATAAGGAAGAAATAAAACCAAACAACTAAAAGAAAAAGATCATTTAGTTTGCTTCCATCAGGATTCAGGCTCAGTTCTTTCTAGTTATATCTCTGGATGGCGCTTTTCTCACTTTCTTGAGTCTTTCGTGATTGACTTATATCACTGCATTGCTGAAAAGAGTCCAGTCTGTCATAGTTGGTCATCACAGATATGGTATGACTGTGATGGTATACACATTTCTTCTGATGCTACTCTTCTCGCTCAGCATCAGTTTGTATTAATCTCTCCAGGTAATTGTGAAATCCATCACCTCCTTGTTTCTTACAGCACAATAATATTCCATTACATTAATATACCACAACTTGTTTAGCCATTCCCCAATTGATGGGCACCCCTTTAGTTTC
Organism: Gymnobelideus leadbeateri; assembly: GCA_011680675.1. NCBI lineage: Eukaryota > Metazoa > Chordata > Mammalia > Diprotodontia > Petauridae > Gymnobelideus > Gymnobelideus leadbeateri. The sequence continues at coordinate 294,387 of WOXC01005037.1, read as the reverse complement.
CAATTCTTTGCAAACACAAAAAGGACTGCTAAAAATATTTTTGTACATATGGGTCTTCCTCCCACTTCTATGATCTCTTTGGGATATAACCCTAGAAGTGGTATGGCTGGGTCAAAGGGTATGAAATTATTTTTAATCCTTTGGGCATAATACCAGATTGCTCTCCAGAATGGTTGGATAAGTTCACAACTCCAACAGCAATGTATTAGTGTTCCAATTTGTCCACATCCTCTCCAGCATTTGTCACTTTCTTGTTTTGTCATCTTAGCCAATCTGACTGGAGGGATGTGGTATCTCAGAGTTGTTTTGATTTGTTGTTCTCTAATTAACAGTGATTTAAAGCATTTCTTCATATGCTTACGAATATCTATAATTTCTTTCTCTCCTGTGTGATCCTAACTGTAGTTCCTCGATATTTGAATTGTTTCTTTTTGGCTGCTTGTAGGATTTTTTCTTTAATCTTGTAATTCTGGAACTTGGCTACTATATTTCTTGGGGTTTTCAGTTTTGAATCTCTTTGAGGAGGAGTCCGGTGAATTCTATGGTTAGTGATTTTATCTTCTGATTCCAGGAACTCAGGACAGTTTTCTTTGACAATCTCTTAGAGGATGTTGTCTAGACTGTTTTTTTCATCGTGGCTTTCTGGTAGACCAATAATTCTTAAGTTGTCTCTCCTTGATCTGTTCTCTAGGTCAGTTATTTTTCCAGCGAGGTATTTTACATTTTCTTGCAATTTTTCTATCGTTTTTTTTTTTTTGACTCTGTCTTCCAGTGGGCTCCGTCACTTCGGAATCCGCTCAGATTCACCCTTTGAGACTTAGTGATGGAGGAGCTCAGAGAGGTTACTGCTTCCTTTCCCAAGAATAGCATTCTTGGAGGAGCTTAAGAAAGATTTTAGGGGCGGAGCCAAGATGGCGGAGTAGAAACAGCTCATCCAAGCCTCTCTGCCCCCAGATTCCCCACAAACTATGTAAAAAAGGAATCTGAACAACTTCTGGAGCCCCAGCACCCACAGAACGACACAGAGAAGCTAACCTCCCACTGAGGACAGCCCAGCAGCCCTGCAGGAAGGACCAGCACAGCGGTCTAGGAGCCGGCAGCACGCAGAGAACAGAGAGCAGGAGCCAAGCTGAGCCCAGGTCCGCGTGAGCCGAGGTTTTAGCCACAGGGAGGCAGGGCCAGCAGCAAGCTGGAGGAACCCCAGAACACCAGGAGCTGTGGCAACTCCAGAATTATCAACATAGACATGCCTAGGACAAAGTAAGAGGTTAGTGTCCTATGGACTTTGGGACCTGTATTTGGGGAATGCGTCAGCTCCCTCCCCTGGGGGCTAGAAGCTGCTGAGGAGACATGCCACTGTGTAGTTTTCAGAGGCATTTCCGGCTCCCAGCCTACAAATCGTGGGGAGATCCAGCGATCAGTCTTGGGGGGTAATCGCTCTTGCTTTAACCTCCCTGGATCTGGATTGTGATCTAGGGTGGAAGTTGTGGGTGGGTTTACAGCTTGCCAGAAACGGAAGTTGCCCCCCACACGTTCGGGACGAAAATTCCTCTATCTGGCCTTAAAGCCATAGTGTGGCAACAAGCCCAAAAGTCAAGCAATTAAGTGGCAACATGCCAAGGCAAAGGAAACAGAAAAATGCAACCCTAGACTCCTATTTTGGGGGCATAGAGCAGGAAAAGGACTGTAAGGTCAGAAGTCCTGCTCCAAAAGCCCCAGGGGAAAACATGAGCGGGTTGCAGGCCATAGAGGACCTTAAGAAGGACTTTAAAAATCAAATAAGAGAAGTGGAGGAAAAATTAGAAAGAGAAATGAGAAGGATGCAGGAAAAGTATGAAATGAGGGTCAACAGCCTGACTGAGGAAAACAACACCTTAAAAAATAGACTAACTCAAATGGCAAAGGAGGCCCAAAAGGGCAATGAGGAGAAGAATGCCTTAAAAAGTCGAATTTGCCAGATGGAAAAAGAATCTCAAAAGTTCACTGAGGAGATTCATTCCTTCAGAGTTAGACTGGAGCAAATGGAAGCTAATGACTTTATGAGAAATCAAGATGCTGTTAAGCAGATCCAAACAAATGAAAGATTAGAAGGCAATGTGAAATATCTCATGGGAAAAACCACTGACCTGGAGAATAGATCCAGGAGAGACAATTTAAAAATTATTGGACTACCTGAAAGCCATGATCAAAGAAAGAACCTAGAAATCACCCTTCAAGAAATTCTCAAGGAAAACTGCCCTGATGTTTTAGATCCAGAGGGCAAAATAGAGGTTGAAAGAATCCACAGATCACCTCCTGAAAAAGATCCCAAAAAGAAAACTCCCAGGAATATTATAGCCAGGTTCCAGAATCCCCAGATCAAGGAGAAAATACTCCAAGCAGCCAGGAAGAAACAATTTCAATATTGTGGAAACACAAACAGAATAGCCCAGGACCTGGCAGCTTCTACACTGAGGGATCGAAGGGCATGGAATATGATATTCCAGAGGGCAAAAGAACTGGGAATGAACCCAAGGGTCACCTACCCAGCAAAACTGAGTATTTTGTTTCAGGGGAAAATATGGTCATTCAGTGGAATAGAGGACTTTCAAGCATTCTTGAGGAAAAAACCAGAGTTGAATAGAAAATCTGACATCCAGACACAAGAAGTAAGAGATGCCTGAGAAGGTAATCAGGGAAAAGAAATCAAAAGGAACTTATCAAAGTTGAACTATTTACATTCCTATATGGAAAAGTAATAACTGTGACTGATGATATCTTTCTCACTATGAAAATAATGGAAGAAAGGGGTGTGGTCATATGAATACATATGTGAATGTGTGTGTATATGGTTACAGTTATATATGGATAGAGGACATAGGTTGAATTTGTTGGGAAGGGAGAATACTCAAGGGATGAAATTATGAGGTGAGAGAGGAAAGTGGCAAGAGGAGATGGGGAGAGACATGGTAGGGTAAACTATCTCATGTAAGGGAAGTGGTTGCAAAGGATGGGGAGAATAAGGAAGGCTAAAAAGGCAAAACGACATTCACATTGAATTTGGTTCAGGGAGAAAATGACATACATACTAAATGGGATATCTCAACCTGCAGCAGGATAGGGGGAAGGGGGATAAGAGGAGGGATGATGGATGGGAGGGCATCCTTGGGGGGAGGGGAGGTTGGAAGTACCCACTATAGAGGAGGGACAGGATCATGTAGGCAATTGACCAGGTGGGGGGTGGGATGAGTGGGAGGAAATTATAAGCAGCCTTGTACAATATATCTACCATGATAATGTTTTGCATAGCTAGACATGTACAACATATACTGAATTACTTATCTCCCAAGAAGGAATGGGTGACAAGGGAGGAAGGAAATGGATCTGAAATTTAAGGTCGTAACATTACATGTTTCAAATATATATAAATGCTATTATTAATACTCTTTTGCCTATAATTGGGAGATAAGATGTGCAGGCATTGGGACACAAAGATTCATCTTCCTCTAATGGAAAAGTCGATGGGGGTATGGGGGAAGGTATGGGAGAGAGCAGATTGGAGGAAGCGATATCTTGTGGGACTGCTATTCTGGGAGGTTGGGTAGGGGAATAATGGGGGGAAAATGATTGCAACTCAAAATCTGGCAGAAATGAATGATGTAAAACAGAAGTTAATAAAACATTTGTTTAAAAAAAATAAAAAAATAGAAAAAAAATAAAATAAAAAGGAAAGATTTTAAAGACCAAATCAGGGAGGCAGTGACAAACTTGGAAAAAAAATTTCACTGAAGAAAACAAATCCTTTAAATGTAAAATTAGTGAAGTAATTGTAGAAAATACCTCCCTATAAAAGGATATCCAAAAACTAACTGAAGTCTATAATTCACTAAAAATTAGAATCAATCAAGTTGAAACTCAGAACTCTATGATGCACCAAGAGTCAATCAAACAAAACATGACGATTGAAAAATTGGAAGAAAATGTAAAATATCTCACTGGAAAAACAACTGACCTAGAGAAAAGATCCAGGAGAGATAACCTAAGAATTATTGGTCTTCCACAAAGCCACGATGAAAAAAGCAGCCTAGACAACATGCTCCAAGAGATTGTCAAAGAAAACTGTCCTGAAATCCTGGAATCAAAAGATAAAATAGTTATAGAAGGAATTCACCAGAATCCTCCTGAAAGAGATCCTAAATTCCAAAACTCCAAGAAATATAGTAGCCAAATTCCAGATTTACAAGATTAAGGAAAAAAATTCTGTAAGTAGCCAATAAGAAAGAATTCAAATATCATGGAAATAGAGTTAGGATCACATTAGACCTAGCAGCTTCTACATTAAAAGATCAGAGGGATTGGAATTTGATATTTCATAGGGCAAGAGAGCTAGGACTACAACAAAGGATTAACTGCCCAGCAAAACTGAGCATAATCTTTCAGGAGAGGAGATGGTCTTTAATGAAATAAGGGACTTCCAGACTTTCCTGATGAAAAAGCCAGAGCTCAATGGAAAATTTGATCTCCAATTATAAGACCCAAGAAAGACATAAAAAGGTAAACAAGGAAAACACACACACATACATACATGTACACACCCACAATCATGCACACATGCACATAACTTAGTATGCGACAAGAGCAAAATGTTCACATCCCTATATGAGGAGCTGATAATTGTCAATATTGAAATTTTTATGATTATCATGACCTTCAAAAAGGTTATACTTAGATATATGTTGTGGGAATGAATGAATTAACCTGAAGATTAAAAAAAAAAACAACTTATTAAGGGGACAAAAGTCACTGTAATGGGATAAAAGGAAAGGATAAGATAGGAAAAGATAAAATATTCCATTTGAAGAGGTATAAAAACATACTGTTGTAGAGGGGACAGAAAGAGGGAAAAGAACAACATTTAAACACTATGCTCACTTATTTTGGTTTAAAGAGGGATCATCTTAATCAGTAAAGTTTAAGATTCTAATGTAAATAGACACATAAATTCCTTAAATAGAGGAAAAGGAGGGACCGAGAGGAGCACTGTTTGAAGTTTACTCTCATTGGTTTGGTGTCAAACAGGGAATAACTTACTCTGATAAAAAAAAATATATATATATATATATATATATATATATATATATATATATTGTTTCCTATAAGCAGTAGGGACGTAAGAGGGGAATAAAAAGGAGGAGACTAAAGGGATATTTGAGGGGAGGGAAATAGTAGTAAGGGGAGAGGTTAAGAATAGGGGTCAATAGGTAAGAACACTGAGCGAGGGGGTGGTCAAAAAAGCAAACTTCAAGGGTGGGAAAGGAGAAGGGAGGAACAAAAACATAAGCAGGGGAGGAAATAGGATGGGGGGAAGAGACAGATAGTAATCATTACTGTGAATGTGAATGGGATGAACTCTCCCAAAACCAGAGGCAGATAGAAGAATGTATTAAAAACCATAATCCTACAATATGCTGTCTACAAGAAAACGTTTGAAACAAAGTGATATCCACAGGGTAAAGGTAAAAGGTTGGAGTAGAAATTATTATTATGACTCAGCAAAAGTAAAAAAAAAAGCAGGTGTAGCAATTCTTAGATAAAGCAAAAGCAAAAATAGATCTAATTAAAAGAGATAAGGAAGGAAACTATATTCTGCTAAAAGACACCATTGAGAATGAAGTAATATCATTACTTAACATATATGCACCAAGTGGTATAGCATCCAGATTCCTAGAGGAGAAGTTAAAGGAATTAGAGGAAGAAATAGATAACAAAACTATACTAGTGGAGGACCATGATCTCCCCCTTTCTGAACTTGATAAATCAACCCCAAAATAAACAAGAAAGAAGTTAAGGAGGTGAATATAATTTTAGAGAGACTAGGTAGGATAGATCTCTGGAGAAAACCGAATGGGGATAAAAAGTATTTTACTTTCTTCTCAGCAGTGCATGGTACATACTCAAAAATAGACCATTTACTAGGGCATAAAAACCTCACAATTCAGTGCAGAAAGGCAGAAATAATAAATGCATCATTCTCAGATCATGATGCAATAAATATTATATGCAATAAAGGGCCATGGAGAGACAGTTTAAAAAGTAATTGGAAATTAAACGATTTAATCCTAAAGAATGGATGGGTCAAACAAGAAATTATAGAAATTATAGAAACAATCATGGGGCGGCTAGGTGGCGCAGTGAATAGAGCGCTGGCCGTGGAGTCAGAAGGACCTGAGTTCTGAGCCGGCCTCAGACACTTAATCCACACAAACAAAAACCTAGCCGTGCAACCTTGGGCAAGTTACTTAACCCCGATTGCCATAAAAGGGGTGGCTAGTTGGCGCAGTGAGTAAGAGTGCCGGCCTCGGATTTGGGATGACCCGAGATCAAATCCTGCCTCAGAAAATGAGCACCCATGCATAAATAATGACTAGCCATGTAACATTGAGCAAGTTACTTAACCCCAATTGCTTTAAAAAAAAAAAAGAAACAATCAGTAATTTCATTCAAGAGAATGATAATAATGAGACAACATACCAAAATTTTCTTAGTGAAAGTTTTATATCCCTGAGTGCATACATGAATAAATTAGAAAAAAGGGGAGGTCAATGAATTGAACATGCAATTGAAAAAGCTAGAAAGGGGGCAGAGCCAAGATGGTGGAGTAGAAACAGCACTTCCACAGTGCTCCATCCCACCCCACTTCAAAATCATAGAAAAGGGGACTCTGAACAACCTCTGGAGCTCCAGGACACAGAGAACAACGAAGATAAGCTAACTTCCCACCAAAGACAGCCCAGAAGTCCGGCAGTGAGCAGCCAGCATAGTGCTCTGGGACACAACAGCACAGCCCTCTTGAGCCAAGACCAGGACCTCATGAGTCAGAGGTTTTAGCCCCAGGATGGCCAGACCAGCAGCCAGCACTGGGGACCCCAGAACACCAGCTGCTATGGCTTTTCCAGAATTACCAACACAAAAATGCCTAGGGCAAAGTAAGAGGTTAGTGCCCTATGGACATTGGGAAGAGCATTTGGGAATACATCAGCTTCTTCCCCTGGGGGTGAGAAGGAACCGTGGCACAGCCACCATTTTAGAGCTTCAGTGTCAGCTTCAGCGCCTCCCTTTGAAATGTAGGGGGAACTCCTAGGAATATTATAGACACATTCCAGAATTCCCAGATCAAGGAGAAAATATTACAGTCAGTCAGGAAGAAACAATTTCAATATTGTGGAAATACAATAAGAAGAGCAGAGGACCTGGCAGCTTCTACACTGAGGGATCAAAGGGCAAGGAATATGATATTCCACAGGTCAAAAGACCCTGGGATTGAAACCAATAATTACTTACCCAGCAAAACTGAGTATTTTTTTCAGGGGGAAAATATTCAGTGGAATAGAGGACTTTCAAGCAGTCTTGAGAAAAAACCAGAGTTAAATAGAAAATTTGACATTCAGACAAAAGAAGCAAGATATGCTTGAGAAGGTAAATAGGGAAAAGAAATAAAAAGGAACTTATCAAAGTTGGACTATTTACATTTCTACATGGAAAAACTATTTACATTTCTACATGGATGAAACTGTTCTCAGTATGAAAATAGTTGGAGAATGGTATATGGACATATGAATACATGTGTGAATGTGTGTATATATGTTTACAGGTATACATGGATAGAGGGCACAGGTAGAATTTGGTGGGAAGGGATGATACTTAAGGGGTGAAGTTAAGAGGTGAGAAAGGGATGTGGCAAGAGGAGATGAGGAGAGACAGGGGGTAAACTATCTCATGTAGAAGAGACAAGGGGAAGTGGTTGCAGGGGAGAGGAAGAACAGGAAAGCAAAAAGGCAAAACCATATTCTCATTGAATTTGGCTCAGGAAGAGAATGACATACATACTAAATGGGATATCTCACCCTGTAGTAGAGTAGCGGGGAGGGGAATGAGAGGGGGGATGATGGAGGGGAGCACATGGTGGGGGGAGGGGAGGCTGGAGACACCCATTTTTGAAGAGGGACAGGATCAAAGTAGGAAATGGACCACGTGGGGCATGGAATGCTTGGGAGGGAAATATTGCCAGTCTTTTGCAATATATCTACTATGGTAATGTTTTGCATAGCTATACATATACAACATATGCTGAATTGTTTATCTTCCCAGTAGGAGTAAGTGAGAAAGGACAAAGGAAATGGATCTGGAATTCTAAGTTTTAAAATTAAATCTTTCAATCTTATATAAATACTATTATCAATACTATTTTGCATGTAACTGGGAGAAAAGATGTGCAAGCATTGGGGCACAGAGGGTCACCTTGCCCTAATGGAAAAGTCAAAGGGGGTATGGGAGAAGATATGGGAGAGAACAGATTGAATGAGGTGATATCCTGTGGGACTGCCATTCTGGGGTGGTGGGTAGGGGGCAAATGGGGAAAATTGTAACTCAAAATCTGGCAGAAATGAATGATGTAAACCGGAATTTAATAAAGAATTAAAAATTTAAAAAAAGAAATAAAAAGAAAAAGCTAGAAAAAGAACAAATTTAAAACCCCCAATTTAGTAATACATTAGAAATATTGGAAACCAAAGGAGAGATTAATAAAATTGAAATTAAGAAAACTATTGAATGAATAAATAAAACTAAGAGCTGGTTTTATTAAAAAAAACAATAAAATTGATAGACCCTTAGTCAATATGATAAAAAAAGAAAGAAGAAAACCAAATTATGAGTACCAAAAATGAAAAGGGTGAATTTACCTCCAATGAAGAGGAAATCAAAACCATAATCAGGAATTATTTTCCCAATTTTATGCACATAAATATGATAATCTTAATGAAATGGATGAATATTTACAAAAATACAAGTTGCCCAGATTAACTGAAGAGGAAGAGACTTACCTAAACAACCCCATCTCAGAAAAAGAAATGAAACAAGCCATCTATAAACTCCCTAGGAAAAAATCCCCAGGGCCAGATCGGTTTACTAGTGAATTCTATCAAAAATTTAAAGAACGATGGATTCCAATACCCTACAAACTATTTGGGAAAATTAGTGAAGAAGGAGTCCTATGAAATTCTTTCTATGACGCAAATATGGTACTGATTCCTAAATTAGGAATAGATAAAACAGAGAAAGAAAATTATAGAACAATTCCCCTCATGAATTTAAATGCACCAAATGTGCAAAAATATTTATAGCAGTTCTTTTCGTGGTTGGAAAGAATTGGAAATTAACGGGGTGCCCATCAATTGGGGAATGGCTAAACAAGTTGTGGTATATGCATGTAATGGAATATTATTGTGTTATAAGAAACAAAGAGGAGACGGTTTTCATATTTACCTGGACAGGCTTATACAAACTGATGCTGAGTGAGAAGAGTAGAACAAGGCAAAATTTGTATATAATCATAGACACAGCATATGTGTGATGACCAATTATGACAGACTGGACTCTTCTCAGCAATGCAGTTATATAAGTCAATCCCGAAAGACTCATGAAGGAAAGAGATGCCTACATCCAGAGAAATCTCTAGAAAGAACTGAGCTTGAATCCTAAGGGAAGCAAAACAATTGATCTTTTTCTGTTCATTGTTTGGATTTATTTCTTCTTTACCATTTTCATCCCATCTATTACAATTCGCCTTTGTAACTTGACTAATGTCTAATGTGAAAGTTTTTTTTTTTTTTAAGCAATTGGGGTTAAGTAACTTGCTCAAGGTTACATGGCTAGTCATTATTTATGTGTGGGTGCTCATTTTTCTGAGGCCGGATTTGGTCTTGGGTCATCCCAACTCCGAGGCCGGCACTCTTACTCACTGCGCCAACTAGCCACCCCTTTTATGGCAATCGGGGTTAAGTAACTTGCCCAAGGTCACACGGCTAGGTTTTTGTTTGTGTGGGTTAAGTGTCTGAGGCCGGATCCGAACTCAGGTCCTTCTGACTCCAGGGCCGGCACTCTACTCACTGCCACCTAGCCACCCCTAATGTGAAAGTTTTTACAGATCCTATACTGGACTATATGTTGTTGTGGGGGCTGGCAGGAGGAAGGGAAGGGAAATTTGAAACTCAAGGAAGTATGGAATTGAATCCCTTGTAAACTAGAAAAATTTAAAAAAGATAGCAAGAGAAATGCAAGCTAAAAATAGTTTTAATGTCTAAATTGGATAATTATTATGAGATAAGCACATCACATGGTCAGAGTCAGAGATGACAGAGAGCCAGAGTTCTCTATGTCTACACTTTTGACATTAAGAGAAAGGAAGGCAGACAGCAGCATGTTGAATAAACTTAGAGTTTTAAACTTTTTTGAGAACATTGGCAAGATTTATTAAAGAGGGACAGGTATGGATAGCTTTGATCTGCATTGTGAAAGTGATTGCCAAAATTATGAGGTCAATGATGTTTCTAAGCATTTGGGAATATAGGATAGACCAGAAGGGGAAGGTACTGTAGATGGAGACATCAGTTAGAAAGCTACTTCCACCCCACTTTCAATGAAAGAAATTATGAACACCTGAACTAGATTACTGGCTGTGTGAGTAAAGAGAAGGGAATGAATTTGAAAGACATGGAGATAGGTCCAACAAAATATCAATTGATTGGATAAGGAGGTGGGGAGAAGGAGAAAAAAAGGGTCAAAGAAGACAATAAGGTTGTGAACTAGAGAGAGTTGAAGGACAGTTATGCCTTGAACGGAAATGTGGACATTTTGAAGAGTGAGGGCTATTTTTTGAAGTGAGTAAGGAGGGAGGAAAGATGTTGAGCCCTCCTTTGTACATGTTGAATTTGAGATTTCTACAGGAAATTAAATTGGAAATACCAAGTACATAGTTGGCAGTTTAGGTATGGAACATAAAAGAGACTTGAGAGGAGGGGTAGATGTGGGAGATTTGTGGAGAAAATAAACTGTTAAGAACAGCCAATGTAAAGAGCATAATAGGAAATTAAACAGGGGAATATAAAAGGTTATCATGCAATGATAACCAAGTTTATAGTAAATGACTACTTTCTTTTCGACCCTAGTAAAGTTAGCTCAAGGCCCAAACTCAAGACCCCCAGGAACTGCTCTGCTGCCCAAGTTACCAATTCTGCTTCTACCCTGGCACTTATGGCCATTATCCATGGGAATAACCCTTAAAGAGATGTGGCCTGGCCACTGCCTCTGTAGGACCTGAAGCCACAGTTACTGATGGATGACCTAGAAAAGAATGTCTAACTACCATTATCAATTAACTCATCTTCATTAGGTTCAACATCAGAAAATATATGGTTTAATTAATGGCAATGAAATCAATGAAGTTATATACAATCTGTTTTCCTACTGAAATTAAAAGACTGGTTTGTTTGTTTTGATTTGTAGGAGAATTTCCTGATATGCTTTGTCTTTACATTTCACAGTGTTTTCTATTTGTATCTGCAGTTGTCTATGCTTTATACACTAAGTGCTTAATGCTTTTTATTAATTAATTCAATACTCATTCATTCAATTAGAGGAGGAGATAGAAGGATAAAAAGTTATTATCAGAGGGGTTTCAACTGATAATGAAACAAAGTTGTATGACCTATCTCTACATGTAGCTGAAGTTGAGTGAAGGTAATCAATAAAGTAATGAATATTTATGAAGCCTCTACTATGTATGTCATCATGCTGCATGCCAGGATAGAAGAATGAAACAATCCATACTCACAAGGATCTGTGTTTTAATGGGGGATACATTATATATATATATATATATATATATATATACATATATACATATATATGTATATATATATATAATTATATGCACCATATGCAATACAAGTTTGTCTATCTATATCTACACACACACAAATATATACAAAATAGTTAAAATACACAGTAGTTGGGGGTTCAAAACACTAACAGTTGAAGATATGGAAGTCAAGTTGATTGCTGAAGTAGAAGTAGGGTGTTTCAAGGGACACTGGTTTAAGTATTCTTCTTCTACCTCTTGTTCTTCTTCTCCTTCTCCCTCTTCTTCCTCCACCTCCTCCTCTTTTTCCTTTTCCTCTCCTCCTTTTTCACACACACATCAATCTAAATATTTAGATTCTGGTGGTAGTTATCTATCATCTCTCAAGTCATTATCTCTCTTTCCTCTAGGAACTCAGTACTGTGACACAATCTTGCTCTTTGTCCAAAACAATTGGAGGCGCACACACATAAATATATATTGGTGGATTATTTATATATACATATATATGTATGCACATATTATACATGTATATATATACATATGCAAGCATGCACTTTGTATACACATATGTGTATGTAATATAAATATCAATCATTATATCAATATATATGATTAAATTTAAAGGAGAAAACCTTTTGTATTATGGTAGAATATAGAATTTCTGAATGAGGTAGTGGAGAATGAGGAATATACCTAATATTTCTTCCAACCTAGTAGAGGAAAAGGCATGAATGAAATATATATTCAGTACTAAAGAGGGTGACTAGGGATGTAATATATTTTGAGGACAACCACATCTCTCTGTATTTCAGAGGATGGAAAGAATGAGGAGGAAACATCTAGAATAAAGGGAAGTTTAATAACAGCAGAATGATAGTTCCAGAGGATGCAATGTAAGTTGAGGGCATAGATGGTTGAGGACTTGGAAAGGATAAAGACAATGAAGATGAGGGTGGTTACATGAGAAGTGACAGTGGGCTGGGTTGTTTGGGAAAGTAGTGGTTCTTTATCACCTGGATTAGGAAATTATGAGGTGAGAACTTGTTTGGAATAGATTGGGGATGAAGTAGCTTCTGGTTAAGGAAAGACATTGTTGTTCCTGTATTTTTTTTCTGCTAAGTGACATTTGTAGTATTTATGGAGAATTGAAGTAAGAAAAATAAAATGTATTATGTATTCTCTGGTTGACAAATGAGGAAAATAAATATATTTTAGGGAACAAAAAGTAACATTATTGTCAAGAATACTATAGATAGCAAATAGTTCTCTTTTAAACACTAAGGAAAAAAAAGGAAGATTGTATTAGGTGTCCAAGGCTCCCCTTGTAGATGTGGTCCTGAGAGCAAGAAATCTATTACCTCCATCTTTATGGTCTTTGATGAGAAAAGGTCTGAGAAAATGACTCACAGAGGGAAACACTTACATAGGAATGGAAAAATAAAAGAAATATGGAGGGAAACTTAGAGGTCATTCATACTGCGCTAACTCCCCTTAAAGTTTTTATTTCTTTGTAAAGGTTGAATTTAGCTTATCTAATCTGGATTCATTATTCATTCTGAGGAACAAAATATTAAAATATTTGGCATCTATGGTATAATGTGGGCTCAATTTTAGAGACCTTATTCAAGAGGGGGACTTTAAGAAAACTGCACTGAAATTCTGTTCTCCAGCAGCCCTAAACACTTTTTGAGTCACAGAATCTGTCTGAATTTGAAGACATCTCTTAGAGACCATTTAGTCTGATGTATATCTGAAAACTTTCCTCTATAATATACCCAATAGATTCTGTACCCTTCCTTGCATGAGGAAACCAAGGCTCTGAAAAGCTAAGCAATTTACCCAGTGCTTCACAAATAGTACTTGTTAGAGGCGGGTTCTCTGACTCTAAATACAGTGCTCAAGATACAAATTATGAAAGATAGAATAAACTTCTTGGACTCTCAGTAGCAGTCACATCTTTGTTGGCTTACACATTATATACCCTCCCCCAACCCCTACATCCCACACAACTATATACTATCTCATGATGACCAGAGAATTCATATTCATACTTTCACACAGAAGTGTAAGAAATCAGAAAGCACACAAATAAATACAAAGCACAATATAACTTAGCAAAATAGCACCTCTGCTACACATGGTAGAGTAACATTCATATAATAATTTCCTTAATTAGACATCCAACTTTTTTCTTTTCCCTACCTTTTTGTGACCCTCTAAAGAAAACCAAAATACACTTTTTCACATTTATTTTTTATTGTTCCACTATTGTATTTTGGTATTCTTCTAAAAACAGATGTCAGAAAATTTTAATTGCTTATACTTTAAAAAATGAATAAAATGAAATTTAACCAGCGAGGATGATACTGTATTTTTTTCATGTGACACTTGAGATAATTCAAACTTAATTTAACCCTGGAAAATTATACATGGGTAGTAGGAAGCAATTTAGCAATAACAATGGAGTTGGGAAGTTGGGTGATTATAGCTGCTCTGTTTGGTAGATAGTGGGGTTAGTTTAGCTAAAGAAAAGTCACTGAAGGTCCAACTACATTGATATGAATGTTTTGTGGATTTTAGGAGATTCTAACAGCCAAACAACTGAAAGAAATATCCTGTAACCCTAAGAATTTTCCCTTCCCCACAGAGATTAATACTGATCCAAGGATTTTGCCTGATAGTAGCCCTGAGAGATGTTTTAAGGGAGAGTTTAGAATTTGCTTTCAGTAGCCTAAAATTAGGAATGTACCTTATTTATAAATCCTAGTTATCCTTAATAATACATTGAAACATAAAACCTATCTATTCTGGAGTCCCTGCAGATACATTCATCATCTTTCTGGAACACAGATGAATTCCATTCAAAAATACATATTCAATAATTTCTTCTTATTTATTTATTATAATAAATTACATATTTATTATAATATAATATTTCCTATTATCAATAACTCATCTCTGTTTTCTCTGTTGCTGGTTTAGTGACAGAGCATCAAAATTTGCATCAAAGTTCATTAGTCATTCATTCAAACTGTGTTAAACACCTACCATGTGCAAGGTACCATGTTTGGTGTGAGGGATGAGAAGACAAAACAAAACACATTCCTTGTCCTCACAGAACCTACATCCATTGGAGGTGAAGATATAATATCTTATTGACTACATTAAAACAATGTTATATAACATAAGGGCTTTTACAAAGGAATATTTACAAGAAATAATCACAAAAGTACAAACTTACTCTTCCCACATATAAGATGTGTCATTCCCCTCTACTTTTGCACCACCTCGGTATCTGGGGAGGGAAAGGGATTAAGTTCATAGGTTAGTTTGGTTCCCATAGGTCATAGTACTAGTGCTAACTCCAAAATCCTCCTTGGGCTCCAATCCCAGGCATGCTAGCTTCTCAGGACTACCATGCCAGACTGGCTGAGTGCACCATTCAGCATACAGTTCTGTCTCCAATGTCATTATGGCTCAAATTTCTGGATCTTGTGAGAATCACCCATTGACAACTGAAATTGAGGATAAAAAATACATAACATAAGCGAAGACAATCAGACCCATTTCTCAGAGTTGGGAAAATGAGAGGTAAGTATGGGAAGGCAAACTTTTCCTTTTACTTGTTCAGTACCTGACATCTAACCTGGGAATAGAATATAGGAGTCACTGTAAAGATTGCATCTGTGAAAATGGTGGAAAAGAGCAGTGACCAAAAGATCTCCAAATCTTCTCACCAGTCCTGAAAACCTGGTCAACTAATCAAAGGAGGCAATCCTTAATTTTGTGTCAGGGGATATAGCAGGCTCCATGGCAAGAAAATCAGAAATGCCCAAAATATGCCCAGAGAAATATTATAGTTATAGAAGCTTTCTGGTCACAAAATAATTGCATATTATTTTGAAGAAATGAAACTAGAAATGCTAAGGAGATGATGTAAGGACATTGATAATGGAATTGTTATATGTGCAATAAAGCTAAAAGGGGATCTTTACCCAAGGTTGGAAATAGCTAAATTTCTTGTGAAAGCCTAGATGATTGTCTATCAGAGTCCTTTTAGTCCATCATCATCACTGACTGAAGTAGAACAGACATAACAATGGAATGGGAGAAAATATTTTAATAATCTAAGTGAAATTCAAAATGGCACTTCCCCTCCTAACTCTGAGGATGTCCATTTCAAAAAAATGTTAAGCTTATTCTTTTTTTTTTCCAAATGCTTTATTAACTTTTGGTTTACAATATTCTTTTCCATCAGATTTTGAGTTACAGTTTTTCCCCCATTTTTCCCCTACCCACCACCCCAGAATAGCAGTCCCATAGGGTATGCCCTCATCCAATCTGCTCTCTTCCATCTGTTCTCCCATACCCTCTTCAACTTTTCCAGTAGGACGAGGTGAATCCTTGTGCTCCAATGCCTGCACATCTTATCCCCCAATTATATGCGCAATAGTATTAATCATAGTATTTATATATTATTTTAAAAAATTGGTTTTAAAAGGGAGATAAGCAATTCAGTATACACTGTATATGTTTAGCTATGCAAAACATTACCATAGTAGATATATTGTAAAAGACTGACTATATTTCCCTCCCTCCCTACGTGAGAAGGTAAACAGGGAAAAGAAATCAAAAGAAATTATCAAACTTGAAGTATTTACATTCCTACATGGAAAAACAATAACTGTGACTGATGAAACCTTTCTCAGTATGAAAATAATTGAAGAAGAGTATATGGGCATATGAATACATATGTGAATGTGTGTATATATGATTACAGGTATACATGGATAGAGGGCACAGGTCAAATTTGGTGGGAACGGATGATACTTAAGGGGTGAAGTTAAGAGGTTAGAAAGGGATGTGGCAAGAGGAGATGAGGAGAGACAGGGGGGTAAACTATCTCATGTAGAAGAGACAAGGGTAAATAGTTGCAGGGGAGGGGAAGAACAGGAAGGAAAAAAGGCAAACCTATATTCTCATTGAATTTGGCTCAGGGAGAGAATGATATACATACTAAATGGGATATCTCATCCTGCAGGAGAGTAGGGGGGAGGGGCATGAAAGGGGGTATGATGGAGGGGAGGACATGCTGGGGGGAGGGGAGGTTGGAGGCTCCCACTTTTGAAGAGGGACAGTATCAAAGTAGGGAATGGACCAGGTGGGGGTGGGATGGGTGGGAGGGAAAATAGTCTTTTATAATATGTCTACTATAGTAATATTTTGCATAGCTATACATATATAACACATATTGAATTGCTTATCTTCACAGCAAGAGTGAGTGACAAAGGAGGAAGGGAATGAATCCAGAATTTGAAGTTTTAAAATTATATGTTCCAAATATCTATAAATACTATTATTAATACTATTTTGCATGTAATTTGGAGATAAGATGTGTAGGCATTGGGACACAGAGATTCACCTTGCCCTAATGGAAAAGTTGAAGGGGGTATGGGAGAAGATATGGGAGACAGCAGATTAGATGAGGGGTATCTTGTGGGACTGCTATTCTGGGGTGGTGGGTAGGGGAAAAATGGGGAAAAATTGTAACTCAAAATCTAGCAGAAATGATGTAAACCCGAAGTTAATAAAGCATTTGTAAAAAAAAAAAAGCAACAGACATGGAAAATAGAATTAGGAGAGATAATTTAAGATTTATTGGACCACCTGAAAACCATGATTAAAAAAAGAACCAAGAAATTAACAAGGACTTACTAGAGCCAGAGGGTTAAAATAGAAACTGAAAGAATCCACTGATCACCTCCTGAAAGAGATCCCAAAATTAAAACTCCCAGGAATATTATAGTCACATTCCAGAGCTCTCTGATCAAGGAGAAAATATTGAAAACAGATAATGAGAAAAAAAAAATATTGTCAAGCCACAGTCAGAATAACACAAGGTTTAGAAGGTTCTCCATTAAAATGTATGAAGGCTGGACATATGATTTTCCAGAGTTCAAAAAGTAGCTAGGATTATATACATAAATCACTTACCCAGCAAAACTTGGCATAATTCTTTGAGGGAAAAATGAATATTTAATGGAATAGAGGACTTTCAGGTTTTCCTGATGAATTCAAAGCTGAATAGAAAATTTGACTTTCAAATACAAAACTCAAGAGAAGTACAAAAAGGTAAACCAGAAGGAGAAATCATAAAGGATTCAATAAGTTTGAACAGTTTACATTCTTTTTTTCTTTTTTTTTTGCTTTTCAGAAGACAATTGAGGTTAAGTAACTTGGCCAAGGTTACATTGCTAGGTTCTTTTTGTTTGTTTGTTTGTTTGTTTGTGTGTGCATTAAGTGCCTGAGGCAGGATCTGAACTCAGGTGCTTCTGACTCTAGGACCGACACTCTGCTCACTTTGCCACCTAGCTGTCCCCAGAACTGTTTACATTCTTATGTGAGAAGATGGTGTTTGTAAGAACATTGTCCTAAGAACATTATCATTATTAGGGCAGTTAGAAAAAGTAACAAACAGAGAGTGTAGGTGTGAGTAGATTATAATGGGATTATATCTAAAAAATAAAATTAAGGCATGAGAAAGAGATGCATTGATAAAATTAGAAAGGGGAATGTAGAACAGAAAACTATCTCATGTAAAAGATGTGAATGGGCAGAGTCAAAATGGTGGAGTAGAAACGGCACTTCTGCAGAGCTCTCCCCCACACGACTTCAAAATTATGTAAAAGGTAGACTCTGGGCCACCTCTGGAGCTCCAGAACCCACAAAATGACTCAGAGAAGCTAAGCTCCCACTGAGGACAGCCTGGGAGCCTGGCAGGGAGCAGCCAGCTCAGTGCTCTGGGAGCTGAGCCTAGGCCCGTGTGATTTGTAGGTTTTAACCCCAGGGCAGCCAGACCAGCAGCCAGGTGGAGGGATCCCAGAACACCAGCAGCTGTGATGTTTCCAGAATTATCAAGATAGATGCCTAGGACAAAGTGAGAGTTCAGTGGCCTATGGACTTTGGGACTGGTTGGGAGAGCATGTGGCCTCTTTCCCCTGGGGTCAAGAAGCCACTGAGGAGCTGGCACAGCTTGTGCCACATTGCGATATTGCAGCTTCAGCTCCTGGCCTGCAAACTGTAGGGGAATCTGGTGATCAGTCTGGGGGGTAATGGCTCTTGCTTCACTCTTCTTGGATCTGGATTACAGTCTGGGGTGGAGGTCTTGGGGTGTGTGACCAGCTTACCCGAGCATGTGGAGGCTTCAGAAAGGCCACCCAACTAATACTAATACAAATGGAAGCTAGTGATTTTGTGAGAAATCAAGATGCCATTAAACAGATCCAAACAAATGAAAGAATAGAAGGCAATGTGAAATATCTCATGGGAAAAGCCACTGACCTGGAAAATAGATCCAGGAGAGATAATGTAAAAATTATTGGACTATCTGAAAGCCATGATCAAAGACAGAACCTAAAAATCATCCTGCAAGAAATTCTCAAGGAAAATTGCCCTGATATTTTAGAGACCAGAGGGCAAAATAAGGTTGAAAGAATCCATAGATCACCTCCTGAAAAAGATCCCCAAAAGAAAACTTCTAGGAATATTATAGCCAGGTTCCAGAATTCCCAGATTAAGGAGAGAATATTATAAGCAACCAGGAAGAATCAATTTGAATATTGTGGAAACACAATCAGGATAACACAGGATCTAGCAGCTTCTAAACTGAGGGATAGAAGGGTTAGGAATATGATATTCCAGAGGGCAAAAGAGCTGGGATTGATGCCAAGGGTCACCTATCCATCATGTTTCAGGGGAAAATATGGTCGTTTATTGGAATAGAGGACTTTCAAGGATTCTTGATGAAAAAAACAGAGTTGAATTGAAAATCTGATATTTAGATACAAGAAGCAAAAAAAAAAAAATAAATAAATAAATAAATAAATATAAAAATAAAAAAAAAAAAGAAGCAAAATATTCTTGTGAAAGTAAACAGGGAAAATAAATCATTATGAACTTATCAAACTTGAACTATTTACATTCCTATGGGGAAAAATGATAACTGTAACTGATGAAACTTTTCTCAGTATGAAAATAGTTGAAGAAGGGTATATGAGCATATGAATACATATGTGAATTTGTGTATACATTTTTTCAGGTATACATAGATAGAGGGCACAGGTCGAATTTAATGGGAAGGGATGATACTTAAAAGGTGAAATTAAGAGGTGTGAGAGGAATATAATGAGAGAAGGTGGAGAGAGACAGAATGGGGTGAACTGTCTCATATAGAAGAAGCAAGAGAAAATAGTTACAAAGGAGGGGAAGAACAAGAAGGCAAAAAGGCAAATCCTTAACCTCATTGAATTTGGATCAAGGAGAGAATGACATAAATAATAAATAAGGTTTCTCACCCTACAGGAGAGTAGTGGAGAAGGGGATGAGAAGGCGGTCAATGTAAGGGTGGGCAGGCTGGGGGGCGGGGAGGAAGTTGGAAGCACCCACTTTTGAAAAGGGACAGGACCAAAGTGGGGAGTGGCCAGGTGGGAGGACGGATAGGAGGGAGGGAAATATAATTATTCTTTTACAATATACCTACTATGGTCATGTTTGCATAGCTACACATGTACAGTATATACTGAGTTGCTTTTCTTCCTTTTAAAACCAATTTAAAAAATATATATATATGTATACAAATACTATGATTAATACTATTGTGCATATAATTGGGAGATAAGATACGCAGGCATTGGGGCATCAGGATTCACCTTGCCTTACTGTAAAAGTCGAAGGGGGTATGGGAGAACAGATGGAAGAGAGCAGCTTGGATGAGGGCATGTCCTGTGGGACTGCTATTCTGGGGTGGTAGGTAGGGGGAAAATGGGGAAAAAACTGAAACTCAAAATCTGATGGAAATGAATGATGTAAACCAGAAGTTAAGAAATCATTTGAAAAAAAAAAAACAAGATACATGAAAGAGGTTTTACAGTAGAAGGCAAGATAGGTATGGTGGTAGATAATACTCAAACCTTACTCTCATTGGAATTGGAATTGGAATTGGAATTAGCTCAAAGAGGGAATAGTATATATATACTCAATTGAATATAGAAATCTATCTTACTCTATAAAAAATAGGCAGAAAAGGATTAAAGAAGATGTAGCTAAAAGGAAGTAAAAGGAAGAGGGAGAAAAAGATAAACAGGAACAATAGGAGAGAGGGAAATATATATATATATAGTTACCATTTACAACTGTGAAAAATGATCCAAATTTCTCTGATAAAGGCCTCATTTCTCTAATATATTGAGAGAACTGTATCAATTTTATCAGAATATAAGTCATTCCCCAATTATTAAATAGTCAAAGTTTATGAACATGTAGTTTTCACATGAAGAAACCAAAGTTATCTATAGTCAAAAAAATTATCTATAAAAAAAATGCTCTGATCACTATTAATTAGAGAAGTAAAAATTAAAACAATTCTGATATACCACCTGACATATATCTGATTGACTAACACTACAGAAAAGGAAAATGACGCGTTAGAGGGCATATGAGAAAATTGGGACACTAAAGCACTGTTGGTCGAGTTGTGAATTGATTCAACTATTCTGGAGAGCAATTTGAAACTTTGACCAAAGGGCTATAAAATCATGAATAATCTTTAACTTAGCAATACTACTGATAGGGCTGTATCCCAAAGAGATTTAAGAAATGAAAGGAAAAGGACCTACATGTATAAAAATATAGCATCTCTTTTTGTGGTGGCAAACAATTTGAAACTGGAATAGATGAACAAGTTGTTGTATATGAATGTGATGGAATGTTGCTATGCTATAAGAAATGCTGAGCAGTATGCTTTAAGAAAACCTGGAAAGAGTGACATGAATTGCAGAAAACTGAAGTGATCAGAGGCAGGAGAACAGTGTACACAATAACAATATATTAAGAAGGTGAGACTCTTTCTGAAGAACTTGTGGGAGGACATGAATACAAGTAAAACATGATGAAGAGAAAGGAATGGACTTCATTCTGCATTTTTGGAAGGAACTCTCAAAGAGGTGAAAGTACTGTATATAATAGAGAGTAGGATATTTGTGTAGGGTAAGATCAACAACAAAAAGGTCTTTGCGTAATCTTTCTAATCTTCAGTTTCCACATCTGCTAAATGATAGGGATGGGTTTTAAGGTTTCTGAGGTGTCTCTTCCTTCTAAGTCTTTGATTTTTTTTAATGCTTCCTTGGTCTGTGGTTGAGAAATAGGTACCATAACCTGTCTGGTGTTATAACCCAACAAATTTCTTCTATTATCCACATTATGCCCCTCCCTCAATGCAACTCAGTTTTGCCTTTACTTTCTGCTTTATTCTGCTATTTATTATATAGATATTGTGGACAACACATCTCTCACCTGATTTCAGGGAGTTAGTTTTAAAGGTATTAATTGTAATCTTGCAGGGAGTTAGTTTTAAAGGTATTAATTGTAATTTTGCACAGGTGAATGCAGCATTTGAACGTGAGACAAATTTAATTATCATTATTAAAAATAAAGATATTATATTCGGAAATTTCAATTTTGCCTATATAAAATTGCACAGTAATTAACAACCTTCAATAGCAGTACCAATGACTTGATTATGTTTTAGATTGGTGTAGTAGAAAGGGCCTTGAACTCAATCAGAAAACCTGGGTTTGAAAACTGCCTGTGGCACTAAATGTGTGACCTGGGGTAAGTCACCTAACATTTCAAATGCTCAGTTTTATTGTATATAAAATTATGAAGTCTGACTATATGACCTCTAAATTCCTCTCTGATTCTATTTCTATGGGCCTGTGATTCTAGGATTACTTACTCATAATTTAAGAAAACTTTGCAAGACCTTCATTTAAATCTCTACCCTATCCCATAAGGATCACTCTTTGTGTAGGAATGACCAGTTTTATGGAATAGTAAAAGCTTAACTTATTCTGGAATCATTACATTTGGTTGCAAATCATGACACTGTCACTGACTACCTGTGTGACTTCAGGCAAATCACTTAACCTTTCTAGGAATTAATTTCCTTGCTTATTAAAAGAGGAGAGGGGTTGGATTCTATTATTTTTCAGTTCTCTTTCAAGTACAAAAGAAATAAAAATGAACTCCAGGCTTCCTATGAACTGTTAGTCCTATAGGATGGTACAAAGTCACAGCTATATGTTTTTAGCAGAGAGAAGGAAGTCAGTGATTTCTTGAGGTTAGTGAATCATTTTACAGTCATGTTTAACTCTTTAAGAACCCCTTTGGATTTTTCTTGGCAAAGATACTGGAGTGGTTTGCTAATTATGTTCCCTTTCATTTCATAGATGAAGAAAGTGAGGCAAATAGGACTGAGACAAAAATCCCTTCCAGGTGTGAATCCCTTTTCTGAGTCTCAGTTTCATTTTATTTTATTAAAAATGGGGGTGAATGATATGTAACTGCCCTGCTTACCCCCCAGAGCTAGTGTTGGGGTGAATGGCAACAGTGTATTTGTAGATGTCTTGTAGGCATTAAGTGCTTTACAGATATTTGGTACCACTATCTTCCCCCCCCCCCATCATCTTTAAAAGAAAACCACCACAAGACCAGCTGTCATTTTTATTTTGGTGTCAATTATTTAGAATAAGGAATGGATTGGAATGGAGAAAACTACGTTTTAAATTATGGCTCTGATATTTACCAGTCATGGTACCAGTCACTTCGCTTTTCTGAGACACATTTCCTCATGGTAATAATATACCAACCATCTTATGAAGATTTTGTGAAGGTCAAAGATCAAATGAGAGAAATGCATCATAAGCACTATATAAGTATAAAGCACTATATAAATATTAACAGCCACTTTAAGCAGTATTCACATTTATCATTTTGTAATATCTCAAAGGATATGCATTTGACATTTTCTTCCTTTCATTAAAGAGGTTGATAAGAAATATTGCATATTCTTTTTTTTTAAAATTAATTTATTAGTTTAGTTTCAGTTGACAAGATTCAATTCCATAGTTCCTTGATTTTCAAATTTCCTTTACTTCCCTCCCCCCTCCCCTCATGACATCATATAGTACAGTATAGGGTCTGCAAATGCATTCATATTAAACATTATTCCGATTACAAAGGCATATTGTACTAGGTGGGATGAAAGATGGTAAGGAAGAAGTACAACCAAACAATGAGAAGAACAAGATCATTTAGTTTGCTTCCATCAGGATTCAGGCTCAGTTCTTTCTAGTTATATCTCTGGATGGCACATTTCTCACTTTCTTGAGTAATTCGGGATTAACTTATATCACTGCATTGCTGAAAAGAGTCCAGTCTGTCATAGTTGGTCGTCACAGATATGGTATGTCTGTGATTGTATACAAATTTCTTCTGATTCTACTCTTCTCGCTCAGCATCAGTTTGTATAAGTCTCTCCAGGTAATTCTTATAGCACAATAAAATTCCATTACATTCATATACCACAACTTGTTTAGCCATTCCCCAATTGATGGGCACTCCTTTAGTTTCCAATTCTTTGCAACCACAAAAAGGGCTGCTAAAAATATTTTTGTACATATGGTTCTTCCTCCCACTACTATGATCACTTTGGGATATAACCCTAGGAGTGGTATGGCTGGGTCAAAGGGTATGAAATTATTTATAATCCTTTGGGCATAATTCCAGATTGCTCTCCAGAATGGTTGGATAAGTTCACAACTCCACCAGCAATGTATTAGTGTTCCAATTTATCCACATCCTCTCCAGCATTTGTCACTTTCTTGTTTTGTCATCTTAGCCAATCTGACTGGAGGGATGTGGTATCTCAGAGTTGTTTTGATTTGTATTTCTCTAATTAATAGTGATTTAGAGCATTTCTTCATATGCTTATAGATATCTTTAATTTCTTTCTCTGAAAACTTCCTATTCATATCCTTTGACCATTTCTCAATTGGGGAATGACTTGTATTCATATAGATTTGGCTCAATTCTCTATAAATTTTAGAAAGGAGTCCTTTATCAGAGACACAGGTTGTAAAAATTCTTTCCCAATTTCCCACCTCCCTCTTGATCTTGGTTACATTGGCTTTGTTTGTGCAGAAGCTTTTCAATTTAATGTAATCAAAATTATCCATTTTGCATTTTATAATGCTCTCTAATTCTTGCTTGGTCCTAAAATCTTCCCCTCTCCACAGATCTGTCAGGTAAACTATTCCTTGCTTTCCCAAATTGCTTACAGTATCATCCTTTACACCTAGATCATGCACCCATTTGGACTTGATTTTGGTATATGGTGTTAGATAATGGTCTATGCCCAGTTTCTGCCATACTGTATTCCAGTTTTCCCAGCAGTTTTTATCAAATAGTGCATTCTTATCCCAAAAACTGGGGTCTTTGGGTTTATCGAACAATAGATTGCTATATTCATTAACTGCTGGGTCTCCTGCACCTAATCTATTCCATTGATCCACTGCTCTACACCTCTGCCAGTACCAAGCAGTTTTGATGACTGCTGCTGTATAATACAGATGAAGATCTGGCATAGCTAGTCCACCTTCCCTAGCATTTCTTTTCATTAATTCCCTTGATATTCTAGACCTTTTGTTTTTCCAAATAAATTTTGTTATTATTTTGTCTAACTCTACAAAGTAGTTTTATGGTAAATTGATTGGAATGGCACTAAATATATAATTTAGTTTGGGTAAAATTGTCATTTTTGTTATATTAGCTCGACCCAGCCACGAGCAATTGATATTTTTCCAACTATTTAGATCTGTTTTTATTTGTGTGAGAAGTGTTTTGTAGTTTTGATCATATAGATTCTGGGTTTGTTTTGGCAAGTAAATTCCCAAATATTTTATAATGTCTACAGTGACTTTAAATGGGATTTCTCTTTCTATCTCTTGCTGTTGAGTTTTATTAGAGATGTACAGGAATGCTGAGGATTTATGTGGGTTTATTTTATATCCTGCAACTTTTCCAAATTTATTTATTGTCTCAAGTAATTTTTTACTTGATTCTCTAGGATTCTCTAAGTATATCATCATATCATCTGCAAAGAGTGACAGCGTGGTCACTTCTTTGCCTAATTTGATTCCTTTGATTTCTTTTTC
Source organism: Gymnobelideus leadbeateri (assembly GCA_011680675.1). NCBI lineage: Eukaryota > Metazoa > Chordata > Mammalia > Diprotodontia > Petauridae > Gymnobelideus > Gymnobelideus leadbeateri. The sequence continues at coordinate 268,656 of WOXC01005037.1, read as the reverse complement.
TTCTCTAATTGCTACTTCTAACGTTTCAAGTACCAGATTGAATAAGAGGGGTGATAGTGGACACCCTTGTTTCACTCCTCATCTTATTGGAAAGGCTTCTAGTTTATCCCCATTGCATATAATACTTGCTGATGGTTTTAGATAGATGCTAGCAACTATTTTAAGGAAGGCTCCATTTATTCCTATACTTTCTAGTGTTTTTAATAGGAATGGATGTTGTACTTTGTCAAAAGCCTTTTCTGCATCTATTGAGATGATCATGTGGTTTTTGCTAGTTATGTTGTTGATATGCTCAATTATATTGATGGTTTTCCTAATATTAAACCATCCTTGCATTCCTGGAATGAATCCTACCTGATCAGGGTGTATTATTTTTGTGATAAGTTGTTGGAGTCTTTTGGCTAATATTTTATTTAGAATTTTTTAGTCTAAATTCATGAGGGAGATTGGTCTATAATTTTCTTTCTCTGTTTTATCTCTTCCTGATTTAGGAATCAGTACCATATTTGTGTCATAGAAAGAGTTTGGTAGGACTCCTTCTTCACTAATTTTCCCAAATAGTTTGTAGAGTATTGGAATCAATTGTTCTTTAAGTGTTTGATAGAATTCACTAGTGAACCCATCTGGCCCTGGAGATTTTTTCCTAGGGAGTTCATTGATAGCTTGTTTGATTTCTTTTTCTGAGATGGGGTTATTTAGGTAATTCACTTCCTCTTCGGTTAATCTGGGCAACTTGTGATTTTGTAAATATTCATCCATTTCACTAAGATTGTCATATTTATGTGCATACAATTGGGAAAAATAATTCCTCATTATTTTTTTGATTTCCTCTTCATTGGAGGTAGATTCACCCTTTTTATTTTTGATACTCACAATTTGGTTTTCTTCTTTCTTTCTTTTTATCATATTGACTAAGGGTCTATCAATTTTGTTGATTTTTTCATAAAACCAGCTCTTGGTTTTATTTATTAATTCAATGGTTTTCTTAATTTCAATTTTATTAATCTCACCTTTGGTTTTCAGTATATCTAATTTAGTACTAAATTGGGGATTTTCAATTTGTTCTTTTTCTAGCTTTTTCAATTGCATGTCCAATTCACTGACCTCCCTTCTCTCTGCTTTAATTAAGTATGCACTCAGGGATATAAAACTTCCCCTGAGAACTGCCTTTAGTACATCCCACACATTTTGGTATGTTGTTTCATTATTATCATTCTCTTGAATGAAATTATTGATTGTTTCTATAATTTCTTCTTTGATCCACCAATTTTTTAGGATTAAATTGTTTAGTTTCCAATTAGTTTTTAGTCTATCTTTCCATGGCCCTTTATTGCATATAATTTTTATTGCATCATGATCTGAGAATGATGGGCTTACTATTTCTGCCTTTCTGCACTGGATTGTGAGGTTTTTATGCCCTAGTACATGGTCTATTTTTGAGTTATGTACCATGTACTGCTGAAAAGAAAGTAAATTCCTTTTTATCCCCATTCAGTTTTCTCCAGAGATCCATCATATCTAGTCTCTCTAAGATTCTATTCACCTCCTTAACTTCTTTCTTGTTTATTTTGAGGTTAGATTTATCGAGTTCAGAGAGGGGAAGATTAAGGTCCCCCACTAGTATAGTTTTTCTATCTATTTCTTCCTCTAATTCCTTTAACTTCTCCTCTAGGAATTTGGATGCTATATCACTTGGTGCATATATATTAAGTAGTGATATTGCTTCATTCTCAATGGTGCCTTTTAGTAGGATATAGTTTCCTTCCTTATCTCTTTTAATTAGATTTATTTTTGCTTTTGCTTTATCTGAGATAAGTATTGCTACCCCTGCTTTTTTTACTTTAGCTGAGGCATAATAAATTTTATTCCAACCTTTTACCTTTACCCTGTGGGTATCCCTTTGTTTCAAATGTGTTTCTTGTAGACAGCATATTGTAGGATTATAGTTTTTAATCCATTCTGCTATCTGCCTCTGTTTTATGGGAGAGTTCATCCCATTCACATTCACAGTAATGATGACTATCTGTCTCTTCCCTTCCATCCTATTCCCTCCCCTGTTTATGTTTTTGTTTCTTCCTTCTTCCTTCCCCTCCTTGAAGTTTTCCCTTTTGACCACCCCCTCCCTCAGTGTTCCCACCCAGTGACCCCCCTTCTTAACCTACCCTCTCCCCTTACTACTATTTCCCTCCCTTATAATCCCTCCCTTTAGTCTCCTCCTTTTCCCCCCCCCCTTACCCTCCCACTATCTATAGGACACAACAAATTTTTATACTTATCAGAGTAAATTACTCCCCGTTTGATTCCAAACCAATGAGAGTAAATTTCAAACAATGCTCCTCTCCCTCCCTCCAATTCCTCTATTTAATGAATTTATGTGTCTATTCATGTTAGATTCTTAAACTTCACTGATTAATTTGATCCTTCTTTGAACCAGAACCAGTGAGAATAGTGTTTAAATGATGTTCCTCTCCCTCTTACTTCCCCTTCTTCTATAGTGTGTTTTGATGCCTCTTCAGATGGCATATTTTACCTTTTCCTAGCTCATCCTTTCCTTTTTCCCATTACAGTACCATTGATCCCCTTAATAGTCTTTTTTTTTTTAGACTCCATGTTAGTGCATTCATACCCACACCTTCTAAGTATAACCCTTTTGCAGGTCATGATAATCATAGAGATTTCAAATATTGACAGTTATCAGCTCCACATATAGGGATGTGAACATTTTGCTCTTGTTGCATCCCAGGTAATGAGCTTGTGTTTGTGGGTGTGGGTATGTGCACTTCTGCATGTGTGAGTCTCTGTTACCCTTGTTTACCTTTTTATGTTCTTCTGGAGTCTTGTAATTGGAGATCAAATTTTCCATTGAGCTCTGGCTTTTTCATTAGGAAAGTCTGGAAGTCCCTTACTTCATTAAATGTCCATCTCCTTGCCTGAAAGATTATGCTCAGTTTTGCTGGGTAGTTAATCCTTGGTTGTAGTCCTAGCTCTCTTGCCCTACGAAATATCAAATTCCAGTCCCTCCGCTCTTTTAATGTAGAAGCTTCTAGGTCCTGTGTGATCCTAACTGTAGTTCCTTGATATTTGAATTGTTTCTTTTTGGCTGCTTGTAGAATTTTTTCTTTAATCTTATAATTATGGAATTTGGCTACTATATTTCTTGGAGTTTTCAGTTTGGGATCTCTTTCAGGAGGAGTCCGGTGAATTCTATCAATAGCTATTTTATATTCTGATTCCAGGACCTCAGGACAGTTTTCTTTGACAATCTCTTGGAGGATGTTGTCTAGACTGCTTTTCTCATCGTGGCTTTCTGGTAGACCAATAATTCTTAGGTTGTCTCTCCTGGATCTGTTCTCTAGGTCAGTTATTTTCCAGTGAGATATTTTACATTTTCTTGCAATTTTTCGATCATCTTGTTTTTTTCGATTGACTCCTGCTGCATCATAGAGTTCTGAGTTTCAGTTTGGTTGTATCTAATTTTTAGTGAATTATGGTCTTCAATAAGTTTTTGAAGTTCCTTTTTTAGGGAGGTATTTTCTTTTTCCAGGTTGGTCATTGCCTCCCTGATTTGGTCTTTAAAATTTTTCTTAAGCTCCTCCAGGAATGCTATTTGGGCTTGAGACCAGATCATGTTTCCTTCTGTGGTCTCTGGTGTGGGCAGAGAGTCTATATTGTCCTGTGTGTTTTGTTGTTCTTGCTCTGCATAGTATGCTTGAATAGACTTTCTTGCCTTCCCCTTCTCCTTTTCAGCTTCCTTCCTTCCCATTGTGACTTCCTGTTTCTTAGTGTCTCAGGCTATGAGTTTGGGGCCTGATCCTTGACTTTGAATACCTCTGGGTGGCTAGTTTATGGCTAAGTCAGGGAAGTCAGTGGGGAATGTAGATGTGTAGGTGGGGTTGAGTCTGACCACTTCAGATTTCTGCCTCTATACCCCTGGGCTATAAGTGGTCTTTTGTTGGTGAGGTGAGGTGGGGCTAGTTGGGTCCCCTCCCTCTCTTCTCTTCAGACTCCTGGCTGTCTCAGTTACACCCTTTCTTGGAGATTCTCAAGCCTGAGGCTATTTCCATTAACTTGGGATTTCAGTCTGGGTGGGAGACTTATCTTTGGGTTTTCTGCTTCATGAAGGAGGGATGGGAGGATCTGAGAAGCTAGAATTTACTTTGCCATTCCAGCCCCTGTATCATACATGCAGGCAGTTTCTAAATTTCAAGGCTGGGGGCTGAATGCAGCCTGAGAAGCCACTCTCTCCACTGGGGGCCCTACTCTCCTACCTGGCTCCAATGATCCGTTCCCTCTGCGAGATGACTGCGATTCGTCCTTGGTAAGTCTGCAGGCTGGGGCTTTTTCTCTCTCTGGTGTAGTCTGCTTGCCTGCTCTTAGGTCTGAGCTGTGCAGACCCCACACGCTCTGCGCTCGGCCTGTGCGGGCACTCTGGGCAACCTCCTGTGCTGGATTCTGCCACACTCTGTCTTCCACTGGGCTTCGTCACTCCAGAATCTGCTCAGATTTTTCCCTTTTGGACTTAGTCACAGAGGAGTTCAGCGAGGTTACTGCTTCCTTTCCGCCATCTTGGCTCCGCCCCCCTGCATATTCTTGTTTGTTGTTTTTTCTGAGGTTTTCTTTTTAATCTTTTTTATATGTGAAGGTTATAATCAAAGATGTGTTGAAACCAATTTGAACCAGAGAGTTAATTTGAACCCAAGAGTTGTGTTCAGTTTGACCATTTACACTACAGAAATCTTGAAATGCTACAAACCAGGTGTTGATTTATCATTTTGTTGATTACCTAGATTTAAAGTGTTGTGAAAAATGTTAATAAAACAGTAAACTTAAAAGTGTCAAGTGTATATTTTTGGGGGAAGAGAAAAAGGTTATTAATTACTGATATACCCTTGATTATAACACTAGATAGTTGGGATTGAAGAGTGCATTCTGTAATAAATGTGAAGAATCTATTTCAAGGCAATAAAAACTTTGAAAAATCATACATAGCTTTATGACTAAATTATACACACACATACACATATGCTCATACACACACATACACACACACACACACACACACACACACACACATACACATACACACGGCAATCCTGTTAACACCTGTGAGTAGTTTTAGGCAATTTCTAAAATAACCCATTGTTAGTCTGTTAGGTTTGCCTTTGTAACCAGGGCAAGTTGGAAGGTTATTGCTCTGGGATTTCTACCTGGGCTTCAGCCCTCTAACATACCCAGAATGCCAGTTCAGAGTGGCCCTTATTATAGTGTGGAATAAAGTAAATACCCAGAAAGATTGAGAGAAATGTTGGAAGAGACACAATTGCAAAAATTTTGTGGGCTCTGGAGAAGAAAATAACTCAAATCCCCAGAAGTGTTCTGGGGTTTCTACCCTTCTCCCACAACCACATGACCTAGAGATAGAAGAAAGTTAGTAACCAAATGGAAAATGGTGAAGGTATTAAAGAATTCCAACCACAACAACGACTTGAAGTATTCCCAAAGCTGTGTCCCAGTAACACATCCTCACCTCTGAGGGAAATAAACTTTGTCAAATGGTGGTGGTAAACAAAGAACAACAGAGATCATGCAAAAAGTGTAGAGTAAGAGATAGAAAGGCTAGGTCTTCAGAAATATAATGGCTGGTGGTAAAAACTAACAAAACTTTGCATCAAATATCACCAATTAAAAATATGATCCACCAATAGTAGAAAGGGCATTATAGAGAGGGCGGAGCCAACATGGCAGAGTAAAAACAGCGCGTCTGAACCACTCTGCCCCCATATTACCTCCAAACTAAGTAAAAGGGGACTATGAACAACTTCTGGAGCCCCAGCACCCACAGAATGACACAGAGAAGCTAACCTCCCGCTGAGGACAGCACAGCAGCCCTGCAGGAAGGACCATGCCAAGGCAAAGGAAACAAATTAAACAGAAAAATGCAACCCTAGACTCCTATTTTGGGAGCATAGAGCGGGGAAAGGACTGTGAGGTCAGAAGTCCTGCTCCAAAACCCCCAGGGGAAAACATGAGCAGTTTGCAGGCCATAGAGGACCTTAAGAAGGACATTAAAAATCAAATAAGAGAAGTGGAGGAAAAATTGGAAAGAGAAATGAGAAGGATGCAGGAAAAGTATGCAATGAGGGTCAACAGCCTGACTGAGGAAAACAACACCTTAAAAAATAGACTAACTCAAATGGCAAAGGAGGCCCAAAAGGGCAATGAGGAGAAGAATGCCTTAAAAAGTCGAATTTGCCAGATGGAAAAAGAATCTCAAAAGCTCACTGAGGAGATTCATTCTTTCAGAGTTAGACTGGAGCAAATGGAAGCTAGTGACTTTATGAGAAATCAAGATGCTATTAAACAGATCCAAACAAATGAAAGAATAGAAGGCAATGTGAAATATCTCATGGGAAAAACCATTGACCTGGAAAATAGATCCAGGAGAGACAATTTAAAAATTATTGGACTACCTGAAAGCCATGATCAAAGAAAGAACCTAGAAATCACCCTTCAAGAAATTCTCAAGGAAAATTGTCCTGATATTTTAGATCCAGAGGGCAAAATAGAGATTGAAAGAATCCACCAATCACCTCCTGAAAAAGATCCCAACAAGAAAACTCCCAGGAATATTATAGCCAGGTTCCAGAATCCCCAGATCAAGGAGAAAATACTACAAGCAGCCAGGAAGAAACAATTTCAACATTATGGAAATACAATCAGAATAGCCCAGGACCTGGCAGCTCCTACACTGAGGGATCAAAGGGCATGGAATATGATATTCCAGAGGGCAAAAGAGCTGGGAATGAACCCAAGGGTCACCTACCCAGCAAAATTGAGTATTTTGTTTCAGGGGAAAATATGGTCATTCAGTGTAATAGAGGGCTTCTAAGCATTCTTGAGGAAAAAACCAGAATTGAATAGAAAATTTGACATCCAGACACAAGAAGCAAGAGATGCCTGAGAAGGTAAACAGGGAAAAAAAATCAAAAGGAACTTATTAAAGTTGAACTATTTACATTCCTATATGGAAAAACAATAACTGTAACTGATGAAATATTTCTCACTATGAAAATAATGGAAGAAGGGTGTATGGTCATATGTATACATATGTGAATGTGTGTGTATATGGTTACAGTTATATATGGATAGAGGGCATAGGTTGAATTTGTTGGGAAGGGAGGATACTCAAGGGGTGAAATTATGAGTTGAGAGAGGAAAGTGGCAAGAGGAGATGGGTAGAGACAGGGTAGGGTAAACTATCTCATGTAGAAGAAGCAAGGGGAAGTGGTTGCAAGGGAGGGGGAGAATAGGAAGGCAAAAAGGCAAAACCACATTCTCATTGAATTTGGTTCAGGCAGAGAATGACATACATACTAAATGGGATATCTCAACCTACAGCAGAATAGGGGGAAGGGGGATGAGAGGAGGGATGATGGATGGGAGGGCATCCTTGGGGTGAGGGGAGGTTGGAAGTACCCACTATAGAAGAGGGACAGGATTATGCAGGGGATGGACCAGGTGGGGGGTGGGATGAGTGGGAGGGAATTATAAGCAGCCTTGTACAATATATCTACTATGATAATGTTTTGCATAACTAGACATGTACAGCATATACTGAATTACTTATCTCCCCAGAGGGAATGGGTGACAAGGGAGGAAAGAAATGGATCTGGAATTCAAGGTCTTAAGATTAAATGTTTCAAATATATATAAATACTATTATTAATACTCTTTTGCTTGTAATTTCGAGATAAGATGTGCAGGCATTGGGACACAAAGATTCACCTTCCTCTAATGGAAAAGTCGAAGGGGGTATGGGAGAGAGCAGATTGGAGGAAGCGATATATTGTGGGACTGCTACTCTGGGAGGTTGGGTAGGGGAATAATGGGGGGAAAATGATTGTAACTCAAAATCTGGCGGAAATGAATGATGTAAAACAGAAGTCAATAAAGCATTTGTTCAAGTTAAAAAAAAAGAAAGGGGATTATACAAACATTTAATACAAAGACCTATTTCTCAGTAGATTAAGCTATGTTTCCCCACCACAGCATGTTGTGCCTTTTTTTCAGGGGCGGGGGGGAGTAATAGAATGGAAGAGAAGCAAAGAATTCCCAACACACTCAAAGAATGGAAAGCTATGGGGCTTCAGAAAACCATGGTCCAAATCCATAACAATAAATCAAATTAAATGTCAGCTAAAACCAAACTGAGGTTTCGCCTCACATTTTCCAAATTGCCAAAGATGACAAAAAAAAGAGAACACAGGAACAGTAAAAGTTGAAAGGACTATGAAAGATAAAAATTTAAACATATATAGTATGCAGATATATGCGCACAGAGACATATACACACATATATACATATATGTACACAGAGAGAGACATAAATATATACATATTAATGTCAATACTATTCTAGCAAAAATTTTCAATTAAACAATGTACTTATCAAATGGGGAATTTTTGGAAAACAAGAACTATGGTATATGCATGTAATGGAATACCACTGTGGAGTAAGAGAAATGAATATGAATAATTCAAAGATAAAATGTAATTTTTACTATTATACAGTATATTTCCATGAATTATAAAGTTGTTGAAAATGAAATAATAAGTTTTAAGAGAAATATATAAGTGAATGAATACAACAGTGAATTATTATTATTTTTTTAATTATTGAAAGGAAGTCAATTTCTGAGTTACTGGTAAACCATTGAAGGTTTGTGCAATTGATAATAAATCACAACTCCCTGACAAAAAAGTGGAAGACCACTGAGATGGAAGATTGTATGCATTGTTAGGTATACTCATAGTACTGGACATTTTTCCTTTTTTGTTGATTTTCACAAGGGAAGAAGGCACGGGGAAGGGGAAGGAACAAGTGTGTGTGTGTGTGTGTGTGTGTGTGTGTGTGTGTGTGTGTGTGTGTGTGTGTGTGTGTGTGTTTTGCTCTTTGCAGGGAGGGAGAGAGGGCTATTGGGGTTAAATGACTTGTCCAAGGTCACATGGCTAGTTTTGGGTTAAATGTCTGAGGCCAAATTTGAACTCAGGTCCTCCTGATTCCAGGGCCAGTGCTCTATTCACTGTGCCACTTAGTTGCCTCAGAACAAGTGTTATGAGTCTGCTATGTCCCAGGAAGTCAATCACATGGGTTATGGTTTGAAATGAGTGTGTGTTACAAAAAAAAGGCATTAACAAAACATTTTAAACCAAAACAAAAGGACTCTAATCACATGAATGGCAGGTATGATGGTAGCAGTAAGAGGGAGATAATTTTTGCCATGTGAACTTTTTCACACTTCCTCAGATCTTATTATTAAGCATCCGCAAACTAAAAACCTTTGAAAATCAAGTCCTAGATATATGTGGAAAGTGTGTTGGGAATTCTTTGCTCCTTTTCCCTTCTATGACTCCTCCCCACCACGGAAAGGCACAAGGTGCCGTGGTGGGGAAACATATACCCGTTCTTCCCTGTGAAATCTTGTGCTGTCTTGCAGCTTGTAGTATACTCAACTCCATACTATGCAGAGTTTATACTTTAGGGGCTCATATCAATGTCCTCATTTATAATCTCAAACATGAATCATAGACTATAAAACTCCAAGTTGATAATATAACACAGGGTTATATATGTGCTATATCTGGTATAACTACCTAAACTTCTACTGTAAATAACTTTGCAAGTATGCTGCAAGGTTTTTCTGGTCTGGTATTCAAGAAATGACTGAGTGGATGATAGAGAAAAAATATAGGTCATACTAGGGAAGTGGAGGGAATGTAATAACTCTCCTGTCTTTCAAATAATTACACAACAAGTGAAGCACTGGAGGTGAGTGTTAATGACTAAGGAGGCAGGCAGATGGTTCAACTTTTTTTCTAGGAAGTCCATCAAACATATAATTATCCCTTGAAAATTGTCTTTGATGAATTGTTCTGGTGTTAAATAGGTTTCCACAAAATATATGGTCACCTTTAATTATAGTCTAACAGGGTGCCTTTTCCTGATAGATTTCTGTTGGGCTTTTCACATACTACATAAACATCATGCTTGCCACACCAAAGAAGGCTCAAAGTAACTTTCTTATACTTTGGCATATCTGCTTTCTTTCCATGATACCAAGTGGCCACAAGATATAAACAATCACAGGGATTAAAATAGAGTGATGACAATACATGCATTAAGAGAATTCAGGCTTTAAATTTCTCATACCTTTTTGAAATTCCTGGTCAATTCAAGAAAGTGAGGAAGGCTTCAGAATGGGGCTGGAGGTATTCCCCAACCTGTAGCCAGATAGAGAATATAATCTCATAGATAGACAGGGTTATGATTTATATCATTGGAAGAACAATACAATTTGATCCATTAGAGTATCTTTCAGAAATTTTAAAGGGATTTATTCACTTTATAAATTGTAATATCTATAGCTCATATTGATAAGACATGTGTGACAATAAAACTGTCTTCTAATTTCTTTTCATGCCATGGAGGATACTCTGGGTTCATGAAGGCTATTAAACCATAATCTTGGGCAGATTCTTACATGTTTGAAAGGGTCTCTAAGGACTGACCTACATAAAAATGTGAAAGGTTATCACTAAAAGCCTGGCTGTAGTGTACTTTCAGAAGTTTCTCAACTTTGCTTATGAAATGTTGCCCTTCCCTATATTATTATCTGAAAGACTACAGGGCAGACAAGCAATAGGATATATTATGAAGAGAACGTTTTGGGGTCTCTTGACCTCGCTAAAGTATATTCCCCTGTTCTATATAGTTACCTGCAAAGGTTACTGGGTAGATAAGCAAGAGGACATGTAATCTTTTTTGTTTATGCCTCTGGGTATGATCCTAGACTAATACCCTAATAAGTAACTAACCTTAAGCAAGGATAATAGTAAACAGGATTAAGGGAGGCTCCTTCTACATTATCTGCACTCCTTTGATATAGGATCTTTCTACATTGTCTCCATTCTTTTAGAGTGTGTACATTCTCTTGGGGGGCATAAAAACTCTGTGACCTCCTTGCATCTTTGTCTCTGTATGAAATGATCCTTTAATAAACAGACTATTGATTAAACCCCATTCTCATTATTTTCTCCTCTCGCTAGCCCACCAACTGAACTGGCTGCAGTACCTGGCCACATGATTATATACTCTTTGACCATTACAAACTTATAGGAACATTTATTTTATATATTTTGAAATTATTTTTCTTTAAGGAGGCAAGAAGTCTAGCCTCAGGGTTTGGTTAGTGCAGCACTTTAGGAAAATAAAAATGAAGCCTATTGGCACTCTCAGATCCCTGATGGTTTGGTAGAATTAATTTCTGAGAAAGTGATGCTTCCCTGATGAATATGGAGCTAGAGAAGGAGCAGCTTTTTTTTTTTTTTAAGCAATTGGGGTTAAGTAACTTGCTCAAGGTTACACGGCTAGTCATTATTTATGCGTGGGTGCTCATTTTCTGAGGCCGGATTTGATCTCGGGTCATCCTAACTCCGAGGCCGGAGCTCTTACTCACTGCGCCACCTAGCCGCCCCTTTTAGGGCAATTGGGGTTAAGTAACTTGCCCAAGGTCACACGGCTAGGTTTTTGTTTGTGTGGGTTAAGTGTCAGAGGACTGCTCCGAACTCAGATCCTTCTGACTCCACGGCCGCGCTCTACTCACTGCACCACCTAGCCGCCCCAAGTTTTGTTTTTTTTAATAATTATACTCTATTATATTTAAAGTGATTTTATTGTTTTGTACAGTCCCTGTGTGTTACATTGTATTACTAGCTCAAGTCTGACTCAGTAGACTGGCATGAGATAGGTAATAATACCCAAATACACCCCCATAAAACTTGGAAAAACACAAAATCTCTTGGTTCTGTGAGGGGTCATTCTTCTTACCTTGTGACAGTGGCAGGCTGATAGAGAAAGAGGTAGAGGAAGCTAGAAGCATCAGGGAGCATTTAAAATATCTCTAGGCCTTGATTTGCCCAGTGATGCTCTAAATGTTAGATCCTTGTCAAGTGATCGCCAGAAGAACATAAGAATTAGATTACAAATTTTGAAGATAAACAAAAGCTGTACTGGAACTTAAGGAGATGGTAGTGGTTATGCTTGAAAAGGTATTTTTTTTAAGTTGGTGGTAGACATTTTTATCATGTGAATTAAGGCAACAAGATACATTATTTTATGGTATGTGGTTATCTCATATTGCAGGGATCTTGACAAACATTTGCAAAAAGACTACAATGACTTTGCAACTTTTGTGCCAATATTTGGTTAATTAATTAATTAATTGATCTGTTTATCTATGTCTATCTTTCTATCTATTTATTTATTTTTAGATTACAACATTCAGTTCCGCAAGCTTTTGAGTTCCACATTTTCTCCCTGTTCTCTCCCCTCTCCCTAAGATGGCATGGAATTTGATATAGGTTCTATATATACATTCACATCAAATGTATTTTCATATTAGTCATATTGCAAAGAACAGATATAAACAATAGAATGAACCAAGAGCAAGAAAAACAAAGCAAAATATAAAAAAAAGAGAGACAGCAAATAATATGCTTCAATCTGCATTCAGACTCCATAATTCTTTCTCTGGATGTGGATAGCATTTTCCAGCAAGAGACTTTTGGAGTTGTCTTTGAACCTTTGTAATGGAAATGCAGATTTAAAGATCTTCCCTGCCCCTTGGTGAAGTGCACCTGGAGGCTGTGGTGGGAGTCTTGTTTTTCAGGAAAGCTCACACCTTGATACTTTGTGAATGGGCAGTGGGTCAAGAAGTTTGTCACATTCTCTGAGCCAGGAGAAAGCTATATAAACCCTGATGGGAGGCTTTGCTTTGGGGCTTACTTTGAGAAGTGTTGTGTGATTTGACCAGATGAGACTCTGCGCAGCTGCTGAGAGCCCCCCGGCTTTGAAAACCCAGATGTTGATGCTTCCCTCTCTGGTAACTGTGATTTTGGTATTGATAATGGTTGGACAGTTTGGAAGCCTGTCTGTTTGATCTGTCTATATACTCTGAAGTTCAGGGTGCTGATCTTTTCCACCTGAACTAGGTAATATATGTTTGATTGATTTAAGTGAGCTTTTTAACCAATTTTGATTTGCTTTCCTTTACAAAAGCAAATCTAAGAACCTGAGTTGGCAGCCATCCTGGGGATGTTGGGGTGCTTGCTGCTAGAATCTTGCATTTCTGAGAAGAGCCAAGTCTATCAAAGTTATTCAGTGCACAATGAGGCTCTAACTGTGTACAATATTCTCCTGGTTTTTCTTCCCTAAGTCAGCATAAGTTCATATAAGTCTTTCCAGGTTCTTCTGAAGTCTGCCTGCTCATCATTTCTTATAACACAATAGTGTTCCATTACCCTCATATACCAAAACTTGTTCAGCTATTCCTGAATTGATGGGTATCCCCTTGATTTCCAGTTTTTTTTTTGTTTTTTTCTTTGCCACCAGTAAAAGAGTTACTATGAATATTTTTGTACATGTGGGTTATTTTCCCATTTTTATGATCTCTTTGGGATACAGCCTTAGAAGTCATATTGCAGGATCAAAGGGTATTGTGCCAATATTTGATATAGAGAATCAGAAGGTAGAGAAATTTTATGAAAAATTTGACAGGAACTTACAAATTAAACCAGTATAGATTTAAATACATGGTGACTTTACCACACAGATGAGTATAGAAGAGGGCAGAAAATGTATTGAAAACATGGCTTAGGAGTAGGAAGCATGAGTGACCAAATAATTGCAAATTCTACAGAATCCATATACTTGCATACTTTCCATAAAAACATAGTGAAGAGAAATGTGATGAATACAAAGAAGTATGGGCAGATGTACAGGAACTAATGCAGAGTGAAGTAATCATAGCCAAAAAAAAAGATATACGGAATGACTACAACAATGTAAACAGAAAAAAAAAAGATATCGATATGTAATTTCTATATGACCTGTCTGTGTATAGTCACAACATAGACTCATTTGAGAAAAGATTTTTAAAAATCTAAATCAGAAGAAAAGGAGAAAAATAAAATAAAAGATATTGTACATGACTGACATAGTCTGACCTATTTAAACATGCTATTGGTGTAGAAAAATTGGGGAAGGATGACAAAACAGACTTAGACACAGTGTCACATCTAGCTAAGAAATTTTAATTAAAGCAAATCAATTGCCACCATGAGGAAACAAAGAAACAAAAGATAAGTTTAAAAACCATCTCCATTTAAAAGTATTGAAGTCCTTGCTAAGCAAAGAAAGAAGGCAGCCAAGAGCCTAGACAGTTTAGAGCCCAAATGTATTTGTAAAATTCTACAGGCAAGGAAGGAACTATATTATAAACACTCATCTCACAAAGCAGTAAGAAACAATAGAAAAAAAAAGTTTACTAAAAGTTTGTCGAGACCCAAAAACAAAAACAAAATGATTATGAGATCATTTAAGGATGAACTGGAAGGAAGGTAGTGAAGAGGCAAAAATGGAAAATATTTGTCATTTTGTTTTAACTTTTAAAAGCCTCTTTTCCACCATTAATTGAAGTAGAGCCATCTCATTTGTTCTCTAATGTCCCAAGTATTAATGTGCTGTATGAGTAAATAGAAATTTAACTAAAGAAAGCAAAAAAAAAATGGAAACAACAACTTCATTGGTATAGACAACATATTATATGTCTTATGGATGAAACAATTTGCAGTTTTGAGAGATCAAAATTTACTAAGATCAAATGAAATATTAAAAATATTAAGAAATATTAAAACATTAAAATTAAAAATAAAAATAAAAAAAATTAAAAATATTTTTAAAATTTAAAAATATTAAAATAAATAATCATAGACCTTATTTTTACTCCCTCAAAAGTTGACTAACAGATTATAAAACTGGAAACTCACATGCTTACTTTCCCATAGCTACAAAATATTTATAAGATGAACCTAGTAAACATAGATATATTAAAATCATATGAGATATCTTGAAATACATGAAAAAGAGAAAATTGACTCCCTCTTGATTATTAATATCAAGCAAAATATGAAGTAGTGACACATAAGCTTAGCAACAATATTTGATATATTATCTAGTACTGAGTTCAAATAAAAATTGGGGGCCATACATAGGGAAATGAAGAGTTTCATGGTGAGCATGATTTACCTTCAACTTATTATATGTGATACTATGGTCATATTCATTCCATGCTTCTGCATCTAGCCTTTACTTCCAAAGTAGCAGGACTGTACTGAGAGATTCTATTCCATAGTAAAACATCTGCCTGGTGAGTATTCATCATAACTAGATCAACCCAGAGCCACCATGCTGTGACTATTATCTGAATATCCTCATGATACATACATACAATGTGTATACTTGTATAGCCCTACCTCCTTCATACACTTGATACTTCTAATTTTTAGAAATGAAATAAAATACACCCTGCAATTCTTTTTTTTTTCTTTTTTGGAGAGGCAATTAGGGTTAAATGACTTGCCCAAAATCACAAGACTAGTAAATGTTAAGTGTTTGAAGCCACATTTGAACTCAGGTCCTCCTCACTCCAGGGCTGCTGCTCTATTTATTGGACCATCTAGCTGCCCCAACACCCTGTAATTCTTGTAAAATTATATAACAATCAATTACTCTATAACTCCACTCACCATGCTTATGCTTTCCTTAACCATAACTCCTTCCTCTAGTCAAGGTTGTTCTGTCTGTGTTGTCTTTCCTTATCATAAATGTCCTTGAAAGTGAAATCTGCAATGTTTTTGGTTTTAATTTGGATTCTTAGTATTTTCTGTTTGTGGCACAAATTAAGTGCTTAATAAATAATTTTTGTTGATTCAATAATTCATGGATAGTATTAGTTTTATTAGTTTATAATTCAATAAATTCATACCTCCAATTATATTCATTCCTTCATTATCAATGAAGAAATGTCCAAGAAAAGTAGTAGAAAAAACATTATAATAGAGTCATATGTACAGGAAAAAAAAAAGGTGGACTGACCAGTTAAGGAATGAGCATGTTTATTACATTGGTATTTGTGAAATATTGAGGGATTCAGAGGAAGGATCCAAAAATGATGGGTAGACTCACTCATAAGATATGAATAGGGGTAGCAAAACGTTAGAAGATATAGATGCATTATTTTCAGTCTGTGCCATTGAAAGGAATCACACTGCAGAGATCACTGAATCATTAAAGTATGAGAAGAATAATTCAATTCAGTTGGAATTACCAATTATTTATTGTAGAACCATCAGTATAGAATAGTAGATGTAGAGATGGAAGGGTCCTCTGAAGATAACAAGTCCACTTTCTTCATTTTGCAGATGAGGCAAATGACGCCAAGTAATATAAACTCGCTGTCCAAATTCATACCAGTCATAATAATTAGAGGTGAGATTTGAACTCAAATATTCTGACTCCAGAAATTACGTTTTGGCAGAGTGTTGGGGTAAAGGATGGGGAGCAAAGAAGTGAAAGCCTCTCACTTTGAAGATCTTATATTTTAAAGATCAAAAGACCCTTGAAATAACCTTCATAAACTGGTTAAACAATTGGTCTCAGTTTTTTTTTTAGCTATTTAAAATTTTTATTTACTTTTTTAATGCATAGAATAAAACAAACATTTCCAAAACATAATAACAAATTGCACATGAAACTATAAATTCACCATATACAACTTGCTATTCCATTCAAACACATAATGAAGTTACTGTAGTCTCTTATTCGTCTCCCCTGGTTTCAGTCTTTTCTCACTGCAGTTAGTTCTCACCAATGCCTGATTAATCTTCCAAAAATACTATTTTTGTTATATTTTCCCAACTAAAATTACTCCTCCTTTATTTTAAAAGCTTCATTACCCAAAGGATAAAGGTTTACTTCCTTAGCTTATCATTTAAGGGTCTCCCCAATTTGTCCCCAAACACTATTTGCTCCTCCATTCTAACTATACTGTTCTACGCATGGTCTTAGCATGTCATATTGGTTCCATATTTCATATTTTTGTGAATACTGTTCTCCCCACCTAAATGTCTTCCTTCTTATCTAACTGGCTATTACCCATCCTTCAAGAAACAACTCATTACTTCTTCCAGCTAACCTCAACTAGCTAGAACTGACAGTGGTATCTTCTTTTAAATTCTAATATCATTTATTGCCTATACTATTCATCTGCCATTTAATTATGTATAAGCTCTGTACATCTCTCATAGCAATGTCTTATTTTAGTTTCCTCATTTAGTTTTATTTTCTAGATTTTTGTTTTCATGAGCCCACATCTTACAAAATTGTATGCTCCCTGAAGAGAAAGACTTTTGGTACTACCCTTTGGCTAACATGTTTCAGAATCCTTATCAACACTCAAGGCTCACTCACCAGAGGTGCTCTGTGATGTCTACCCTAACCTTTCCTTCCCCCGAATTCCTCCCACTTACTCCAATTACTATTGCAAGGAGGATGAGTTACAAATCGTTTTATATCAGTCTATCTTTGGACATATTTTATATTTCAAAAAATGTATGTTTCTTGAGGGAAGGAATTGTTACGCTATCTTCTTTTTTTCTTCAGCATCCAGCATTGTCCTTTATATATAGCAAGTGTTTCATCAATGCTTTTAGAATTTAATTGAACTTGGCAACCTGTATCCTTAACATATTCTGAACTGTTACTTGAAATATATTGGGACAAGTGAGCAATATTTGTAATTCCTCTGCCATTTTAAATTTGATGTTTCTTCTCTATCTGCTGGGCCACTTTGATGTGCCTACCCAAATGTCAATGGGGAATTGATTCACTGGGTACTACTAAGGCTTTAAAAAATAAGAGCTAGCATGCATATGGCACTTTAAGATTTTCAAAGTGCTTTATATAGATTATCTCATTTGAAACTTA
Source organism: Gymnobelideus leadbeateri (assembly GCA_011680675.1). Lineage (NCBI taxonomy): Eukaryota > Metazoa > Chordata > Mammalia > Diprotodontia > Petauridae > Gymnobelideus > Gymnobelideus leadbeateri. Next base: position 250,772 of record WOXC01005037.1, on the reverse strand, counting down.
AAAACAACATTAGGAGTAGGTGATATTATTAACCTAATTTTAAAGGTGAGAAAATTGAGACTGAATGAGGCTAAGTGACTTGGCCAGGGCCACACAGTTAGTAAGTGTTTGGGTCATAATGTCAACTCAAGTCTTCTTGAATCCAAGTCCAGATCTCCATCCATTGTGTCACCATGGCAAGTTTTAAAATTCTGGAGATAAAATGGATGTATACTGGGGCTGATGACTTATGGGAGGCCAGGAGGCAGGAGGCATAATTAGGGTTAGGGCACGGGCCTTAGAATTAAGAGTCTCAAAAAACTAAAACTAATTCAATAATTAAATTGAGTCTTCAAAAAATTGAGAACAAGTATCATTTTCTCCAAATAAGAGTAAAGTAGAGAGACCTAAGAGAGGTGGCTCATGCTTAACAGTTTCTGCTACTGAGAAAGCTAAGACTGATTGATTGCTTGAGTTCAGGAATTCTGAGCTACAGTAGGACTAAAGTTGACTATGTGTCCACACAAAGTCTGGTGCAAATATGGTGAACACTTAGGAGTGGGGGTCATAGGACCAACTAAGGAGGGGCAAGCTAAAAATAGGAAAGGTCACAAATCCATGCGGATCTACAGTAGGATAGGGCCTGTGAGTGGATGATACATTTGCGGCTGGGAGAGATGAGGAGAACTAATTTCAATAAAGAGATAGAGAGACAGAGAGAGACAGAAAGACAGATAGGTAGAAAAAGGGAATAAATAGGTGAATCACTAAATAAATAAATAGTTGAATAAATAAAAAAGTAAACAAGTAAATGAAGTAACAAATGGTTAAATAAATGGATGAATAAATAAATAGGTGAATGAAGGAAGGAAGGAGTAACTCCTTAAATAAAGTTGGAGAGGCCTATGATTTCCAATTTTCAGTACGTGTCCCAATTTGGTTCATGCAGACTCTGCTTGTAATAATGCGATTATTGCTGGCAGAAAGCAGCCTCTTTTCTGCCTAAAACAAATTATTAACAAAAGTCTCAATTTCATATACAATAGCTTGATGATAATTATTTTTCACTACTAGAACCATAATAATTCCAAATACAGGATTTAATTTCCATAAAGCTGCTATTTATTGATTTTTCTCTTTAGAAGTAGGTTTTACAAAAGATGTAGAGGAAAAGAAAGGATATATGAGGGCTCTAAAAGGATTGTTAGAATTCCCATTCTTGCTTGACTTCAGACCTTCATCATTCTCAAGATTTCCATTTGAATTATAATATTATTCCCATCCTATTCTTTCTTTTCTTCTTCCTTCCTTTTACCATCTTTCTTTCTTTCTTTCTTTCTTTCTTTCTTTCTTTCTTTCTTTCTTTCTTTCTTTCTTTCTTCCTTCCTTTCCTTCCTTGCTTTCTTCATTCTTTCCTTTCTTCCTTCTTCCTTCTTTTCTTCATTCTTCTCTTTCTCCTCTCTTTTTCTCTATTTTTAAAAACGTATCAGGAACTTAGGGACCATCTTAATCAATGCCTTTGTTTTACAAAGGGTGATCCTGGGACCAAGACAGGAAGTTTTAAATTAGAATATAAATTCTTCTGACTCCTTGGCCCAGTGTTCTTTCCACCACAACACATTGCCTTTCTAAAATGTGAATTGTCACCAAAATTTGAGCTGATATCATTGGATTCAGAGTCCTAATTATCACAGTGTGAGCATTATTTTCTTTTCATACTCATGTTTTCTCAGCCTCCTAGCTCTTGAATCCTTTTTATTTCCTTCTTAATAGTTAATAAGTTTGGCAAACTTATTGAAATGAAGTCAGATTATACCAAGATCTGGGTTTTCAAGATCATTTCAATTTTAGCATTCTGTCCCTCTTTCAGCCAAATTAAGAAGACATGTTCCTGGCATTCTCCTTAACACAATATTTTGGAGCCAATTTTCATTGCTTTGAATGCCTCCCATGTGGCCAATCTATGATTCCTCTAACTCTTAGTGATGGGGGAGTATGCCTGCCTCATTTTATCACCTTTGTGCTCTGCAAGACTGGTATGTTCACATTGTGCTGGCTTATTTGGTGAGCAAAGAGTAGCTTATAAAATTACAGAACTAAATTGTAATACCATTACTAAAATAGAAAAAAGAAAATATGCCTACTCAATCTAAATTCTGTTCTTTACCTCTCAAAGTCCAAGACAACTGCCAGCAAGTAGAGTGTTACAAAGTAAAGAAAAAATATATCTCAGTCAATACCACCCTGGGAAGGGGGTGGTGGAATACTATCTCCTCAGTTTTGATTAAGACTCCAATAAATTTAAAATTACAAAGCTTGGTATATATGTCCCTCAAAATCTAGTATAGTCCTGTGTGCATAATAGGTACTTGTTAAATGCTTGTACTATTGATTCAGTTTGCATGAAATTTAAGTTAATGTTTGCTTATGTGGTTCCCCATAAAACCTTCCTTAGGGTACAAGGGCACTATTTAGGGCCAACTTTAAGATACAGTAAGATAATAAAATTAGCATTTTATCTAGAGAACTTTCCAAGCCACTTTCCCTCCTCCCCCATATATCCTTATCTTTCCTTTATTTACCAAGCTCCTAGTTACTCATCTGTTTTATTCAAAAAATGAAACAAAACATAACTCTTCCCTACTTCGTATTGGAACATTCCTGGTTACCTGACATCATGCAATTTACTGTACCTTTCTTTTTACTTCTTTCTCTTTATTTCAACGTTTATGGAGATATTTCAATTCTTGTGAAACAGGTCAAGGTCATGGGATCTTTGGAACATAAATTAAGAGCTTTGGTCAACCTTTAGCACAAAGTAGTCTAACTCTCTCATTTTACAGATAAGAAGACAAGGCCCAAGCATCTCTGGAAAAGTGAAGGATATAGGACTTACAAAAGTCTATACTATTCAGAAACCCCAGAATAAGCCACTTGTCGGGCCTTGGGGACTTATAATTTATCCAAAGATCAACAAAAATATTATGTACCTCATCCTCTTCTAGCATGTCTTTTATTTCCATGGGCAGGTTTCTATGTTTGGGAAGCTTTGCATTCCACATAGCTTGGGTTATTATGATCACTTTGGAAATCATACCATGCAAGATATTAATTATATCATCCCTACAGATATCCTAGTGCTGGACAATTCAATAATATTTGTTGATGTTCCATTAAAAATAAAAGAATGAGACTCTGGTATGCTGAATAAAGGGAAAACCAACAAATACTACCTCAAGTGCTTTGCATTCAGACACAAATTATATTTTGCTTATTGTTAAATAGAAAATCTCTCTGTGCCACCATTTTGCTAATGAGAATTAATAGTAGGCACTAGTAATAGTCTGTTCTTCATATCCTTCTCTGTGCTTCTAATACTCCTTCCACTCCTGACCACCTTCCCAAATAGGATCTACCTTATTTGTCATAGGCAATAAGGGGAGGTCAATAAATAACTTTTTTTTTTTTAGTTTTCTTTTTTTTCTTTTTTCTTTTTTTTAAACAAATGCTTTATTAACTTCTGTTTTACATCATTCGTTTCCACCAGATTTTGAGTTACAATCATTTTCCCCCCATTATTCCCCTACCCAACCTCCCAGAATAGTAATCGCACAAGATATCACTTCCTCCAATCTGCTTTCTCCCATACCTTCTCCCATACCCCCATCGACTTTTCCATTAGAGGAAGGTGAGTCTTTGCATCCCAATGCCTGCACATCTTATCTCCCTATTACAAGCAAAAGAATATTAATAATAGTATTTATATATATTTGAAACATTTAATGTTACGACCTCAAATTTCAGGTCCATTTCCTTCCTCCCTTGTCACCCATTCCCTCTTGGGAGATAAGTAATTCAGTATATGTTGTACATGTCTAGCTGTGCAGAACATTATCATAGTAGATATATTGTACAAGGCTGCTTATAATTCCCTCCCACTCATCCCACCCCCCACCTGGTCCATTCCCTATATGATCCTGTCCCTCTTTTATAGTGGGTACTTCCAACCTCTCCTCACCCTAAGGATGCCCTCCCATCCATCATCCCTCCTCCCATCCCCCTTCCCCCTATCCTGCTGCAGGTTGAGATATCCCATTTAGTATGTATGTCATTTTCTCCCTGAACCAAATTCAATGTGAATGTGGTTTTGCCTTTCTAGCCTTCCTTATTCTCCCCCTCCTTTGCAACCACTTCCCCTTGCTTCTTCTACATGGGATAGTTTACCCTACCCTGTCTCTCCCCATCTCCTCTTGCCACTTTCCTTTCTCACCTCATAATTTCATCCCTTGAGTATTCTCCCTTCCCAACAAATTCAACCTATGCCCTCTATCCATATATAACTGTAACCATATACACACATTCATATATGTATTCATATGACCACACCCCCTTCTTCCATTATTTTCATAGTGAGAAAGATATCATCAGTCACAGATATTGCTTTTCCATATAGGAATGTAAATAGTTCAACTTTGATAAGTTCCTTTTGATTTCTTTTCCCTGATTACCTTCTCAGGCATCTCTTCCTTCTTGTGTCTGGCTGTCAAATTTTCTATTCAATTCTGTTTTTTTCCTCAAGAATGCTTGAAAGTCCTCCATTCCACTGAATGACCATATTTTCCCCTGAAACAAAATACTCAGTTTTGCTGGGTAGGTGACCCTTGGGTTCATTCCCAGTTCTTTTGTCCTCTGGAATATCATATTCCATGCCCTTCAACCCCTCAGTGTAGAAGCTGCCAGGTCCTGGGCTATTCTGATTGTGTTTCCACAATATTGAAATTGTTTCTTCCTGGCTGCTTGTAGTATTTTCTCCTTGATCTGGGGATTCTGGAACCTGGCTATAACATTCCTGGGAGTTTTCTTTTTGGGATCTTTTTCAGGAGGTGATCTGTGGATTCTTTCAACCTCTATGTTGCCCTCTGGATCTAAAACATCAGGGCAGTTTTCCTTGAGAATTTCTTGAAGGGTGATTTCTAGGTTCTTTCTTTGATCATGGCTTTCAGGTAGTCCAATAATTTTTAAATTGTCTCTCCTGCATCTATTTTCCAGGTCAGTGGTTTTTCCCATGAGATATTTCACATTGCCTTCTAATTTTTCATTTGTTTGGATCTGCTTAACAGTATCTTGATTTCTCATAAAGTCACTAGCTTCCATTTGCTCCAGTCTAACTCTGAAAGAATGAATCTCCTCAGTGAACTTTTGAGATTCTTTTTCCATCTGGCAAATTCGACCTTTTAAGGCATTCTTCTCCTCATTGCCCTTTTGGGCCTCCTTTGCCATTTGAGCTAGTCTATTTTTTAAGGTGTTGTTTTCCTCAGTCAGGCTGTTGACCCTCATTTCATACTTTTCCCGCATCCTTCTCATTTCTCTTTCCAATTTTTCCTCCACTTCTCTTATTTGATTTTTAAAGTCCTTCTTAAGGTCCTTTATGGCCTGCAACCCGCTCATGTTTTCCCCTGGGGCTTTTGGAGCAGGACTTCTGACCTCACAGTCCTTTTCCCGTTCTATGCCCCCAAAATAGGAGTCTAGGGTTGCATTTTTCTGTTTCCTTTGCCTTGGAATGTTGCCACTTGATTACCTGACTTTTGGGCTTGTTGCCACACTATGGCTTTAAGGCCAGCTAGAGGAATTTTCGTCCCGAACGTGTGGGGGGCAACTTCCGTTTCTGGCAAGCTGTAAACCCACCCACAACTTCCACCCTAGATCACAATCCAGATCCAGGGAGGTTAAAGCAAGAGCGATTACCCCCAAGACTGATCGCTGGATCTCCCTACAAATTTGCAGGCTGGGAGTGGGAGCTGCCTCTGAAAACTACAAAATGGCGTTTGTCCTCAGCGGCTTCTAGCCCCCAGGGGAGGGAGCCGACGCATTCCCTAATACCAGTCCCAAAGTCCATAGGACACTAACCTCTTATTTTGTCCTAGGCAAGTCTATGTTGATAATTCTGGAATCGCCACAGCTCCTGGTGTTCTGGGGTTCCTCCAGCTGGCTGCTGGCCCTGCAGCCCTGGGGCTAAAACCTCAGCTCATGCGGACCTGGGCTCGGCTCGGCTCCTGCGCTCTGCGCGCTGCGCGCTGCACACTGCACGCTGCCAGGTCCCAGACCACTGTGCTGGTCCTTCCTGCAGGGCTGCTGGGCTGTCTTCAGCGGGAGTTTAGCTTCTCTGTGTCATTCTGTGGGTGCTGGGGCTCCAGAAGTTGTTCAGAGTCCCCTTTTACATCGTTGGGGGGGAATCTGGGGGCAGAGTGGCTTGGATGAGCTGTTTCTACTCCGCCATCTTGGCTCAGCCCAATAAATAACTTTCAATAAAAGTTGAAATAGCAATATTAATGATAACAATAATAAATCTATAGAAAGCAGTAAATTAAAAAAATTACATATATTATTTCTCTTCAATTTCATATCAACCATATGGAGTAGGCATGCTAGATACCTTTTCCCAGTTTTAGAGATGAGGAAACTGAGACTCAGGGAGGTTGAGTGACTTTGCCTATTATCACTCTACTAGTAAATGTCAGATATGGGTTTTGAATATAAGTCTTCCTAAATCCATGAAGTATCAAAAGAAGATTAAATCATATGGGTCACCTCTAAACATTTTAGCTAACATATATTCCATTCTCCAAAGGACACATTATTGTCATATAATTATAGAGGCAAACCTAGTCTTGGACTTGGAATAATAAGCAACTTCCTTCTTACTCATTCTTAATGTACTACACACTTGAACTATATTTAGGGAAATCAAACAGCATCCAACATGATCACTAGCATCTAAACAAGTAAGATGCGCCTATATTCCCATATTTGGCAGTTTAAGTTTCATAAGGTGTCTTTAAGCAGTTAAATTTTAACTATCTAAAATTCTCTTCAAATACCAGTAAAAGGTACTTGCAGAAATTATTAAAATATGCATGCTGCTCCTGCTGCATCATTCATAATTTGTACTAGGTTTCTGGTTAATGCAATGGAAGCAAATGAACTGTGTATATCACAAGTTGGCTCAGATTATCATTTCGCCTATGTAATTGACAAACATCCCATGTGTATATAGATATTGTATTTCTAGCAAACTGAGCTGCTATGGGCAACATAGGTAGATAGTTTGGACCAATTAAATTATGCAAATGTTGAGTTCATTTAGCTATGGAATATATTTTCATAATTATTTCAGAGAGTTTCAAAATTTTTTTTCTTACCACCTTTTTTGGCTATTTTTTTCTATATGCTGCACAAATGGAAATGAAAATCATAAAATTTATCAAATTTGTATAAAATATTGCAAGCAATAATATTTTTTATAATTGTATTGTATATTATATGTCATTTATAATACACACTGTATTGTCACAATCATCAGTTAAGTGCCTGCATGCCTCATACTGTGCAAGGTGCTGGTTTTACCAAGGGAAAAAATGGAACTGTCCCAAAGAATTTCTTTTTTTTTGTATTAATAATAGTACATGTATATATATATATATATATATATATATATATATATATATATATATATATATAAATTTCAAATATTTAATTTTAAAAGTTTGAATTTCAGATCCATTCTTTTCCTCCCTTGGCACCCACTCTCTCTGGGAAGCTAAGCAATTCAGTATGTATCGTACATGTATAACTATGCAAAACATTACCATAGTAGGTATATTGTAAAAGACTGCTTATATTTCCCTGCCACCCATCCCACCCCCCACCTGGTCCATTCCCTGCTTTGATCCTGTCCCTCTTCAAAAGTGGGAGCCTCCAAACTCCCCTCACCCCAGCATGCCCTCCCCTCCATCATCCCCCCTCTCATACCCCTCCCCCCTACTCTCTTTCAGGGCGAGATATCCCATTTCATATGTATGTCATTCTCTCCCTGAGCCAAATTCAATGAGAATATGGTTTTGCCTTTTTGCCTTTCTGTTCTTCCCCTACCCTGCAACCACTTTCCCTTGCCTCTTCTACATGAGATATTTTAACTTACCGTGTCTCTCTCCATCTCCTCTTGCCACATTCCTCTCTCATCTCTTAACTCACCCCTCAAGTATCTTCCCTTCCCACCAAATTCGACCTGTGCACTCTATCCATGTATACCTGTATACATATATACACACATTCACATATGTATTCATATACCCATATGCCCTTCTTTAATTATTTTCATACTGAGAAAGGTTTCATCAGTCACTGTTATTGTTTTTCCATGTAGGAATGTAAATAGTTCAACTTTGATAAGTTCCTTTTGATTTCTTTTCCTTGATTACCTTCTCAAGCATCTCTTGCTTCTTGTGTCTGAATGTCAGATTTTCTATTCAACTCTGGTTTTTTCCTCAAGAATGCACGAAAGTCCTCTATACCACTGAATGACCATATTCTTCCCTGGAAGAAGATACTCAGTTTTGCTGGATAGGTGATTCTTGGTTTTAATCCCAGGTCTTTTGCCCTCTGGAATATCATATTCCATGCCATTTGATCCCTCAGTGTAGAAACTGCCAGGTCCTGGGCTATTCTGATTGTGTTTCCACAATATTGTAATTGTTTATTCCTGCCTGCTTGTAATATTTTCTCCTTGATCTGGGAATTCTGGAACCTGGCTATAATATTCCTAAGAGTTTTCTTTTTGGGATCTTTTTCAGGAGGTCCTTGGTGGATTCTTTCAACATCTATTTCACCCTCTGGGTCTAAAACATCAGGGCAATTTTCCTTGAGAATTTCTTGAAGGGTGATTTCTAGGTTCTTTCTTTGATCATGGCTTTCAGGTAGTCCAATAATTTTTAAATTTTCTCTCCTGGATCTATTTTCCAGGTCAGTGGCTTTTCCCATGAGATATTTCACATTGCCTTCTATTCTTTCATTTGTTTGTATCTGTTTAACGGCATCTTGATTTCTCATACAGTCACTAGCTTCCATTTGCTCCAGTCTAATTCTGAAGGAATGAATCTCCTTGGTGAGCTTTTGAGATTCTTTTTCCATCTGGCAAATTCGACTTTTTAAGGCATTCTTCTCTTCCTTGCCCTTTTGAGACTCCTTTGCCATTTGAGTTAGTCTATTTTTTAAGGTGTTATTTTCCTCAGTCAGGCTGTTGACTCTCATTTCATACTTTTCCTGTATCCTTTTCATTTTTCTTCCCAATTTTCCCTCCAATTCTCTTATTTGGTTTTTAAAATACTTCTTAACGTCCTCTATGGCCTGTAACCTGCTCATATTTTCATTTGGGGCTTTTGCTGCAGAATTTCTGACTTCACGGTCCTCCTCCTGTTCCATGCTTTGATCCTCTTTGCCCCCAAAATAGGAGTCTGATGTTTAATTTTTCTTTTTATTTTGTTTCCTTTGCCTTGGCATGTTGCCACTCAGTGATTTGACTTTTGGGCTTGTTGCCACAGTAGGACTCTGCCACCAGAGAGGGGAGCTTCCATCCCAAATGTTGGGGTCTTCACAACTGCCGGATGTATTAGTTGGGTGGCCTCTATAAAGCCTACACATGCTCTGGCAAGCTGGATACCCATCCTATGACCTCCACCCCAGACCACAATCCATATACAGGGAGGTTAAAGCAAGAGCGATTATCCCCCAGGACTGATCACTGGATCACCCTACAGTTCGCAGGAGCTGAAGCTGCCACTGAAGCTCCAAAAATGGCCTCTGTGCCCTGTCTCCTCAGCTGCTTCTTGCCCCCAGGGGAAGAAGCTGATGTTCAGCAGATACTGGTCCCAAATTCCATAGGGCACTAACCTCTTACTTTCCTAGGCATATCTGTGTTGATAATTCTGGAATCACCACAGCTGCTGGTGTTCTGGCATTCCTCCAGCTGGCTGCTGGCCTGGTCACCCTGGGGCTAAAACCGGGGCTCACTTGGGGTCTGGACTCAGCTCCCAGAGCCCTGCACTGGCTGCTCCCTGCAAGGCTGCCAGGCTGTCCTCAGAGGGAGGTTAGCTTCTCTGTGTCTTTCTGTGGGTGCTGGAGCTCCAGAAGTTGTTCATAGTCCACCTTTTACATGGTTTGGAAGTGGAGTGGACAAGAGTGCCTTGGGAGTGCTGTTTCTACTATGCCATCTTGGCTCTGCCCCTCAAGCAATAATATTTTTAAAAGAATAATTGAACACCAAGGTCTCTCTACGATTATGATGGTACATGAAGAGGGTGTTTGTGTGTGCATGTTCATGCATGAGTGTGAGTGTGTATGTATGTAAGAGTGAATGAGAGAGAGAGAGAGAGAGAGAGAGAGAGAGAGAGAGAGAGAGAGAGAGAATCTACATGGAACTATTTCATGAACTTCATAATTGCGTAGTACATTAAGTGTTGGAATTGGAGTTAGGACAACCCAGATTTAAATCCTTCCTTAGACACATATCTCTAGTCACTAATTGTGTTTTGAAAACCAAGTTCCCTTTTTGTTATATCTTCTTGAATTCAAATCTGACCTCAGAAATTTACTAGCTATGTGATACTGGGCAAGTAACTTAATCCTGTTTGCCTCAGTTTCCTCATCTGTAAAAATAAGCTGGAGGAGGAAACCACTCCAGTATCTTCGCCAAGAAAATGTTGAATGGGATGATGAAAAGAAGAACAAAACTGAAAAGTGACTGAAAAATAACATTGTATCTCCTTCACCAGTTTACTCTGAAGAATGAATGTAATGAATATAAACTATTATTAGCAATGTCATCAAAATCTGTTGTTCTGTAGATAGGATGCTTTTTCTTTTTCATAAATTACTTTTGAACCCCAAGTAATAGAAGTACAAGAATTCTGAAATTGTTCTCCTACTTCTCATCACTTAATTCTACATAGTTAATACAAGCCTTCTCAGTGTTCTCTTAAATCAACCTTTTGTATAGCATAACAGTATTCCATTTTGTTCATATGCCATAATTTGTTGTGATATTCCCAAAATGCTGGACATATCCTTAGTTTCTAGTATTTTATTATTAAAAAAGAGTTGTTTTAAAATATTATTGGTTATAGCATCCTCTTTCTTCTTCCCTTGATCTCTTTGTAATATGGCCTTAGTAGTAATATTTCTGGGCCTTTGGTTGGTCAGTAATTTCATTTGTCTTGCCCACTTCATGGCCCCATTTGGCAAAGACACTGGAGTTATTTCTCTTTTCCTTCTCCAGTTCATTTTACAGGTAAGAAAACTGAGGCAAGCAAGGCTAAATGACTTACCAGGGTCGCACATGTCTGATGCCATATTTAATCTCATGAAAATGAGCCCAGTGCTCTATCCATTCTGTTATGAACTTGCACCAAAATTATTATTTTCTGTTTGTACATGTTATAGTTAATTTCTTTGTTCCTATGATATTCTCTTAATCCATATTATTTGGTTTTTTTATTTCTTTTTTTTGGAGGGTAATTGGAGTTGAATAACTTATCCAACATCATACAGCAAGTAAGTGTTAAGTGTCTGAAGCCAGATTTGAATTCAGGTCCTCCTGACTCCAGGGCCAGTGCTCTATTCACTATGCCAGCTAGCTGCCCCCAATATTATTTCTTTATTATATTAGCAATAGTCTTCTATTTTCTAATGTTTCCAGCCTCAATTCTTGAATCAGGATTTTATACTTGGACCACATTCTTACTCATCCTAAACTCTTGAATAGGATTATTAGGCCTAGTTTATGATCCATTTGAAACTAGGAAGCCACTATTCTGCTGCAATTGTGGATAGATTGGTTGGGTCTTAGTTCTCTTGACTACCTTCTCTGCAACCCTGGTGCAGGATGTTGTGTTAGATCTAGAATCAAACTCCACCTTCTGATTCAGTCCTTAACTTTTTCCTTCCGTTTAATCTGGATCAACATTCTTGCTAGTCTCCACTATATTTTAATTATCTTGCATAATCATCTAAACATGGGTCCACTGTTTAGGGTCACAGGTCAGATACAATCTAAATGGCTCTTGCTGGAGATCACAGATCACAGATCACGTTGCCTTCAGGTCCTTTCTCTCTATATGTGTCCAAATCACCTATAAGGGATTTTGTCCCCTAATTCACTATTTATTCAGATTGACTATAGAACAATAGGGTTTAAAACTGATAAGGAACTTAGAGACAATCTTATATCATTTCCTTATTTCACATATGGGGAAACTGAGTCACGATTATGAAATTCTGCAAAAGTTTCTTGCTGTAAACTTAAGGCAAATATTTGGGAATATTGTGATACAAGTTGGCTTTGACTAACTGTTAATAGTAAAACTTCTTTAAAATCATATAAATTACGGGCACTGAATAATCAATCTGACATAACCTTCACCTACTACTTAAAAATACATGTTGTCCTAAATGTCTTAGTGTAATTTTAAGTTACTACGTTCAAAATTGCACTAAGACTTTTGGAACACTCTGGGTATCATCCAACTAATTTTGTCTCTCTTAAGTTATTTCCAAGCCATTATGGTGAATGAAGTGAGTCTCCCTTCCACTCTATGAATGATGGCAGCCATAATGATAATCAGGGGTCAGAACCTCTTACTTATCTTTATAGCTTTAGGGAATATAAACCCATGAATTTTCACATTTCCATTTTTATGGTATGAACCAATTGTTTTACTGTGAAATTCAGCTGGATAGCTGGTACATAATCAAAGGGTTCCTCCCCTGTCAGTAATTGAACTTTTATAAGATTTTGAAGGACCAATTCACAGACTTGACCACACCTGAATCAACCTAGTTTGTCTCTATTGAATGTTGGTATTTGTGGAGTCTCTGGAGGGAGAGATTGTGAGGAATTGTTGCATTAGGCAAACCTTTAGGGTCTGGAAATACAGGTAATGGCAGAAAAATTCATCTCTACCTTCCACTCTGTTCTTCTTCCTTTCCTATAACTCTGATATTTGAGAAATATTCTTATCAATGAAGATGTTAAATATTTCAGAGTAGGATCATGTACCTAGAAGTGGAAGGAACTTTTCAGACTTTCAGAGGTTATCTAGCTGAATGCTTTAAATTTACTTATGGAGAAACTGAGGCCTGGAGATTAAGTGATTTGCCCAAGGTCTTACAAGTCAGGCTTTGATCCCTGTCCATTGAGTTTAGTGAAAATATTCTATCTACTATAGCTGTCTGGTGTCATGACAGGAAAACTACATTTGGAGCCAGAATACTTGGGTTTCAAATCTGGTTCTTTTCTTATTTAAATGACTTTGGAAAAATCACTTAACTTCTCCCAACTCTAATATCATAAATTTCCTTCTAAATTGAAGGGATTACCTTAGGTGATCTTGCTATAAGTTTATGATCCTTTGATTATTTCATCAGCCAGCAGTTATAACTAATGTTTATATAAAAAGGATATTTATTTTCATCATTCACTTTTTGTATATGTGATTAATGTGTGAATGTGAGTGTGCCTGCATGTCTTTATTTTTTTTAAGTTTAATTGTTGGTCCCTATGATTCCATATCATTCCTTTTCTAGCTCAGTTTATGTGCTCCTTCTCATTTCCCATCTCTATCCAACCTAATATATCAAAGGCATCAAAGGTCACCATGGAGAGTTGTTCATCATCTTGATACATTTTATTAATTTACTGTTTCTGATGGTGATTATAGGAAATGCTACTTAAAAGTGATAAGTGCCAGAGGCACTTAGTGTTGATAGCATAGAATGGTCAAAATATGTACAAGTTTTTTGACAAATCACAAAATTAGAAAGAAAAAATAAAAATATAGCAAAATAAAAAGCAGCCCCCAGATTAAACCCTGATGGAGAATTAATGAAAAATCAAGCACAGTGATATATGCTATTCATTAAAGAGAAAATCAGGCCCATCATAACATGCCTCTGAGGTAAATTCACAGGATTCCTGTAGACACTAGCATCAAGACCTCTGCATATTCCCTTTCTGTATCTCTTTGTTCATTCTCTATTTCTCTTTTAAGGGTCAAGTCTACAACTGTTCTGTTGCTCTATAGATTAGTCATGAACTTGAGCCAAAGCCCAAACAAAAGACTCATTAGTATGGTGATGAGGATTCTGGATAAGACAACATTTTACCTGGCAAATGAGATACAAAAGTGAATTAAGATTCCACCTGGGCCCTGACTGGGCACACCTGTACATTAGTAAAGTCATTGTTAAGAATGCAATAAACTTAAAAAGACAATGTATTTAAAGAACAAACAAGGATGACTGTAGAGGTGCAGACCTATAATCCCTGCTACTTGAAGTCCTGACATTGGTGGATTGCTTGAGCTCAGGAGTTCTCAGTTGCAGCAGGGCTAAGTCAATCTGGTGTCAACACTAAATCCAGTCCCAGTATTCTCCCAAGCAAACAGACTGAAAAGAATAATGCTATGGTTCTACTGCAGCTTATTTATTAAATTATCAAAGATATTTTTGGGTTTCTATCTACAGTACAGAAATATTATCTCTTAGCATATAAAGCATAGCAAATGTCTGGTATATTAATCTAACAAGGGCTTTATCCCTATCTAAGTATCACATTTTAGAAAGGACATTGATATGCTGGTTGGTATTCAGAAGATGGTATTCAAGATAGTGCCCCAAGAGGGGTCATGAAATCATGCCATAAAAGTATCATGAAGAAGAAGAAGGAAAAGGAGAAGAAAAAGAAGAGGAGGAAGAGGAAGAAGGAAAAGGAAGAAGAGAAGAAGAAGGAGGAGGAGGAGGAAGAGAAGGAGAAGAAGGAGAAAAGGAGGAGGAGGAGGAGAGGAAAAGGAGAAGGAAGGAGATGATGATGATTAGTGGTTCTGCACATGGTGCTACTTTCCTGCAATCCTTGCTATTGAGGAAAGCTCTGAGCTGTAATATGCTAAGTTAATTGGGTGTCTTGTAGCATCAACCACACTGGCATACCCAGGATGATTGCTAGAACAGGTTCTTAGATCTGCTTTACTAGGAAAAGTAGCTTTTTAAGGGGTCAACAATCTCTTTAAAGTACATTCACTAATTCAGGGGAAAAGCCAGCACCCTGAACTTTAGAGAAAACACAAACAGAAAATACCAGTCTAGAAATAAAGATCAATATACAGAGCTCTGACTGCATGAATCAGGGTAACATTGCTATACACTTTACATACATCCCTGGATCAAGACAACTTTTACAACTGAGCAATGGGGGAGCTCTGAATATGTGGCCACTCAAAATCTTGACCAGGGAATCACAAGATCATTCTCATAAGCGATCGCCAAAGCAAAATTCCAACTCAGAATATATATATATATATATATGTATGTATGTATGTGTGTATACACATTCTCAGAGCCAGAAGGGAAAACAACTCTCATTACTCAGTATGTAATTAGAAATTAGCAAAAGGTGTGGAAGCCTTCCTACAAGCAAGTCTCTCTCTCCCCCATTAGGCTCTGTGACTCAGGATGTATCACAACTGGGCACATAGGACTATTAATGGCAGGGAAATATTATATCTCATTAACATTACATGGATGCGCTGTCTACCATTGATATGTTGAACCATTGCTGTTGGAGGAGAAGGGTTGGGACATTACGCTGTTTGAGGAAGGGGGATAGGACCTGGTTAGAAACAGAGAAGGCCAAAGTTCTGAACTTATCCCAACAAGATGAAACCTGAGAGTGACTGATGAGTTTCCAACTTATGTGAGATAGAAGCTCAATCTCAAAATAAACAAACAAAAACTAAATAAAAATTTTTAAAAAGAGCAAACAAGAATTTTACAGTGATTCTTCACTAACACTATTACTTGAAAAATAGTAATGCTTATATTGTTGACAATGTCACTGTTATATTATACTAATTAAACAACAATCATATATGAAGTTTCTACTGTGCGAAGATTGCTATGCTAGAGACTGGGGAAAGATCTAATTTTTTTAAAAACAGACACAGAATATATTATAACATCCAAAATATTCTCTTAGGAAAGAGATGCTTATTTGATAAAAAATTCTGAGAATAAAGTGGATAGCAACCTGACAGAAATTGGACTTTGACCAACACCTTAAACTCTATACTTTAATAAACTATAAATGGATATATAATGTGGATATTAAAGGTCATAAAATTTTATGTAGTTGTGAAGGAGATAAATTCTCAACCAAACAAGGGATGCAGATGAGTATGAAACAATAAAACAGATAATTTTAACTTTATGAAATAAAATTGTGTATGCATGAACAAAAGTAAAATAACTAGAAAAGAAGGGAAGCAGCCAATTAGGGAACTAGAGAGTGAGAATGAAGAATGCTTTCTATAAACTTTATTAAGAGTTTAGTATCTGAGCAATAGATAATTGAACAAAGAATAAGAACAAACAGTTCTCAAAAAAGAATCACAAATTATTTACAGTGATTAAAGAAAGATTTAAATAACTTATAGCAGTAGTAACTCTGAAGTTTCACCTCATTCCCAGCAAACAGGCAAAAATAACAGAGATGGAAATAATGTGTGTATGTGTGCACATGTGTGTGTGTGTGTGTGTGCATAATCAACAGAAAAACAAACATGGTAATCTATTAATGGATTTTTAGTGGAACTGTGAATTTGTCTGTTTATTCTCAATAGAAATTTGGGATTTTTCAAAGTAAATGTGTAGACTATATATATATATATATATATATATATATATATATATATATATATATATATATATATTTTATGACCTCTGATTAAAAAAAAAATTACTGCTAGTCATTGTGCTGGATGCTGCTAGGCATATCATATCCCAAAGAAGTCTGTATGAAAAATGTAAGTGCCATATATCTCAAAACATTTATAGTAATGCTTTTTTTATAATAGCAAAGAACTAGAAATAAAGTAGATGCCTATCAACTGTGGAAGATCTAAACATGTTATGGCATATGAATGTAATGGAATATTACCCTACTTTAAAGAAATAATGACTTTTATGAATACAGAGAAACACGGGTAAACATAGTAAACACAGTAGAGCAGAAACAGGAGAATAATTACAACAGTATAAATGAAGAGCATGACAACAAAACAACTGAAGCTAAGTAGTGTAAAATCATAATGACCAAACCTGTCCATGACTAGGAATTATGAGAAAAAATACTTTCTTTGGGAAGGTGAGAGACTATGGGTATGGAACATTAGATATAGAGCCATTTTTTTGTACATTTTTGTTGGTTTTTGCTGAATTGCCTCCCTTTTCTTTTTATTCATTTTTATAAGGGACAAATCCCTAGGAGATGTAGTGGGAAAGGACATATTGAAATATATAGGTGATATCAAAATAAAAATATATCAATTTAAAAAGCTATCTCATGAAACATTCTGTCTAGATTACTCAAATAATTAAATGAATCTTTGAATTCACCTAATTTGGAAGTTCTCTCCAATTATGCCAATTATAGGCCAACCAGGCATATATATCTCCTGTGACATTTGTCCATATTATCCTATAAATTCACAATAGTACAATAATCTTTTAAGAATAACCATAAATATTACACATAGGAAAATGGAGAGATGTATATATGTGTGAGCATATTTTCACATAAAATTCAGTTTACTGCCATTTTTACCAATATTCCATTTAAACTTTAAGAAAGATTTTGAGTGATCTACCATGCTACATGGACAACATATAATGAAGCCTTAGAATAGGTGAAGAGAGTTTAATGTTGTAATCAAATAAAACTTAAAACAAGGTTAATATGACCTATATTTAATGATGTAGATAGTCATTATTATCCACTCTTTCCTTTGTATTCTCTTTTCCCTTTGTATTCTTAAAACAGATCCAATCATGTCATTCACCTCTTCTGTAAACAGCAGTTAGTTCTTATTACCTATAGGATAAAATATGTGACTGTCATTCAAAATTCTTCACAACCTAACTCCAACCTACTTTTCCAGGCTAATTCTGCTCAACTTTCTTTCACAATGTGATGGTTTAGTCACACTTCCTTTCTTACTGTCCTATGAGCCTTTAAGCTGTCTGTCCATCCTCTCTGGAGTATTTTCTTCTCATCTCTTCTTGTGAGAATCTCTTGTTTCCTTCAAGATCAGCCCAAAGGCCACACTCTACAGGATACCTGTAGCAGCAAGCACCCCAGCATCCCCAGGATGGCTGGCAACACAGGTTCTTAGATCTACTTTTCTAAAGGAAAGCAACTCAAAATGGGTAACATTCTTGCTTTAGTCAGTCAAACATATCATTTACCTAGTTCAGGGAGAAAAGTTAGACCCTGAACTTCAGAGTATACAGACAGAAACATTTCAAGCAGAAAGGCCTCCAACTGCCCAACCATTACATCCATACCAAATCACAGTTATCAGAGAGGGAATTATCAACATCTGGGTTTTCAAAACGGGGGGGCTCTCACAGCTGCTCAAAGTCTGGTCAAGTCACACAACATTTGTCAAAGTGAGCCCCAAAACAAGGCCTCACATCAGGGATTATATAGCCTTCTCCTGGGCTCAGAGAAAAGTAACAACCCTCTTGACCCACTGCCCAAACACAAAATATCTCCTGAGAATCAAGCCTCCCACCACAGGCTCCAGGTGCACTTAAGCTTAGGGGAAGGGAAGATCTTTAAATTTACATTCCTATAACAATACCCCACCCCAAATTGATAATGTCTCCCCTTCACATTTTCTTGGGTTTCTTTTGCATAAATTATTGCCTACATATGTATAACATATCCTTAAGCATGTATATCCATATAACATTTAAGTCCATGTGTGCATACACTTATAAGTGTTCATATTGTTGTTTGTTTGTTTGTTTTTCCCTCAATGGAATTTAATCTTCTTGAAGACATTACCATGATTATCATATCTACTTCCTCATATAGCACACCAGGTCTGGGTGTGCTATATGAGGAAGTAGAACTAGCACTGGGTGGGGGGGGGGGATGGGAAAAATCCTTACTGTTAGTACCTTCCACTTACTCCTAGTACCTTTCCTGCTTCTTCCTAATTCCAACCTTCCCTCTCTTTGTTGTCACTTATTCACACCATCTCTTGCTGGTTTGTACATAGTGGCTTGTATGCTGACACCCCTATTAGACTGAGATACTTGGGAGCTGGGAATGTCTTTTATCTTTCTTTGTATCACTATCATTTAGCACAGTTCCTGGAACATATTTGTTATTTAATAAATGTGAAAAAGGAGAAGATATCAAATATGTGGGGGCAAACTTTTTAAAAAGTTTGTATATAAGTTATATATATATATTTACATATATAAATATATTATAATGTATCATTAAGTATATTAATATTACTACATATAAATATATAAACAAATACTATTAAATATGATATATATGAAACTTTTACATATTCTTAAGTGACTAAAAGAAAAACCATAAAAGTATACTGAGGTGCAGTGCAGTATAATGGCTAAAGAGATGACTTTAGAGGCCTAAAGCTAGGGCTTTAATTCCTGCTTCTGACTACATATTGACTGTGTGAATCTTACTGAATAAGACATCTTTCAATTCTCTTGGCAACTCTCTAAAGTTGTAGAAAAGGGACCTGTCTACATTCCTAGGAGTTTTCTCAGTTTTCTATACCACTGAAATCTCAGGATTAGTCCTCTCTCATCTATTGAATGTTATAGCCCCTTTCCAATCTATACAAAGTTTTTAAGACCAGAAACTACCCATGTGTTGGGAAAAAACTTTGATGAATATAATAGAAGGAATAAAATATAGTCTATTAAAAAACAATAAAGTTTACTGCCATTTTACCAATATTTCATTTAAAGTTTAAGAAAGATTTTGAGTGATCTACCATGCTACATGGACAACATATAATGAAGCCTTAGAATAGGTGAAGAGAGTTTAATGTTGTAATCAAATAAAACTTAAAACAAGGTTAATCTGACCTATATTTAATGATGTAGATAGTCATTATTGGGCTATATGGCTACTGGCTATAAATGGTAGATGATTCATGTAAAAAACTATAACCTTTATATAGCCGATCAAAGCATTTTTGTGTTCAAGAGCAGAAATACAAGGCAAGAGGTGGTGATATGAGAAAGCTGCTTGGTGGTTTTCTGTATATCAGCATGACCTTTTATCTGCTCTCAGAGGACTTTCTTTAAATAATAACCCTATTCTAGACTACTTTATCAGACTGCCCCTGGAAAGGAAGGAAGGAAGGAAGGAAGGAAGGAAGGAAGGAAGGAAGGAAGGAAAAAGATGAAAGAAAAAATGAAGACAAAAATGAGGAAGGAGTAACTGATTAGAGGAGGACACTTTTTCAGGGAAATCTGAAGATTCTTGGGGGGATGAGGAGGGAATCCAGGTGGTTCCCTGATTCCAAGTATCTTTCCTATACTGTTGGAAACTGTACCTGTTCAAGACTGAGAAGCAGTATGACACAGCATAAAGAACTGACCTCAGACACAGTTAAGACATCTATCCAAGTCCCACCATTAACAAATACTGGCTATGTGACCCTAGATAAGGCATTTAATTTCTTATTGCTCTAGATAATTCTAAAACCTTAAATTATAGAAAAGGTGCTGACCTATATTGTTAGAGAGAGTTTCATTAACTAAAGAAGTCCTTGTGTCAGTAAAATTACAAGTCTATATCCTATGCTTAGTCCAAAACTGATAGGCAAATACTTCTGAGAGATTTCAGTATGGGGGTTAGTTTTCAGATTGACTACCCTGAGCTACTATGTCTTCTCTCTAAATTACTTGCCTCTGTGAGTTAAAAGATATAGAAATGCAGAATTGTTTCACATGAATGGTTATAGAAATACAACTTTACACTCTATATATACTATATTTGCTTGGTTACTCGTTCAACACCTTTAGCAGAAACTATGGCTATAAAAAATCAATAAGTAAGGCCAGGAATTTAGAAGACTTATCAAAAAGGATAGAGGGTCTTGTTCTGTTCCTAGGGAATATCAGTACCAGATAAAATATTATTATATGCCTTCTAAAAAGTAGTCACCCTGGGGAACTTAGTTGTTTTCCTTTTTTTAATGCTTATATAATTAGAAGTGTTTTTCCTCTTCTATATAAAACAATGTGACTGACTGAGTGTACTCTTCTAAATCAATGAATGAGTGAAAACATATCTTGAGCACTTTCTACATGGCAAACAATGTGCTAAGTGCTGGGGAATATAGATACTTAGGATAAAAAATGCTTTTCATCTCCAGAGGAGGAACTGATGAAATCTGAATGCAAATCAAAGCACATTTTTAAAAAAAATTCTTTATTTTCCAGTTTTCCTTTGCAACATGGCTCATATGGAAGTATGTTTTGAAATGGCTGCACATATATAATCTATATCAAATTGCTTGCCTTCTCAATGAAGGGAGAGGGAAGTGAGGGAAGAAGAGAATTTAGAACTCAAAATGTTTTCTCCTTTTTTCTTTTCTTAATAATTCATTAATTAATTAATTTTTAGTTTATAACTTTCAGTTCCACAAGATTTTGAGTTCCAAATTTTCTCCCCTTCCTTCTCCTACCCCATCCCCAACTATGGAGACACGCAATCCAATATAGATTCTACAAATACCTTCACATTATACATTAGTCAAGTTGTAAAGAAGGATTGTAACAAATGGAATGAACAATGAGAAAGAAGGAACAAAACAAAATAAAAAGGAGAAAGAGAAAGTAGTTTGCTGGCATATAATAAAGGCATATAATAATCTGCATTCAGCCTCCATAAATCTTTCTCTGGATGTGTATAGTCTTTTCCATCATGAGTCCTTTGGAGTTGTCTTATAACCTTTCATTTCTGAGATGAGCCCAGTGTATCAAAGTCAGTCATTGCAAATATGTGTCTGTAATTATGTACAATGTTCTCCTGAGAACTCAAAATTAAAAAAAAAAAGAATGTTAAAATGGTTTTCACATGTAATTTTAAAAATATACATAATTTTAAAAGACCATTAGAGATCATTGGTGTAGCCCTCTCATTTTACAATTAAGACAACTGATGCAAAGAGAAGAGCAGTGACTTTCCCAGTGTCATGTTTTCATCTTGGCTCCATCTAAATGATCATCTATCCTGAATGAATGAGATAGAAGATGAATGGGATAATTTACAATCTGATCCAAAATATTTTTACAAGTTTATTATACATTATCATTTGTTTATGCTCCAGTCAAACCTGTCTGCTTGTTTTTCCCTGTATGTAATGTTACATCTCCCAACTACATGCCTTTGCACAGATTGTCTCCCTTCTTGCCTCCATTTCTTGGAACTCTTAGCTCACTTCAGGAGTTACCTCTCACCCTTGAGAGTTTCTCTTTGATTCACCCAGTTATTAGTGACCACCTCTCTCTTCTCATTTACTGGAACCTACAGACTTCTTTGACACCTCTGACTTATGTCGATCTGGTGGGAGGATCTAGAGAAGCTAGTCCACTCCAGTAAGACTAACCATTGAATTCTCTTGAAAAATAAACATTTAGGGGTGGAATCAAGATGGTAGAGTGAAAGCAGGGACTCGTGTGATCTCTCCCATAAATTCCTTCAGATACCTCTAAAAAGCTAATCTAAACATATTTTAGGGTGCCAGAATACACTAAAACATGGAATGTGGAAGATTTCCAGCACAGGACAACCTGGAAGGTCGATAGGAAGGATCTTTTGCACCAGGCTGGGAGATGTTGCAGGCTGAAGCAGCACAGACTCGACCATAGCAGAACCAGAGCAGCCGCCCAGTGGACTGAATCACCAACAGTGAATCATGATTCCCAGACCTCTCATCCCAGGACAGGGGTTTGTCTTCCACTTCCCCCTCATTGCCTATAAGGCACTCCTTCCTCATCTCTGCCCCTTAAAATCCCTGGCTTCCATGAAAGCTCATCCAAGTGCCACCTCCTATTGAAAATATTTCTATCTCCTCTCCTCCCAGTGCTTTCTTTGCTATTAGTACTCTTTCCTATCTTTTTTCCCTAGACTAGAATCATGATCAGACTAGTGTAGCAAACTCCACATGAGATAATTCTCTTTACCAGGGCAGAAAATTCCCTGTGGTGAATTTAGAAAGTTGTCTAAGGCCCTGAAAAGATAAATGTCTTGCTTAGGATCACATAGACAGTATGTGCAAAAGGTGTACCCGGTCTTCCTGACATCGCAGTTGACTTTCTATACACTATGCCACATTTCCTCTCATCTTCAAATTATCCTGTATGCCTATTAGTCCAGTGAATTCCTTTCCAATAGGGACTGATTTTTCTCTCTCTCTGCAGTGCATTGCACCTAGTAGGGGCTAATAATTATTTTTGGATTGAAATGAAACAGATTGTGCCAGACAGTTTTTATTTAAAATTCATTCACAATCCCAAAGAAGTATTTTAAATAGATCAACTAGGGCAACTGTGAAAAAGAAAAGGGAACAAAATGGTGTCCTTGAGAGACCAAAGTAGGGATGTAGGAAAAGGTTGGGTAATGCTTCCTAAAGAATGAAAGCTTGAGGTCAAACAAGACTTCATGAAAACTAATCTCAACAGCTGTTCAAAGACCAGGCTACAGGGTTAAAGCCAGAAATTCGGGAAGAAGCAAGCTCCTTTTGCCCTCTAAAGATGTCTTTAGTTCCTGAAGAGTAGAGGAGCAAGAAGTCATAAGATGAGAACTGTCTGAAGATAAACATATACTGGAGAAAGTATGTATCAGGTCAAAATTCTGTCAAAGATCCCTAGAGGGAAAAAAATGAAGTGGGAAATCAAAGGAGAGGTCAGGAGTAGTTGAGTATTTCTTCTGAAGAAATACCTCTGAAGCATTCCTAAGGGAGAAAAAAAGGAAAGTTGAGGAAGAAGCCTAATTTCGGGAATGACTTCACCTAAGTTAGAGTGCACTTAACATGACTAACTGACAGGATAATTGTAAAACTATAAGTAGTCATTTTTAAGTATAAAGAATTGGGAAATTTCACTAAAAAGACAATATTTTCCCAATGAAGCAATATTTGATACACCAAGGCAAATTAGAGAGTAAGCAACTACAGATGAATGCATCGGTGTGTGTGTGTGTGTGTGTGTGTGTGTGTGTGTGTGTGTGTGTGTGTGTGCATTTAAAGAGAGATCAATAACAGTATTTGGTTCCAATGTTCTACTTCAATCTTCAAATGTATTATAGATAATAAGCAACACAGAAGAGGGCATGAAAATCAATTTATCTATGTTAAACATAAAGAAAAATAATTAAGAATTAAACTGAATCTAATTAATGTATGCCTTATGTAATAGCAACATTACCAGCAACTTCTCTTTTCTTTTCACAAAAAAAATTTATCTACAGTGAATTTGCTTCAAAGCCTATTTTCAAACATCCCACATAAAATATTTAACAAGATTATAGGATAATTTCAGAAAGTCAATGAAACCTAAGATGGTTATTTTCTTATAGGTTTCCATTTTCTATCATTAAGGGGTTATTAAAATGAACTAGGATAAATAGTGTTTATAAGTGTTTATCATAATATATATTTGTGATTGAGAAACCATATAATTCAGTGTATAAAGGACAGGCCTTGAATTCAGGAAACATGGGGTTCAAATGCTCTTGACTTTGAAATGTATTGGTATGTCACTTAACCTCTCAGTCCCTTCCCTCTACCCCCCAAACCACCCCCTCACCAATCTCTGTATAAATAGAAACTGAAGAATCATTTCAGGTAGAAATTGATAGAGAAGGTAATAAATTTCTTTCATCAATGAAATCACAGGTTTGGATTCCCCTTTCCTCCCACCTTACCTCTCTTATCTGTTACCAAAGTCTAACTGTATAATATCAGGAAGAAAACAATCAGAATTAAACTTCATTCATATAATGCATCATGTTTTAGCCCAGATGAGCTCCTATTACTTAGCACAAATGTGCTTAATCATTAAAATTGATAAAATTATACCTGTTGACTCTAAGCTAATAAGGCCACCATGAAACTCAAATGTGATGATGATCTAAGTACAGTTTTTTAAATTAATTAATAAATGTTTAGTTTTCAACATTTGCTTCCATAACCTTACGAATTTTAAATTTTCTCAACTTCCCTCCTTTCCCCCTCCCCAAAAGAGTGTGCACTCTGATGTATGCTCTACATATACATTCCTATTAAACATATTTTCACATTAATCTTGTAAAGAAGAATTATAATGAATGGGAGGAAACATGGGAAAGAGAAAACATGAGAAAAAAGAAACATGGGAAAGAAGAACCATGAAAAAAACAAACAAACAAAAACAAAAAAGAGAGCAAATAGTATGCATCAATCTGCATTCAGACTGGATGTGAATAGTATTTTCATCATGAGTCTTCTGGAGTTGTCTTAGATCCTTGCATGATTAACAAGGGCTAAGTCTATCAAAATTAGCCATCGAACAATGTGACTGTATCTGTGTCCAATGTTCTCTTGGTTTTGCTCACTTCACTCAGCATCAATTCACATAATTATTTCTAGGGTTTTCTGCTTATCATTTCTTATACCTCAATAGTATTTTATTATATTTATATACCACAACTTGTTCAGCCATTCCCCAAGTGATAGACATTCCCTCAATTCCCAATCCTTGGTCACCACAAAATAGCTATTATAAAATTTTTGTACATGTAGGTCCTTTTCCACATTTTTATGATCTCTTTGGGACACAGACCTAGAAGTGGTGTTTCTGGGTCAAAGGGTATGCACATTTTTATAGCCTTTTGGACATAGTTTCATATTGCTCTCCTGAATTATTTGATAAGTAAAGAACTGCACCAATAATGCATCAGCATTCCAAATTTCCCACATTTCCAGCACTTATAATTTTCTGATTTTGTCCTATTGGACAATCTGATAGGTGTGATGTGATACCCAAGAGTTGTTTTGATTTGCTTTTCTCTAGTCAATAGTGATTTAGAGCATTTTTTCATATGACTAGAGATAGCTTTAAATTCTTCATCTGAAAACTGCCTGCTCATATCCTTTAATCATTTACCAAAAACGGAATGACTTGTATTTTTATAAATTTGCCTCAGTTTTCTATATGTGGTAGAAATGAGACCTTTATTAGAGACTCTGGTTGTATAAGTTCTTTCCCATTGTTTTGCTTCACTTCTAATCTTTTTTACATTGCCTTTTTTTGTGTAAAATCTTTTCAATTTAATGTAATCCTAATTATTCATTTTACATTTTGTAATGTTCTGTATCTCTTGTTTGGTCATAAATTCCTCCATTCTCCAGAAACCTGACAAACTATTCCTTGTTCCCCCATTTTTTTTTTTTGTAGCATTAGCCCTTATACCTAGAACGTGTAACCTTTTGAACTTTATTTTGATATAAGTTGTAAGATGTTAGTCTATAGCCAGTTTCTTTTTTTCTTTCTTTCTTTTTTTCCTTTTTGGAGGGCAATTGGGGTTAGGTAACTTGCCTACGGTCACACAGCTAGGTTTTTGTTTGTGTGTGTTAAGTGTCTGAGGCCAGATCCGAAGTCAGGACCTTCTGACTCCAGGGCCAGCACTCTACTCACTGCGCCACCTAGCCACCCTCTATAGAAAGTTTCTATCATATAATTTTCCAATTTTCTGAACATTTTTGTCCAATAATGAATTCTTATCCCAGAAGCTGGGGTTTTTCAGTTTGTCAGATAGTAGATTTCTATAGTCATTGACTATTAAGTCTTATGTATCTAAACTTATTCCACTGATCCACCACTCTATTTCTTAGCCAGTACCAAGTAGTATTGATGGTTGCTGCATTATAATACAGTTTATAGCTTTTTTGGGCTATAAGAGCTAGTATGACTAGATCACCTTCCCTAGCATTTCTTTTCATTATTTCCCTTGATATTCTGGACCTTTTGTTCTTCCTTATTAATTTCATTATTTATTTTTTTTCTAGCTCTATAAAATATTTTTGGTAGTTTGATTGGCATGGTACTGATTAAGTAAATTAGTTTAGGTAGAATTTTTATAATTTTAGTTTGGCCTACCCATAAGCAACTTGTGTTTTTCCCCCAATTATTTAGATCTGACTTTATTTTTGTGAAAAGAGATTTATAATTGTGTTCATATAGTTCATGGGTTTGTTTTGGCAGGCAGACTACCAAATATTTTATAATGTCTACAGTACTTTTAAATGGAAGTTCTCTGTCTATCCCTTGCTTTGGGGCTTTGTAATCAATATATCGAAATGCCAATGATTTATGTGGGTTTATTTTATATTCTGCAACTTTGCTAAAGTTGTTTATTACTTCAAGTAGATTTTTCAAGATTCTCTAGGATTATCTAAGTATATCATCATATCATCGTCAGAAAGGGATAACTAAGTTTATTCTTTTCCTATTCAAATACCATTAATTTCATTTTCTTCTCTTATTGCTAAAGTTAACATTTCTAGTACCAGATTGAATAACAGTAGTGTTAATGGACATTCTGTTTTCACCCCAGTTGTTATTGGAAAGGCATTTAGTTCATCCTCATTATATATGATGCTTGCTGATGTATTCAGGCAAATGCTACTTATAATTTTAAGGTATACTCCATTTATTCCTATGCTCTATAATGTTTTTATTTTATTGTTTTTTATGTTTATTTGTTTTATATTTTAAATTATTTTTTATTTTTCGTTTATATCATTCATTTACACAGTATTTTGATTTAAAAATTTTCTCCCTGTCTTTCCCCTAACCACCATCCCAAAACAGTGATCCCACTGTATAACCCTCCCACAATCTGCTCTTTCCTATGTCCTTCCCCATCCCCCCTACAACTTTCCAGTAAAGCAAGATAGATCTCTATACCCCAGTGCCTGTGTATATTATTTCCCAGTTGTATGTACAAAAATAATATATTTTTAAACATTTGATTTTAAAACTTTGAATTCCAGATTCCTTTCCTTCCTCCCTCATCACCCTTACTGGGAAGATAAGCAATTCAATATAATTTGTACATATGTAGCTATGCAAAACATTTCCATAGTGCATATATTGTGAAAGAATGAATACATTTCCCTCCATCCTAACCTGACCCCCACTTGTTCTATTACCTACTTTGACCCTGTCCCTTTCAAAAGTGTGTGCTTCCAACTTCCCTCCCCCCAACCTGCCCTCCCTTCCATCATCTCTCCTCTCATCCCCTTCCCCCCTACTCTCCTGTAGGGTGACATACCCTATTTACTATGTATGTCATTCCCTCCCTAAGCCAAATTCAATGGGAGTAAGTTTGACTCATTCCCTTTTTTCCTTTGTGTTCTTCCCCTCTGTTGTAAGAGTTTTCCCTTGTCTCTTTTATATGAGATAATTTACCCCATTTTGTCTCTCCTCATCTCCTCTCATTATATTCTTCTCTCACCTCTCAATTTCAACTTTTAAGTATCATCACTTCCTATTAAATTTTTCCTGTGCCCTGTCTATGTATACCTGTACACATATTTATTCATATGTCCATATACACTCCTATATAGACATATATATCTATATCTATATATATATATATATGTACATATATATATATTCCTTTCAACTATTGTCATATTCAAAAAGGTTTCATAAGTTACAATTCTCATTTTTCTGTGTAGGAATGTAAATAGTTTGACTTTGATAAGTTCCTTATGATTTATTTTCCCTGTTTACCTACTCTTTCTTCTCTTGCTTCTTATATCTGAATGTCAAATTTTCTATTCAACTCTGGTTTTTTCATCAAGCATGCTTGAAAGTTCTCTATTTCATTGAATGACCATATTTTCCACTGAAACACTATACTCAGTTTTGCTGGGTATGTGATTCTTGGTTTTAGTTCCAGCTTCTTTGACCTCTGGAATATCATATTCTAAGTCCTTTAATCCCTCAGTGCAGAAGGTGCCAGATCCTGTGTTATCCTGACTGTGTTTCTGCAATATTCAAATTGTTTCTTTTTTGGCTGCTTGTAATATTTTCTCCTTCATATGGAAACTCCAGAACCTGTCCATAATATTCTTAGGAGTTTTCATTTTGGAATCTTTTTCAAGAGGTGATGGGTGTCTTTCAATGTCTATTTTGCCCTCTGGTTATAAGACATCTGCACAATTTTCCTTGATAATTTCTTGAAGGTTTATTTCTAGGTTTTTTTTTTTATCATGGTTTCAGGTAGTCCAATAATTTTTAAATGATCTCTCCAGGATCCATTTTCCAGGACAGTGGTTTTTCTAATGAGATATTTCACATTACCATCTTTTTTTTTCCATTTTATTTGATCTGCTTACTAGTATCTTGATTTCTTACAAAGTCACTAGGTTTCATTTGCTCCATTTGAATACTTAAGGAATGATTCTCTTCAGTGAGCTTTTGAGATTCTTTTTCTATCTGGAAAATTCAGCTTTTTAAAGCATTCTTCTCCTCACTGGCTTTTTGATCCTCTTTTGCTAATTTAGTTAGTCTATTTTTTAAGATGTTATTTTCTTCAGTCAGGTTTTTGACACTTTTTTCATGATTTTCTTGCATCATTCTTATTTCTCTTCCCAATTTGTCCTCTACTTCTTTTATTTGGTTTTCAAAATCCTTCTTAATCTCCTCTACATCCTGTAACCAGCTTGGATTTTTCTTGGAAGCTTTTGGTACAGGAGTTGTGAATTCATTGTCTTTCTCATGTTCCATGCTTTGAGGCTGGACCGCACTCCCAGATCCCCTGTTCCCACAAAATCCATGCTGAAGTCTCACTTTTTCCTTGGCATTTATGGATTCATAATTCTCGAAACCACCACAGCTGCTGATGATCCACTCTATTGAAGTCCCCCCAGCTGGGGCTGGTTGTGGCTGCCCTGAGGCTAAAACTATGGTCTCATATGGGGCTAGGCTCAGCTCCCAATGTGCGGCAATGGACTCTTCCTGTCTGCCTGCTGGGCTGTCTTCAGCAGGAGGTTTATTTCTGTCACTTTGTGGGTTCTGTAGCCCTAAAGTTTGTTTAGAGTCATTTTTTATAGGTATTTGAAGTGGTTATGGAGGGGGCATACAGAGTTTTCCTGCTTCTATACCATCATCTTGGCTCCAGCCCATCACTCTCTATTGTTTTTAATAAGAATGGGTATTATATTTTATCAAAAGCTTTTTCTTCATCAATTGAGATATTAATATAGTTTCTGTTAGTTTCATTGTTGATATGATTGGTTATGCTGATATTTTTTTTTCTTTTTTTTTTTGCTTTTTGGAGGGCAATTGGGGTTAAGTAACTTGCACAAGGTCACACGGCTAGGTTTTTGTTTGTGTGTACATTAAGTGTCTGAGGCCGGATCCGAACTCAGGTCCTTCCGACTCCAGGGCCGATGCTCTACTCACTGCGCCACCTAGCTGCCCCCTGATAGTTTTCTTAATGTTGAACCACGTCTTCATTCCTGGGATAAATCCTACTTGGCCGTAATATTTTATTCTCATTAAAAGTTACTATAGTCTTTTAGGTAACGTTTTATTTAAAATTTTTGCATCTTTATTCATTACAGAAATTGGCTTATAATTTTCTTTCTCTGTTTTGACTCTTTCTGATTTTTTGTGTCAGTGCCATAGTTGCATCATAAAATGAAATTGGTATGGCTCCTTCTTTGCTTCTTTTCCCATATAGTCTATATAGTATTGGCATTAATTATTTTTGAATGTTTGATAAAATTTGCTTGTAAATTCATCTGGTCCTGGAAACATTTTCTGAGGGAGTTCATTAATGATTTTTTCAATTTTTTTTTCTGAAATGGGTTTATTTTATTTTATTCCTCTTCAGTTAATCTGGGCAATTTATTTTTGTTTTATAAATATTCATCCAGTTCACTTATATTGTCAAATTCATGGGCATATAGATGGGAAAAATCATTCCTAATTATTGTTTTAATTTCTTCTTCATTGGTGTTGAAGTCACCATTTTCATTTTTAATAATGGTAATTTGTTTTTCTTCTTTCTTTTTTTACATCAAAGTAACCAAAATTCATCTATTTTATTGGTTTTCTTTTTCATAAAACCATATCTTAGTTTTATTGATTAGTTCAATAGTTTTCTTAATTTCACTTTTATTAATCTCTCTTTAGGTTTTCAGAATATCTAATTTGGTATTTTATTGGGTGTATTTAACTTGTTCTTTTTCTAGATTTTTTAGTTGTAAAACCAATTCATTGCTCTCCTCTTTCTCTATTTTACATAAGTACTTATTTAGAGCTATAAAACTTCCCCTAAGAACTTCTTTTGATGCATACCATAAATTTTGAGACGTTGATTCATTGCTCTCACTCTCCTGGATGAAGTTTCTGATTGTTTCTATGATTTATTGTTTGACCAATTCATTCTTTGGATTAGATTATTATGTTTATAATTAATTTTTTAGTTTATATCTTCATGGCACTTTACTACATATAATTTTATTGCATCACAATCTGAAAAGGATGCATTTAATACTTCTGCCTCTCTGCACTGGACTGTGAGGTTTTTATGCTTTTATTTTTCCAAATGCTTTATTAACTTCTGGTTTACATCATTCATTTCTGACAGATTTTGAGTTACAATTTTTCCCCATTTTCCCCCTACCCACCACCCCAGAATGGCAGTCCCACAGGATATCCACTCATTCAATCTGCTCTCTCCTATATCTTCTCCCATATTCCCTTCGACTTTTTCATTAGGGCGAGGTGAATCTCTGAGCCCCAATGCTTGCACATCTTACTTCCCAATTCCATGCAAAATAGTATTAATAATAGTATTTATACATGCTTGGAAGATTTAATTTTAAAACTTCGAATTCCAGATGCATTCCTTTTGTCCCTTGTCACCCACTCCCTCTGGGAAGATAAGCAATTCAGCATATGTTGTACATGTATAGCTATGCAAAACATTACCATAGTAAATATATTATAAAAGACTGGCTATTTTTCCCTCCCACCCATCCTACCCCCCACCTGGTACATTCCCTACTTTGATCCTGTCCCTCTTAAAAAATGGGTGCCACCAACCTCCCCTCTCCCCAATATGCCCTCCCCCCATCATCCCCTCTTGAATACCCCTCCTCACTGCTCTCTTGCAGGTGAAATATCCTATTTAGTATGTATGTCATTCTCTCCCTGAGCCAAATTCAATGAGAATATGGTTTTGCCTTTTTGCCTTCCTGTTCTTCCCCTCCCTTGCAACCACTTCTCCTTGCCTCTTCTACATGAAATAGTTTACCACCCCCATCTCTCCCCATCTATTTGCCATGTTCCTTTCTCACCTCTTAACTTCACCCCTTAACAATCATCCCTTCCCACCAAATTCAACCTGTGCCCTCTATCCATGTATACCTGTAAACATATATACACACATTCACATATGTATTCATATACCCATATACCCTTCTTCAACTATTTCCATACTGTGAAAGGTTTCATCAGTTACAGTTATTGTTTTTCCATGTAGGAATGTAAATAGTTCAACTTTGATAAGTACCTTTTGATTTCTTTTCCCTGTTTACCTTCTCAAGCATCTCTTCCTTCTTGTGTCTAAATGTCAAATCTTTTATTCAACTCTGCTTTTTTTCCTCAAGAATGCTTGAAAGTCCTCTATTCCACTGAGTGACCATATATTCCCCTGAAACAAGATACTCAGTATTGCTGGGTAGGTGATTCTTGCTTTTAATCCCAAGGTCTTTTGACCTGTGGAATATATTCCATGCCCTTTGATCCCTCAGTGTAGTAGCTTCCAGGTCCTGTGCTATTCTGATTGTCTTTCCCCAATATTAAAATCGTTTCTTCCTGGCTGCTTGGAGTATTTTCTCCTTGATCTGGGAATTCTGCAACCGGGCTATAATATTCCTCAGACTTTTCTTTTTGGGATATTTTCCCAGAAGTTATCGATAGATTCTTTCAACCTCTATTTTGACCTCTGGGTCTAAAACATCAGGGCAATTTTCCTTGAGAATTTCTTGAAGGATGATTTCTAGGTTCTTTCTTTTATCATGGCTTTCACTTAGTCCAATAATTTTAAAATTTTTAATTATCTCTCCTGGATCTATTTTCCAGGTCAATGGTTTTTCCCATGAGATATTTGACATTGCTTTCTATTCTGTCAATTGCTTGGATCTGTTTAACAACATCTAGAT
This sequence comes from Gymnobelideus leadbeateri, assembly GCA_011680675.1. Lineage (NCBI taxonomy): Eukaryota > Metazoa > Chordata > Mammalia > Diprotodontia > Petauridae > Gymnobelideus > Gymnobelideus leadbeateri. The sequence continues at coordinate 217,839 of WOXC01005037.1, read as the reverse complement.
TTCTCATAAAGTTACTACCTTCCATTTGCTCCAGTCTAATTCTGAAGGAATGAATCTCCTCTGTGACCTTTTGAGATTCTTTATCCGGGCCTGGCAAATTCAGCTTTGAAAGACATTTTTCTCCTCATTGCCTTTTGAGCCTCCTTTGCCATTTGAGTCAGTCTATTTTTTAAGGTGTTATTTTCCTCAGTCAGGCTGTTGACTCTCATTGCATCCTTCCCATTTCTCTTCCAAATTTTTCCTCCACTTGTCTTATTTCGTTTTTAAAATCCTTCTACAGTTCCTCTATGGCCTGTAACCCACTTGTATTTTCATTTGGGGCTTTTGGTGCAGGATTTCTGACCTCACAGTCCTCCTCCTGTTCCATCCTTTGTTCCTCTTTGCCCCCAAAATAAGATGCATTTTCTGTTTATTTTGTTTCCTTTTCCTAGGCATGTTGCCACTTAATTACTTGACTTTTGGGCTTGTTGCCACCATAGGACTCTGCCACCAGACAGGGGAGCTTCCATCTCAAACGTTGGGGTCTTCTCAACTGCTGGAGGTATTAGTTGAGTGCCCTCTCTGAAGCCCCCACACTCTCTCGCAAGCTGTTCACACCCCCCAAGACCTTCACTCCAGACCACAATCCAGATCCAACAAGGTTAAAGCAAGAGCAATTATACCCCAGACTGATCGCCAGATCCCCCTACAGTCTGCAGGCCAGGAGCTGAAGCTGCAACTGAAGCTGCAAAATGGTGGTTGTGTGTCAGCTCCTCAATGGCTTCTCACCCCCAGGGGAAGAAGCTAATGTATCCCCAAATACTGGTCCCAATGTCCATAGGGCCCTAACCTCTCTCTTTGTCATAGGCATCTATGTGTTGGTAATTCTGGAAAAGCCACAGCAGCTGGTGTTCTGGGGTTCCTCCAGCTGGCTGCTGGTCCAGCTGCCCTGCGACTAAAACTTCCGACTCTCTTCGTCCTGGGCTCAGCTCCCAGGGTACTGCTCTGGCTGCTCCCTGCTTGGCTGCAAGTTGTCCTCAGCGGGAAGTTATCTTCTCTGAGTCATTCTGTGGTTGCTGGAGCTCCAGAGGTAGTTCAGAGTCCCCTTTTACACGATTTTGAAGTGGTGTGAGCTGGAGCACTATGGAAGTGCTGTTTCTACTCCACCATCTTGGCTCCACCCCAGTTTTTATGCATTAGTACATGTTCAATTTTTCTGTAGGTGCCATGTACCACTGAGAAAAAGCATCTTTTTTTCTATCCCCTTTCAATTTCCTCCAGAGGTATACTATATCTAACTTTTCTAAAATTCTATTCATGCCTTAACTTGTTTCTTGTTTATTTTGTGATTAGATTTATCTACTTCAGAGAGAGGGAAGCTGAAGTTCCCCACGAGTATAATTTTGCTATCTTTTTCTTCCCATATCTCCCTTAACTTCTTCAAGAATTTGGATGCTATACCACTTGGTCCATATGTGTTTAGGAATATTACTTCATTTTTATGCTGTTTTTTTAGTAGAATGTAGTTTAATTTCTTCTCTTTTTAAATTATATCTATTTTTGCTTTTGCTATGCCTAAGATCAGGATTGCTACCTCAGCTGAAACATAATATATTCTTCTCTAGCTTTTTACCTTTACCCTGTATATCAGATGTGTTTCTTGTAAACAACATATTGTAGGATTATCACTTTTAATCCATTCTACTATCCACTTCTATTTAATGGGAGAATTCATCCCATTCACTTTCACAGTTACTATTACTATCTGTGTCTTTCTCTCCATCCTATCCTCCCCACATTGATACTTTATTTTTTCTTTTTTTTCTTTTTCTCCTCAAAAGTTTTGTTTTCTACCACCATCTCCTTCAACCTTTCCTTCCTTCTATTAACTTTATCCCTATACTTTCCTGTTTCCCTAACTACTTTTTCCTTCCCTTCTCCCTTCCCACCCCCTTCCTTTTCTTTTCCCTCCCACTGCCTATAGGGCAAGATATATTTCTATACCTAACTGAATATGTTATTCCCTCATTGAACCAAGGGTAAGATAAAATGATTTTTTAAAAAATATATGTAAATACATGATTAACACTATTTTGCATATAATTGGGAGATAAGATGTACAATGGGGTGTGGGGTTGCTCCTTGCCCTACTGGAAAAGTCGAAGGGGGTATGGGAGAAGAGATGGGCGAGAGCATATTGGTTGAAGGGATAACCTGTAAGACTACTATTCTGGGTTTGTGGGCAGGGGAAAATGGGGAAAAAAATGTAAGTCAATATCTGATGGAAATGAATGATGTAAACCAGAAGTTAATAAAGCATTTGGGAATAAAAAAAGAAAATGGAATGCTAAAAAACAACAAACCTATTAAAGATTGTTCCAAATCACTTATAAGAAAAATACCGGGAGGTGGAGCCAAGATGGCGGAGTAGAAACAGCTCATCCAAGCCACTCTGCCCCCAGATTCCCCCCAAACGATGTAAAAGGGGACTCTGAACAACTGCTGGAGCCCCAGCACCCACAGAACGACACAGAGAAGCTAACCTCCCGCTGAGGACAGCCCAGCAGCCCTGCAGGAAGGACCGGCGCAGCGGTCTGGGACCTGGCAGCGTGCAGCGCGCAGAGCGCAGGAGCCGAGCCGAGCCGAGCCCAGGTCCGCATGAGCCGAGGTTTTAGCCCCAGGGCGGCAGGGCCAGCAGCCAGCTGGAGGAACCCCAGAACACCAGGAGCTGTGGTGACTCCAGAATTATCAACATAGACTTGCCTAGGACAAAGTAAGAGGTTAGTGTCCTATGGACTTTGGGACTGGTATTAGGGAATGCGTCAGCTCCCTCCCCTGGGGGCTAGAAGCCGCTGAGGACAAATGCCATTTTGTAGTTTTCAGAGGCAGCTCCCGCTCCCAGCCTGCAAATTTGTAGGGAGATCCAGCGATCAGTCTTGGGGGGTAATCGCTCTTGCTTTAACCTCCCTGGATTTGGATTGTGATCTAGGGTGGAAGTCGTGGGTGGGTTTACAGCTTGCCAGAAACGGAAGTTGCCCCCCACACGTTCGGGACGAAAATTCCTCTATCTGGCCTTAAAGCCATAGTGTGGCAACAAGCCCAAAAGTCAAGCAATTAAGTGGCAACATGCCAAGGCAAAGGAAACAGAAAAATGCAACCCTAGACTCCTATTTTGGGGCATAGAGCGGGAAAAGGACTGTGAGGTCAGAAGTCCTGCTCCAAAAGCCCCAGGGGAAAACATGAGTGGGTTGCAGGCCATAGAGGACCTTAAGAAGGACTTTAAAATCAAATAAGAGAAGTGGAGGAAAAATTGGAAAGAGAAATGAGAAGGATGCAGGAAAAGTATGAAATGAGGGTCAACAGCCTGACTGAGGAAAACAACACCTTAAAAAATAGACTAACTCAAATGGCAAAGGAGGCCCAAAAGGGCAATGAGGAGAAGAATGCCTTAAAAAGTCGAATTTGCCAGATGGAAAAAGAATCTCAAAAGTTCACTGAGGAGATTCATTCCTTCAGAGTTAGACTGGAGCAAATGGAAGCTAATGACTTTATGAGAAATCAAGATGCTGTTAAGCAGATCCAAACAAATGAAAGATTAGAAGGCAATGTGAAATATCTCATGGGAAAAACCACTGACCTGGAAAATAGATCCAGGAGAGACAATTTAAAAATTATTGGACTACCTGAAAGCCATGATCAAAGAAAGAACCTAGAAATCACCCTTCAAGAAATTCTCAAGGAAAACTGTCCTGATGTTTTAGATCCAGAGGGCAAAATAGAGGTTGAAAGAATCCACAGATCACCTCCTGAAAAAGATCCCAAAAAGAAAACTCCCAGGAATATTATAGCCAGGTTCCAGAATCCCCAGATCAAGGAGAAAATACTACAAGCAGCCAGGAAGAAACAATTTCAATATTGTGGAAACACAATCAGAATAGCCCAGGACCTGGCAGCTTCTACACTGAGGGATCGAAGGGCATGGAATATGATATTCCAGAGGGCAAAAGAACTGGGAATGAACCCAAGGGTCACCTACCCAGCAAAACTGAGTATTTTGTTTCAGGGGAAAATATGGTCATTCAGTGGAATAGAGGACTTTCAAGCATTCTTGAGGAAAAAACCAGAATTGAAGAGAAAATTTGACACCCAGACACAAGAAGGAAGAGATGCCTGAGAAGGTAATCAGGGAAAAGAAATCAAAAGGAACTTATCAAAGTTGAACTATTTACATTCCTATATGGAAAAGCAATAACTGTGACTGATGATATCTTTCTCACTATGAAAATAATGGAAGAAGGGGGTGTGGTCATATGAATACATTTGTGAATGTGTGTGTATATGGTTACAGTTATATATGGATAGAGGGCATAAGTTGAATTTGTTGGGAAGGGAGAATACTCAAGGGATGAAATTATGAGGTGAGAGAGGAAAGTGGCAAGAGGAGATGGGGAGAGACAGGGTAGTGTAAACTATCCCATGCAGAAGAAGCAAGGGGAAGTGGTTGCAAAAGAGGGGGAGAATAAGGAAGGCTAAAAAGGCAAAACCACATTCACATTGAATTTGGTTCAGGGAGAAAATGACATACATACTAAATGGGATATCTCAACCTGCAGCAGGATAGGGGGAAGGGGGATGAGAGGAGGGATGATGGATGGGAGGGCATCCTTGGGGTGAGGGGAGGTTGGAAGTACCCACTATAAAAGAGGGACAGAATCATGTAGGGAATGGACCAGGTGGGGGGTGGGATGAGTGGGAGGGAATTATAAGCAGCCTTGTACAATATATCTACTATGATAATGTTTTGCATAGCTAGACATGTACAACATATACTGAGTTACTTATCTCCCAAGAGGGAATGGGTGACAAGGGAGGAAGGAAATGGATCTGAAATTTGAGGTCGTAACATTAACTGTTTCAAATATATATAAATACTATTATCAATACTCTTTTGCTTGTAATAGGGAGATAAGATGTGCAGGCATTGGGATGCAAAGACTCACCTTCCTCTAATGGAAAAGTCGATGGGTGTATGGGAGAAGGTATGGGAGAGAGCAGATTGGAGGAAGCGATGGGGGATTACTGTCCTGGGAGGTTGGGTAGGGGAATAATGGGGGGAAAATGATTGTAACTCAAAATCTGGCGGAAATGAATGATGTAAAACAGAAGTTAATAAAGCATTTGTTTAAAAAAAAAGAAAAGAAAAATACCAATCAAAATAACTCTCAAAATGCAAAATGGAAAGACGATAAATGATTGCAATAGTAAGTTTTATTGGAATGGTGGGATTATAGGTGCACTAATATATTATTAGTCTAACTGTGAAATAGAATAAAACTTTTCAGAAGTAAAAATAAAAAAAAAGAGTAAGATTAAATCAATGCTCATCACCCTCCCTTCTTTCCCTCTCTTGTAATGTGGTTTTTTGCCTCATCATGTGATGTAATTGACCATTTTCTTCTTCCTCCTTTCCTCTTCACCCATTATAATCCCTTATCACCACTTAACTAAATATTTTTATCATTATATCAAAGTCAATTTATACCTGCCCCCTCTGTCCATGTATAACCCTTTTAAATGTCATAATAAACATAAATTTCTCAAGAGTTATAAATGCCATCTTCCCATGAAGGGATGGAAACCGTTTGCCCTTTTTGAATGACTTTTTTTCATTAACTGTTTACCTTTCTATGCCTCTCTCAAGTCTTGTATTTGAAGATCAAATATTCCATTGAACTCTGGTCCTTTCATCAGGAAGGTCTGAAAGTCCCCTATTTCATTGAATGCCCATATCCTTGCCTGAAAGATTGTTTACTTTTGCTGGGTAGTTGATCCCTGACTGTAATCCAAGCTTCTTCACCTTATGTAATATTGTATTCCAAAACCTCTGATCTTTTAATGTAGATGCTGCAAGGTCCTGTGTGATCCTGACTGTTGTTCCATGGTATCTGAATTGCTTCTTCCTGGCTGCTTGCAGTATTTACTCCTTGACCTGATCATTCTGGAATTTGCCTATAATATTCCTTGACATTTTGAATTTGAGGTCCCTTTCAGGAGGTTATTCGTGGATTGTTTCCATGAATATTTGACCCTCAGGTTCTAGGACCTCAAGGCAGTTTTCCTTGATTATTTCCTGGAAGAAACTGTCCAGGGTCTTTTTTTTACCATGACTTTCAGGTAGACCAATAATTCTTTTTTTATATATTTTTTATTATTTTATACCGATAATTCTTAAGTCATCTCTCCTTGATCTATTTTGCTGGGCAGTTGTTTGTCCAATGAGGTATTTTATGTATTTTTTTCTTCTACTTTTTCATTCTTTCAATTCTCTTTGACAGATTCCTGGTGTCTCATAAAGTTATTAGCTTCCTCTTGTCCATTTCTAATTTTTTTTAATTTCTTCTCTTTTATTAGCTGTTCTACTGCTTTTCTACTTGGTCAATTCTAGTTTTTAAGGAATTATTTTATTCAGTATACTATTTTTTCCATTTTGTTAATTGAATATTTAAATTCTTCTTCAATTAAATTCTGCAATTCTTGGTTCCTGGCATTCAATTCTTCAATTAATTAAATTCTTAAATTCTTCTTCTCCCTCTATAGTTTGACCTTTAAATACTTCTTGAGGTCTTCTAGGAAGCCTTTTTGGATTTGAGACCCCTTCATATTCCCCTCTGAGGTTTCAGATGTGGTTATAGTGACAGTGCTCTCCTCTTCTGAGTTTTTGTTTTGATAGAAAGAATCTATGATCTTTGTTTTTCTATGTTACTTTTTTTCTCATAGAGGTTGCCTTTATCTTAAATTTTAAAGATGATATCTGCTTCTGGGATACAGAGGACATTGTCCCATGCTTCTTGTGCTGGGGATATGGGGCCCGATTACTGGGTTTGTGTGCTGCGGCCTCAGGTTCTGGCAGCTGGAGGTAGAGTTTGTAACTTACCTGGTGCAAGGCCGGTGCTGGTGGTGGTGGATGGTGTGTGCAGAGGCCAGGTGTGGATATTCTGCATTTCCCTGGGGTTACACTGAAGCTTGCAGAGTGAGGTGTGGGGTTGGGGTTGGTCTGGCCACTGGAGGTTAACTCCTCACCAAGGTTTGCACTAAAACTCAGCCTCTGGTGGACATCCATCTGCTATGCAAATGGTGACTCCCCAGGCCTGTTACTGTCGGTTCCCCTGGCTAGAAGGAGGCATGCACGGGGTCCTAGTTTTGGTACTTGCTTGCTCCACCATCCTGGGGCTCATGATCTCCCATTGGTCTGTGTTGGGATGCCTCTCATCCTGTACTGGTCCCCTTCAGCCAAAGGAAAAGGCACCATCCCCTAACCTAATGAGCTAAAAAACTGCTGCACCTTGTCTTTTTTTCAGGTTACACTGTTCCAGGATTTTTTCCTGGGGGCAGTATTTTTTTAAGTTTTTCAAGGTCATTAAGGGAGAGTGAGAGTGACTTACTGCTTACTATGTCATCTTGGCTCCTGGCATTAGTAAAGTGTTTTAAAAACTTGAAAGTTTTTATGGATATGGATACCTAAAGGTGATCATGGTGTCAGTTGTGATCTTATCATTGCAGAGAAAGTTTAGTGCAGAAATGTTCTCCACTAATGCAATTGAAAACTTGTCTCTTACTCTACTGTAGTAGAGCTGCCTAGGGCACTGAGAATTTTAAGCAATTATCCCAGAGTCATCCAATCAGTATGTGTTGTAAGTGGGATTTTATCTCAGGTCTTCCTGAACCCAAGTTTAATTATTTTTTCTCTCTCGATACTTTTATTAATGTGTCCTTCCCATCGTAACACCCACCCTGATGAGGAAATGAATCTTTCCCTTACATCCCAAATAAAGCCTTCAATATATAGATATAAAATCCATGATCATAAATTCTCACATTAACCATGTGTGAAAATGTGTATCACCTGCTTTATCTGGGAGGAAGTGAGTGATGTGTTTCATCTGTATTCTTTTGTACTCATGACTTAAAATTGCATGGATAAGGGTTCTTAAAGCCTTTAAGGTATTTTTTTTTCTTTTATATGATTCTCATTGTATAAATTGTTGCTGTAATTCTGCTCACTTTACTCTGCAGGTGACCTTGCATAGCCCTCCCTCACTCAAATCAAAGTCTATGGCAAGTCATGTCATCACCTCCCTGATTTCATGGTCCTCTTTGACAATGATGGAATAACACAAAAATATTCCATTATGTTGATTTGCTACAATTTGTATAGTCATTCCCCAATAGGAGAATCAGAAAAACAAAACAAAACAAAGACAAAGAATCATTTGATTGTCATTTTATAATTACCACAAACATGTATAATACAAGTAGTTTTATACATATGAGTCATTTTCCTCTTTCTTTGATTTGTTTGGGGGTTCATAGAGCTAGTAGTAATATCACTTTTTGTTAAAGGGGGTATGGAGTAACTTTTATGGGGATATCTTTAAATTGATTTCCAATTTGCAACTCTTCTTACAGCATATGAAGAACCTTGTTTTCAAAGAACTCCTCCAACATTTGTCATTTTCTTCTTTCTTCATCTTTGTTAATCTTATAATTGTTAGGTCAAAGTTTCTTTTATATTCATTTTTTAAATAATTAGTGATTTGATGGAGTTTTTTACATGGTTGTTGATTACTTGAATTTCTTCCTTTGAAATCCTTTTTACACATCATATCTATTGTGGGGCCTATATATTGGGAAATGGCTCTTAGTCTTCTAAATATGAATCAGTTTAAAATATGTATATATGTATGTATGTATTATGTATGTATGTATGTATCTATCTTTCTACTATATATGAGACTTTTATCAGAGAAACTCACTGTAAAGATTTTCCCCATTTACCAGTATTACCTCTAATTTTCAGTATATTAAATTTTGTGTGTCAAGATTAAAAGAAACAAAACTGTGCAGAGACAGAGAGAGACAGAGACAGCAAGAGAGAGACAGAGACAGAGAGAGATAGAAACACAGAGAGACACTGTATACAGATAAAATCCCTGCATGGTAATTTAAGAAAGAAGAATACTAACATCCAGGATAAGGTGGGGGACTGAAAACTAAGAAAGGAAGTTACCTCTTCCTTGGTTAATCATCTTCGAAATAGTGAGAGTTCTGAGCCTTTATAGAGGATGTTGGTTCTCTCATTCTTTTTAAAATTTAAAAGTAATTTGTAAACTAAAAGAACAGAAATGTGACTTTCTAAGTTTATATAGTTATTTTGATGTATCTTATATCTATTCATATAATGTTAGGAATAAGTAGATTGGTTCTTTCAAACAACTAGTTATAGGAAAAAAATAGTTCTGTATTCCACCAGTTGCTCTTCAAAATGACTGCTTGCTTTATTTAATTCACTCATCTTATTTTGCTTTATATTATTCTAAGCAGCTGTGTGAAGACACTTTACAACTGTTATTATATACTAAAGGAAGAAAAAGAAAACATTCAAGAAGAATAAAATCATTTTATAACCTCTATTTTTCAGAAATCACCTTTAATGCAAATTATAAGAATTATATGTATCTACTTAAGTTTTGTCCCTCCCTCCCTCTCTTCCTTCCTCCCTTCTTTTTTGTTCTTTTCTTTCTTCACTCTTTCCTCCTTCTCCCTCTCTAGTTATATTTGTTTACACATGTATATACACACATGTATATGCATGTACACATATACCCACATATGCATGTACATGTGTACTGTGTTTTCAGTTATATATCTCTATCTATCTATCTATCTATCTATCTATGGGTGTTATAAGATTGGGCCTCATGGTCTGATACCATCATTAATGTTTCCCCTTAAGTGAGGCTGTAAGTTTATAGAACATACTCATGGAAAAATACTGACAACAACAATCTTCAAAAGTTAGTATAGCTGTGTCCCCCAAATAATATTTTATCTATTACAAAGCTGTTTTTCCCCTTTATGAAAACAAACCCCTCAAGTAACATTTTAGCCTAACCTCATATATGCAATTCAGTTAGCTCTAGATAGATCATCCAAAATCAAAATATAAGAACCCCACTCTCAGAAAGGTATATTGTAGCATACTCTCCCCTTCAGCAGGAACATAACTTTCTGCTTGAGCACCCCTTCCTGCTGAATGGGCAATTATCTCTGTGTTCCCCAACACAGTACTGTGTTAGTGTTTATGCCTGAGTAGTATGTTACGTCCCCTTTTCCTCTCTCCCCTTTCTTTTCCCCTTTTTTCCACATTTCTTGCAATAAAACTTGCTATTGAATTGACCCCCATTGTTTTGCACATCATTTTCAGTGCCTGAACTCATTAAAGGGTTGTTTTCTCTATGTCTCTGGATGACTAATGGATCTTTCTTTGGACATTCACTGGGTACCAAGACATGGACTTACCCTATTGACAGACGCACAGATGCTGGGTGAGAAGGGCACTGTGAGCCCAGTTGTAGAAAGTAAGGGTCAATAGGAGAACCCTAAGTCTTCCCAGGAGGAAATTTGTTATGTCAGAGGACTGTCACTCCCTCTTTTCCTTCCTTCCTTCCTTCCTTCCTTCCTTCCTTCCTTCCTTCCTTCCTTCCTTCCTTCCTTCCTTTCTTCCTTCCTTTTTCTTTCCTATTTCCTCCTATCTTTATGTATATATGCATGTATAGAGTACATATATACATAATATATATGCATATGTGTGTAAATAATTATAGGTAGAGATATATACTGAAGGCAAAAAAGGATTTCCTTCTTTGAGTCTTAAAAAGGTGATTAAGTATATTTAATTTTTCCATGTATTCTAAGTGACAGGGGAATATTAGAGCTCTCCCTTACCCAACTAAAAATGGAAACATATGGTGTAGTGTGCTGGAAACGTATAGCTCTATTGACAAAACAATTTGTGGCATTAAAGCTGAGAGAATGACTCTCATCAGAACTATAATCATATGTTTATTTCAAATTGCTCATGTGTCTGTTTTTTGTAAATTCATAACCTGACATGCAGGAAAAATCTGAGTGAGAACCAGGTGTATGAATTTAATATATACACTGGCTCATGAAACAAACAGCTTTATTTGCATGAGCAATGTTCAGCCATGTCTTATGTGCATCGATCAAGGAACCCATGCAACATAAGAGATAAGGTTCAGATGTTAATATGCTACACAGAGGAATCTGATGAGAAAATGTCACCAGAGAATATTGCTCTCTGGCAATATAGCACCAACATCTCAATGTAATTATATGTTTCCTTTGATGCCAGATTGTTGATAATGAAGGCTGAATACTGATAGTTTTCTAGTTGCTATTGACAAAACATTTAAAATGCTTCAAATACAAATTGCAATAAATGAAGCATGATCTATATTTACATTTTTAAAGTGAAAAATTGTGGAGGGACAGATTCCATGTTAATTAATATATATCTGTTTGCATAAAAACCACAGGGTGTCTCAATAACCATGATGAAAAGCAATGCCAGCCATGGCATCACTAGCTGAACTGGGAGATCACTCTCCTTGGCCAAAGGTTTTCAGTTCATTTCCCAAGTTTGGCTTAAGAAAAAATACACAATTCTTTCATTAATTGGTTCTTGCCACGGTTCAAATGAGTATCAGCAGAGATTCTAAATTAAAGTCCTTGGCTCTTTAGGCTGGTAAAAAAATCTTTGGGATGGAACATAATTAAGGAGTTCTCAGCCCAACGATGTATGGACAGGCAGTGCACAGGCAGCTAAGGCTACATGGGAAGAAAAAGGGGTGAGAAGAGAAAGCCTATCTTATACCTTCATCTCCATGATCCCTCATCTGTCATCTGAAGAGAAGCAGAGCTAAACTTGAAGAGACCAATCATTACAAGAGTGCCTACTAGGTGATGTATTGTCTCAGAGATTACAACTTTCAAGGATCATCTCAAAAGGTATGAAAGGGTTGCAATCTGCTGATTAAGTAAGCATTTACATCAGGGGTTCCCAACTTGAGTTATGCATCTCCACCTCTTCCCCAGGGTACAAAAAGCTTATCGTGCAAGTTCAGCAAACATTTGGTAAAGATCCATATTATCTTCCTGAAATATTGCAGAAATGGTAATGTTAGCAATAAAAACTTTAGGATATAATAATGTTGTTATGTACCAAATAGAGTTTTCTTTATGAAAAAAAATGTTTTTTTCTTTATCTTACTTTGTGCAAATGCATGGTGAGTTCTTGAATTCATTGCTTTTCATATAAAATAGTTTGTATGAGAAAGTTTATTCAAAGCTAAGACATGGGGACTAAAAAAGTATGGTCGCCACTTATCCACATGGACCATTAAAGCTATTATGGTACAGTGGATAGAGTGCTGGCATTGGAATCAGAGAACCTAGGTTCAAATCCTCACTCTACCATTTACCACCTGTATGACTATTTGAAAGTCAATTAACTTATTTAACTTTATTGGACTTCAGTCATTTCACTCATAAAATAAGAGCGTTTGATTAAAATAATCTCTAAGTTCTATTTTTAACCAATTTACATGTGGTAGAGTCTTCAGAGCTCATCTTGGTCAGAACAGTCACAGTCAGGCACACTGTATAGTAACTCCAATAAAGTGATATCATTTTCATCCTCTTACAAAGGACAAAAATAAATCATAATAAAATCATTAAAATGTACCCCAAGTTCACAAATCGCCACTTTATTCATAAAAGCTCTGTTTTAAAAACAAATAGCTTAGGAAAGTTGGACTATAAGAAGATGAGATGATCCTAGCACATTGTCAACAAACAGAAGCAAATATTCCTTTAGATTTGGAAATACACAGTTTACAAAATAGTTTCAAAAGCCATTATTTTAAAAAGTGCATTATATACATATATATGTATACATATATGCTTACAGTAAGATAGTTGAGTTCCATTAAAAAATGATATTCTGTTTTTAATAAGAATTTACCATTTCTTTGGTTGTTTAGAACCTATGTTGGTTAATTAAAAATGGAATTTTATATATTATTTATTTGACATTCATTGGTTTTACATGTTCAAAATATCCACAATGAATATTGTTACTATAAAAGACAAAAAATGCAAAATAGGTCTTTTTTTTTACTCTTTCAGCACCTAGGCCCCCTGATCTGAAATGAGTCCTGATAATTTATTCTGACTTCCCACAACTATCATCTATTATGTCTCCCTACATTTTCTCTGGCAAGAGTAATGGAATAAATACTATAATTCTCTTGAAAAACATATGACAACTAAGTATCTGTTATCTTTCCTCATTTGAATCTAAGTTCCTTGATATGTGGGTCTGTCTTTCTTGCTCCTGTCTTTGGCCCCAGCATAGCGCCTGGCATATTATAGGCATTTAACTATTTTTATCATTCATTCATTCATTCAATTATTCATTCATTCATTCATTCATTCTCTTTGTGGTCCTAACAAACAAAACAATCCACTTTTTGACTCTGGCTATTTTCTCTTGTTTTCCTCCTTACTTAAAATTCTTTCCCTTCTCATCTCCACTTACTGATTCCCCTGACTTTCTTTAAGTCCCAGACAACATGTTATCTTATAAAGGAAGCCTTTATCAAGCCCTGTTAATTCTAATACCTTTATTTTCTCATTTATTTCCTATTTTTATTTGTTATTTATCACATTTTATTTATCACTGAAGAGGCACTGCCTCAGTCAAACTGAGACCTGTTAAAGATGTTAGCTTGAAAAGGCCAAGGTCCCCCATTACATCCTGGGCAATTTCCAGTTGCTCTGATGTATATCTGGCCACTGGACCTAGATGACTCCACAGGAGAAAGTGAGGCTTATATCTTTGTACAGCCTTTCTTACTTAAAAATCATTTTACGGGATGCTGGGAGGAGCCAAGATGGCGGAAAGGAAGCAGTAACCTCGCTGAGCTCCTCGGTCACTAAGGCTCAAAGGGTGAATCTGAGCAGAATCCGGAGTGACAGAGCCCACTGGAAGACGAAGTGTGGCAGAGTCCAGCCCAGGAGGTTGCCCAGTGTGTCCGGACTGGTTGAGCGCAGAGCGCATGGGCTCTGCACAGCCCAGACCTAAGAGCAGACAAGCAGACTACACCCGACAGAGCAAAAGCCCCAGCCTGCAGACTTACGGAGGACAAATCACAGTCATCTCTCGGACTGAAGAGGAAGTGAATTACCTAAATTACCTAAATAACCCCATCTCAGAAAAAGAAATCAAACAAGCCATCATTGAACTCCCTAGGAAAAAAATCTCCAGGGCCAGATGGGTTTACTAGTGAATTCCATCAAACATTTAAAGAACAACTGATTCCAATACTCTACAAACTATTTGGGAAAATTAGTGAAGAAGGAGTCCTACCAAACTCGTTGTATGACACAAATATGGTACTGATTCCTAAATAAGGAAGAGATAAAACAGAGAAAGAAAATTATAGACCAATTTCCCTCATGAATTTAGACGCAAAAATTCTAAATAAAATATTAGCCAAAAGACTCCAACAACTTATCAAAAAAATAATACACTCTGATCAGGTAGGATTCATTCCAGGAATGCAAGGATGGTTTAATATTAGGAAAACCATCAGTATAATTGAGCACATCAACAATAAAACTAGCAGAAACCACATGATCATCTCAATAGATGCAGAAAAAGCTTTTGACAAAGTACAACACCCATTCCTATTAAAAACACTAGAAAGTATAGGAATAAATGGAACCTTCCTTAAAATAGTTGCTAGCATCTATTTAAAACCATCAGCAAGTATTATATGCAATGGGGATAAACTAGAAGCCTTTCCAATAAGATCAGGAGTAAAACAAGGGTGTCTACTATCACCCCTCTTATTCAATCTGGTACTAGAAACACTAGTAGTAGCAATTATAGAAGAAAAAGAAATCAAAGGAATCAAATTAGGTAAACAACTGACCAAGCTATCACTCTTTACAGATGATATGATGATATACTTAGAGAATCCTAGAGAATCAAGTAAAAAACTACTAGAGACAATAAATAAATTTGGCAAAGTTGCAGGATATAAAATAAACCCACATAAATCCTCAGCATTCCTGTACATCACTAACAAAACTCAACAGCAAGAGATAGAAAGAGAAATCCCATTTAAAGTCACTGTAGACATTATAAAATATTTGGGAATCTACTTGCCAAAACAAACCCAGAATCTATATGATCACAACTACAAAACACTTCTCACACAAATAAAAGCAGATCGAAATAGTTGGAAAAATATCAATTGCTCGTGGCTGGGTCGAGCTAATATAATAAAAATGACAATTTTACCCAAACTAAACTGTATATTTAATGCCATACCAATCAATTTACCAAAAAACTACTTTCTAGAGTTAGACAAAATAATAACAAAATTTACTTGGAAAAACAAACGGTCTAGAATATCAAGGGAATTAATGAAAAGAAACACTAGGGAAGGTGGACTAGCTATGCCAGATCTTAATCTGTATTATACAGCAGCAGTCATCAAAACTGCTTGGTACTGGCAGAGGTGTAGAGTCGTGGTTCAATGGAATAGATTAGGTGCAGGAGACCCAGCAGTTAATGAATATAGCAATGTATTGTTTGATAAACCCAAAGACCCCAGTTTTTGGGATAAGAACGAACTGTTTGACAAAAACTGCTGGGAAAACTGGAATACAGTATGGCAGAAACTGGGCATAGATCACTATCTAACACCATATACCAAAATCAAGTCTAAATGGGTGCATGATCTAGGTGTAAAGGATGATACTGTAAGCAATTTGGGAAAGAAAGGAATAGTTTACCTGACAGATCTGTGGAGAGGGGAAGATTTTAGGACCAAACAAGAATTAAAGAGCATTATAAAATGCAAAATGGATAATTTTGATTACATTAAATTGAAAAGCTTCTGCACAAACAAAGCCAATGTAACCAAGATCAAGAGGGAGGTGGGAAATTGGGAAAGAATTTTTACAACTTGTGTCTCTGATAAAGGACTCATTGCTAAAATTTATAGAGAATTGAGCCAAATCTATATGAATACAAGTCATTCCCCAATTGAGAAATGGTCAAAGGATATGAATAGGAAGTTTTCAGAGAAAGAAATTAAAGATATCTATAAGCATATGAAGAAATGCTTTAAATCACTGTTAATTAGGGAAATGCAAATCAAAACAACTCTGAGATACCACATCCCTCCAGTCAGATTGGCTAAGATGACAAAACAAGAAAGTGACAAATGCTGGAGAGGATGTGGACAAATTGGAACATTAATACATTGCTGGTGGAGTTGTGAACTTATCCAACCATTATGGAGAGCAATCTGGAATTATGCCCAAAGGATTATAAATAATTTCATACCCTTTGACCCAGCCATACCACTTCTAGGGTTATATCCCAAAGAGATCATAGAAGTGGGAGGAAGACCCATATGTACAAAAATATTTTAGCAGCCCTTTTTGTGTTTGCAAAGAATTGGAAACTAAAGGGGTGCCCATCAATTGGGGAATGGCTAAACAAGATGTGGTATATGAATGTAATGGAATATTATTGTGCTATAAGAAACGAGGAGGTGACAGATTTCATAATTACCTGGAGAGACTTATACAAACTGATGCTGAGCGAGAAGAGCAGAATCAGAAGAAATTTGTATACAATCACAGACATACCATATCTGTGATAACCAACTATGACAGACCGGACTCTTTTCAGCAATGCCGTGATATAAGTTAATCCTGAAAGACTCAAGAAAGTGAGAAATGTGCCATCCAGAGATATAACTAGAAAGAACTGAGCCTGAATCCTGATGGAAGCAAACTAAATGATCTTGTTCTTTTCATAGTTTGGTTTTATTTCTTCCTTACCATATTTCATCCCACCTAGTACAATACGCCTTTGTAATTGGAATAATGTCTAATACGAATGCATTTACAGATCCTATACTGGACTGTATGCTGTCATGTGGGGAGGGGAGAGGGAAGGAAAACGAAATTTGAAAATCAAGGAACTATGGAATTGAATCTTGTTAACTGAAACTAAACTAATAAATTAATTAAAAAAAATCATTTCACTTGCATGTCATGGCATCACCTCCCTGATGTCATGGTCCTCTTTGAGAATAAAGGACAAACAATATTTACTATTTATAGATTTTATAAACTGTTTTATTTAATTTAATATCTACAATTTACTTGTAGTTTTTAAAAATATTTCTAAGCATTTTGAAATCCAAATTCTCTCCCTTCCTCCTTTCCCTCCCCACTTAGATTATAAACACTTTGAGGGCAGGTACTGTGTTTTGTCACTTTTTTTTTTTTACTTCCAGGCCTTAGTACAATGCTTGGCATGTAGAAGGTGCTAATAAACATTTATCAATTCATCCATCCATCCATCCATCCATCCATTTACTTATAGCTTCACCAATTACTTGAGTTATTTCTATCTATGCACTCTATCCTTCCCACTCACCCACATTTTCTGGATGAAGGGACAGATTTGACCAGTTTGTTTCAGAAGCTCAAAAAATAGTGATGCACCCAATGGTGCACTATATATTCTTCTATAACACAGAGTTGGTTAGTCCATTTATTTGGAACCCATATTCTAGAAATATTGAATTTTATATTTTTAAAGTGGTAGGGTTGATAGCCAGAGCATTAGTACAAGCAGGTAAGAAAATGGCAGGTGAAGATGAAGACATGTGTTCCCAGGTAATACAGAGCAGAATGACCTAAATCATTGCAAGAATGGTTTCTGCTTGCCTGGTTTGGGAGGTGAGACAACAGTAGCAGTAGGGGTAGACTGCTTTTTCTAAGTTTCCTCTTGCATCCTGAAAAGATGAGACATAGTAACTAAGTTCCATCTCTGCTTCATCTTAAGAATATAAGTACAAGGGTCGGCTAGGTGGCACAGTGAATAGAGCGCCGGCCCTGGAATCAGAAGGGCCTGAGTTCAGAGCCGGCCTCCGACACTTAATCCACACAAACAAAAACCTAGCCGTGTAACCTTGGGCAAGTTACTTAACCCCAATTGCTCTAAAGGGGCGGCTAGGTGGCGCAGTGAGTAAGAGTGCCGGCCTCGGAGTTGGGATGACCCGAGATCAGATCCGGCCTCAGAAAATGAGCACCCACGCATAAATAATGACTAGCCGTGTAACCTTGAGCAAGTTACTTAACCCCAATTGCTTTAAAAAAAAAAAAAAGAATATAAGTACACAAAAAAACTACCCTCAGTCCCTCTATTTATCCTATTCAATTCCCTCTGTAACATTTGAAGTCAAAAGTATTTTGAAGGGACATTCTGTCCCTTTTTCCTCTATTAGATTGTTAATCCAATTCGTCAAGTGCATTTATTTCTTTAAGGTTTCTTTTCGTTATAGGTTTTATAATTCAAAGTTTCTGTTTAGCCCAGCTCTTTTTTTTATCTGGAATGCTTGAAAGGGCTTTATTCTGCTAGAGATCTTTGTTTTATTTTTCCTTGTAGGATTATATATAATTTTATAGAGTAAGTTATTGTTGGTTTTAATCCTTTATATTTTGGCTTTTACAATATCTTTTTTGGCACATTTCATAGCATGACACCCTTTTCTTGCTCAACGACCTACCAAAAATCATCTACCGTGCAATTCAGCACAAGAAAAGATTAATTTTTGCTTTATTGTTCTGGAGCCCAAACTTTCAAGCCATTTCCTGGTCAACTCCATGCCATGCCATTACACATGTAGCCTTCTTCCACCTTACTTCCTTTGCAGCTTCCCTTTATGTGACTTCTCCCATTAGAATATAAGACCATTGAGAGCAGGTAATATCTTTCTATTTGTATTTGTATCCCTAGTACTTAACATAGTTAAGTTAACAAAAACCTGAAACATAGGTGCTTGCTAAATATTCTCTCTCTCTCTCTCTCTCTCTCTCTCTCTCTCTCTCTCTCTCTCTCTCTCTCTCTCTCTCTCTGTCTCGGTATTCACCGGTTCCCTAGTCAAGATTGTCTCTCCACTATAATAGATGTTTCCCACTCTTATATGGTACTGATTGTAGTTATTTGGTAATTAAATTCTTGCTTCCTGGTTACTTACAGTATTTTATCCTTGATTTGGAAACTTTGGATCTGGAAGATTATAGTTCTGAAAGTTTGCATTTAAATATTTAATGAATGAATACTTTACATTGATACTTCTCAAATTCTATTTTCTTCCTTTACCTATTTTCTAGGTCATTTGTTTTTGCTAATACACACACACACACACACACACACACACACACACACACACACCCTAGCAAAATACTATATATGTCATAGTTTCTTCTATGTTTTCCAATATTTTGTTTTTATTCTGATATTTCTTTTTGCTTCATGGTATCAACAAAATCTATTTTGTGTATTTTGATTTCTCAGGAAATCACTATTAGTCTTGTCAATAAGATCTTTATTTTTCCATTTCTTTTTCCTTCCAAAGCTCATTTTGTTTTCCATACTTCACTTCTTTTCTTTCAAATGCTCTTTTAGTACTTGTTGTGAAGGTATTTTTCCCACTGAAGCTGTGTTTCTTGTTCTTGTGGATACACATACATACATATCTATATACATATATACACACATGTATACATATACATAAACACATATACACATACACACATATATCTACATATATGTATATCTGTGTGTGTTTGCCTCTTAGGCATCTCTTGACTGATTATTTTGATTCTTCTTTTTACTCATATCTAGCCACAGTTCCTGATTTTGGATAGAGTTCTTGAGCCAGGATCTGCCCCTTATTTTATTATTTGATGAAGTTGTCCAGTCCTTCTTGGTCCTAATTTTAATTTCCTGGGCTTTTGCCTCTGGCTTCCATCTCCCCTGCTGTGTCTCTGTTCACTGAACTGGAAGACGTCATTGCACCTTGTCAGAGATTTGCAGTTGACCATCTTGGTTAAGGAGCTCCTATGGGCTATTTCTACCTCCTTCCCCTGAGTAATCCATAGTTATGGCATTACCGCTCACCTGAGGTCATGCTTGCTTTCCTGGTGTGTCTCCTCTTCCAGAACTTACAGTTTCTAATTGTTTTTTCCCATTTTTCCTGCTGTCCTAGGCTGAATGAAAGAAGATCCTAATGTTGTTCTTTGGACTATTTTGTCATTGTTTGACTTGGTATTCTTTTTATAACCTTGATGAAGAATATATAGAAAGAATGGGCTCCTCAAACTTTCACACCACAATCTTAACTTGTGTATCAGAATCCAGATGATTAAATGACAACTGATATATGGGCACAGAGCTGAGTATAAAAGTCTTACCACCCACTTTGAGTTTCCAAAGACCATCTGCCAGAGCCACAACTGGCAATGACTTTCCAGATGTACTTAGCATTTCTGTGCTTTGCAAACATCTTTCAGAAGCTAAGAAATTCCAGAATCCTCGAAGATGGATAAGTATGCAATTTATTTTTCTAAGATTGATAAGAACAGACAATTGGGCTGATGTTATAAAAAGTATCAAGAGATGGAGGAGCCACATTCAGGGCAGGATTTTACTTTGGCTGCTAGAACACTTTATATAGCATGACAATTTAAAAAAAATATATTTTTTGGCAATAAGCTATCCATGTAGTTCCTGCTCACCAACTCACATACTTCTTTTTCCTTTACATTATAAACACCACTAAATAATTGTAGAATTGAAAGAAGGGAAAAGTTGGATGAATGAGAAAGTATTAATGAATTTTTGAAAAATGAATCTAGGTAATCTTTATTGGTTTGCTTTTTTCTTTGTACACATATCCTTACTTAGTAGCACAACATCTGACACAAAGCATGTGCTTAATGAATACCTTTTGATTGATTGTGTAATAGCCACATGTATCTTTTACATTGTGGCAGGAATGCCACCCCTAAGGCTCTTCCATCCTCCATTGTATGAGGTTCATTGTTGCCTTACGTTAATCTGCAGAGATTGGTTCTATTTAGTGGGAAGAAAGATGGGAACCAGAAAGGAGGCTAGTTTTTATTCCTCCCCAATCATATATATGTATTTTTTTTTAAATTCAGTAGGAAGCGCTAATGATATGTGAGTGGGGTATGTTCTCTGAACAGTGAATCTGGGAAGGGGAAAATAGAATTTAGTTACCTTAACTTAACTAGAAGAACAAATGCTGAAAATATTTTAAAAAGTTGACTGGAGATGTTTGGAAGTGTCAGAGTTGTCTTTCTTTTGTGTCAGTAGGTGGGGTTACAAAATTGACTAACAATAATCATAATAGTCACTAATAGCCTTTATAATTACTAATAATAATCATAATAACTAATTTTAATACATTATGAAAAGCTCTTTATAAATATTGCCCCAATGTGATCCTCCCAGCAGGCCTCTGATGTATATTAGCACCATTTTATGTGTTAGAAAACTGAAACATACACAGATTAAAGGTTATGCAGCTAGTATGTATCTGAGACTTAAGTCCATCTCACCAAAATAAGAACAAAATAAGCCAAGTCTCAATGTTTCCAAGGAAAACTGATTTTGTAAGCCAAACTCCCAAACAATATCATTATTGAAAACCTACCCAAAGTTGAAATTAAAATATAGTGAGAGCTTCCAGGTTATAGTTGATAATAATGTAGCCCAGGCTTCTCTAGAATTTCAGTTCTCTTAGGATGGAAGTACACTTTGTGGGTCTTTGCTTAGATTGCCTCATGTGGGGACCTATGTCCCCTACCTCATAAATGGGTGTGGCCTACTTTAATTATCTACCTGCATCTTTAAAACTTCGAAGACTGAGCTGATTTTTCTCTTTAAGACTATGTTTTCCTACCATTCTTTTATACTTCACTCTTATCTATTGTGTCTGGAGGGTGAAGATCACAGTTAACATACAGCATGGGTACCACTTCCTGAATCTGAGTGAAGAATGACTTTCCTTCATTCCCCTGCTCCCTCTCTTATACCCTTGTTCTGAAAAAAAAAATGGCCCTGGGAGTATTTGTTTCTGTTCTGTCTTATTTTGTCCAGTTTGGGGTGCCAAATGATCCCCATGGGATTAGAAGTTTAAATTATGGTGACTTTGGGGTCAGTATTGCAGGCAGGAGAGACAAGCCAACCAGCTCTGATACAGACAGATTTCCTAGTACTTGAACACATGGCAGAGTTCTGGACTTGAAACTGGGACTGTGCTTTATTGGATGAGCTAAACTATGAACCTAATCCTCTTCCCCTTCCCAGAGACTGAACTAGTTGTAAAGCCAAGCATGAACAGGTTTCCAGAGGACTGCTGCTGTGAACACCTTTCAAGGTACTGATTACATAGTATAGCGAACTTTCTATATATTCAATAACAAATAAGAGCAAAACATTTACAGAAAATCATGGTACAGCATTCACAATGTTACAACTTAACACAGAAAATCAAAATACAGCATTCACCATGTCACAACTCTATAATTTATCACTAAAATGGCCACATAGTTTTCACCAAAGTGGTCATATAGTTTTAAACAAAGTACAATCATTTAGTAATTCAATCATCCTTAAGGAGGCCTGCCTCCTTAAAGGGCACAAAGTACAAAAGTCAAAGTTCTCCACCCATGGGGTGCAATTAAGTTACAACTTCAACAGTTGCTACTCAGTACCCTCTTAAGGGGTAGTGGAAGTACAAAAGCCAACCACCCCTAGGTCACAAGTAAATCACAATTTCATCAGTCACTACTCAGACAACTTAATCGCTCACTACTTGGTATCTACAGAGAGGTCTTTTCATCTTGACTCGAGGCAGGTAGCTCCTCCCTGAATGCACCAAACTGTCACCTGGGTTCAAAGTCAGACAGCTCCCATTTCCTAGTTCTCCATGCAGTTCTTGCTCCACATTGGAGCTCACAGTGTCCAGTCCATCTCAAGTCCTTCACAGCCTCTGTTCCTGGGAAGATAAGGCTTAATGAAACCACAATAACATTTGTACAAATATAATAATATAAACCCCAATACCATTATAACAAAGCCACAACATTTGTATAAAATACCAGCACCACAGTCATGCTTCCTCAGTCTTTGGCAGCTCCAGCTGGCCCTTGGAAGTCTTGCCACCAAAAGTTTGAGATTTGTGGCAGTTCTCAGTTCTCATTTCTCGTCTTGGTTCTTCTCAATTCTCAGTTCACTCTTCAGTCCATCAGTAGCAGCCCAGCCTCCAGATGCTTGCTGAGAGAAATTCTCTCTGTCTCTCTGTCTCTCTCTCTCTGTCTCTATGTCTCTCTCTCTCTCTCTCTCTCTCTCTCTCTCTCTCTCTCTCTCTGTCTCTGTCTCTGTCTCTCTCTCTCTTTGTCTCTCTGTCTCTGTCTCAGTCTCTCTGTCTCTCTCTCTCCCCCAAGCAGCACCTGCCTTGCCTCCATGATGTTTATCCTAACAAGTTCTTACTGCCCAGCTTGTGCTCTTCCTTATATATGGTATTAGCTTGTCCCTGTTCAGTCCCTTCCTATCACTTCAGCAATAGGGGTTCCCTGTTCAGCCCTTCCTTGTTACATCAGCAACAGGGTGTCCTGCTTCTTTCTTTAACAGAGGAGTAATTTGAAACTAGGTGGTAAGTACCTATAAACTTGGCAGTACAAAGGGATCTTCAAATTTCATTACTCTTACACTAGTACAAAGGAAGAGGTGATTATGCCTTCCAGGTATTGCCAGAGTAAGTGTTATATTTGTGATTTTACCTTCTGAAGTAAATATTTCTGTGTAAAAGCTCATCTGACTAGCAGTGCTTAAATGGAACTGGAGTACAGGGCACTATTTTTTACAATTGAGGGAATACCATCAATGTCTATTGTAGCTATTTGTAGAGATTCTAGACTCCTAATCCTTTTAAAGATACTGGAGAACTCAGGGGAAAGAGTGAGTATTTAACTTTCCTGACCTTTGCAGGCTTTAAGGTTTGCAAAGCACTTTATATAAGTCATTTCATTTGGTCCTCAGAACAACCCGATGAGGGATATGCTATTATTTTCATTTTATAAATTAGGAAACTAAGGTAGAAAGGTTAAGCGATTTGTCCAGGGTTCCATAGTTAATGAATATAAGACGCCAGATTTTGAGTCAGGTCATCTGGACTCCAGATCCATTGCTCTATGTATGAAATTGTGCTGTAATAGAACATATAGAAAAAGTTCATAAAATTAACTAAACAATACAGACTAGTTAGCATTCCTTCCCTTTGAAGGAAAATAACCCTTTCAAATAATTCAATGGTAATATCAGTTTGACAGATTGATTGCCTTACAATCACACTGTGAGGTAGGTAGTGTGTGGATTATTTCCCCCATGTTATAAATAAAGAAACATCAAAAGGCCAAATGATTTCCTCTTGGGCATAACTAGTACTAGGAGAGACCAAGATTTGTACCTCTATCTTTTTGTTCCAATTTCATTCTATGTTCTACCGTACCACAACGCCTCTCCAAAAACATACAACAAAACAATGCCAAACCAAAATTTGCACATATACTCTACAGGATGCTTTTAAAGTGTATTTGACTATTTACTGTTGTTGTTGTTGGAATGGGGAAGGCAAGGTAATTGGGGTTAAGTGATTTGCCCAAGGTCATAGAGTTAGTATCTAGTGTCTAGGGCCAGATTTAAACTCAGGTCCTCCTTACTCTAGGACCAGTGCTCTATTCACTGTGCCAACGAGCTGTCCCCACTATTATTCTTTGGTGCCTCATCATGACATAGAAGTGACCTTCGTTTCTTAAAATCTATGCTTGTATGAAGCTCTCCAAGACATCTATGTCTGAGAATGGTTGTACATCTGCATTGATAGAAAGAGGTTCCTTACGGGAAATTCCCTTATGTAATAAAATCAAAGGTTAGAGCACCACTTTCCTCAGTAAAAGAATCATCTAGATCTGGCCAGAAATTCAAGTTTAGGTTTAATCATGTAAAATATAAAGGAAATGCAATGAGTACTAAATACCTAGTATGTACCGGGCACTGAGCTAAATACTTTTAAATATTATCTTACCTGGTCTACCAAAATCCCTGAAGGTATGATTTATTACTATTCCCATTTCAAATGGAGAAACTGAAGCAAAGATTAAGTGATTTGCCCAGCGTCAATCATCTAGTAAATGTCTGAAGAGCCAAATTGGGACTCAGGTTTTCATGACTTGAAGCCCAGAATTCTACCATTATGCCACCTTCTCTGAGGATTATCCTAGACTTTTTTAGAGAAGATCATTGCCATCTGTTGGGTACAAAGTTGTGATTTCTTTAGGTATAGAAATTATTGAAGTAATTTTATAGCTTTCCAATTGTTAAACTATATAAGAGCTACAATATGCTTTGGGAGGAGTATCTGACCTACAGATCATGTAGTATGGTAATGTAACCATGTATTCAGACAAATTCAGATCAATTTATATTTAGATGGGTATTCGAGCCTAGACTTATACATGGGGACAAAGCCCTGGAGTCTTATTGCATCATAGTTTTTGCTTCAATTTTGTTCTCATCTCTGCTTCATCTACCTGAAACTCATTTTAGTGCTATCTTCTTTCCCATACTAGAATGACTATTATATGGGGGGAGGGGGAGTCAAAATGCCAGAGTAGAAACAGGACTTCTGAGCAGCTCTGGCTCCCACCACTTACTACTTATGTAAAAGGAGACTCTGAACAAACTTTGGAACTACAGAACCCACAAAATGACACAGAGAAGCTAACCTCCCACTGAGGACAGCCTGGCAGCCCAGCAGCCCAGCATGAAGAAGCGAGCACAGTGCTCTGGGAGCTGAGCCCAGGCCTGTATGACCCACAGGTTATAGCCACAGAGTGGTGTGACAAGCTGCCAGCTGGAGGGACTCCAGAACACCAGCAGCCGTGGCATTTCCAGAATTATCAACACATTGATGCCAAGGACAAACTGAGAGGCCAGTGCAGTATGGATTTTTGGACCAGTAGTTGGGAGTGCCTGGCTTTTGCCCCTGGGGAGAAGCCACTGAAACGCCTCATTGCAGCCTGTGCCACATTGCAGCTTCAGCTCCTGGCCTGCATATTGTGGGGGAACCAGGCAATCAGTCTTGGGGGTAAGCTCTCTTGCTTTAACTTTCTTGGATCTGGATTGTGGTCTGGGGTAGAGGTCCTGGGGTGTATGACCAGGCTGCCAAGGTGTGTGGAGGTTTTAAAGTGGGCACCCAACTAATATTGCTGGCAACTGAGAAAAGCCCAATATTTGGGACAGAAGCTCCCCTAGCTGGTGGCAAAGTCCTACTGTGACAAAAAAAAGCCCAGATGTCAAGTGACTGACTGGCAACATGAGTAGGCAAAGGAAGTAAAATAAACAGAGTACCCCAACTTTACAATACTGCTTTGGCGACAAAAAAAATCAAAGCATAGAACAGGAGGAAGGCAGTGAAGTCAGAAATCCTGCACAAAAATCTTCCAAGAAAAATATAAGCTGGTTACAGGACATAGAGGACTATAAGAAGCAAATAAGAGAAATGGAGGAAAAATTGGGGAGAGAGATGAGAATGATGCAATAAAAGTATGAAATGAGAGTCAACAGCCTGACTGAGGAAAATAACACGTTAAAAATAGATTAACTCAAATGGCAAAAGAGACTCAAAAAGGCAATGAGGAGAAGAATGCCTTAAAAAGCCAAATTTGCCAGATGGAAGAATAATCTCAGAAGCTCACTGAAGAGAGTCATTCCTTCAGAATTTGACTGGAGCAAATGGAAGTCAGTGACTTTATGAGAAATCAAGATGCCGTTAAACAGATACAAAGAAATGAAAGAATAGAAGGCAATGTGAAATATCTCGTGGGAAAAAACACTGACCTGGAAAATAGATCCAAGAGAGATAATGTAAAAATTACTGGACTATCTCAAAGCCATGATCAAAGAAAGAACCTAGAAAACATCCTTCAAGAAATTATCAAGGAAAATTGCTCTGATGTTTTAGAGACCAGAGGGCAAAATAAGGTTGAAAGAATCCATAGATCACCTCCTGAAAAAGATCCCAAAAAGAAAACTCCTAGGAATATTATAGTCAGGTTCCAGACTTCTCAGATTAAGGAGAGAATATTATAAGCAACCAGGAAGAATCAATTTGAATATTGTGGAAACACAATCAGGATAGCACAGGATCTAGCACCTTCTAAACTGAGGGATAGAAGGGCTAGGAATATGATATTCCAGAGGGCAAAGGAGCTGGGATTAAAACCAAGAATCACCTATCCATCATGTTCCAAGGGAAAATATGGGCATTCAGTGGACTAAAGGACTTTTAAGGATTCTTGATGAAAAAAACAGAGCTGAATAGAAAATTTAACATTCACATACAAGAATCAAGAGAAGCTTGAGAAGGTAAACAAGGAAAAGAAATCAAAAGGAACTTATCAAAGTTGAACTATTTACACTGCTACATGGAAAAATGATAATTTTAACTGATTAAACATTTCTCAGTATGAAAATATTTGAAGAAGCATATATGGGCATATGAATACATATGTGAATGTGTGTATATATGTTTACTGGTATACATAGATAGGGGGCACAGGCCAAATTTAATAGGAAGGGATGATATTTAAAAGGTGAAATTAAGAGGTGAGAGAGGAATATAACAAGAGGAGAAGGGATAGTCGGAATGGGGTAAACTATCTCATATAGAAGTGGCAAAGGAAAATGGTTATAAGGGAGCAGAAGAACAGGAAGGCAAAAAGGCAACATCTTATTCCCATTGAATTTGATTCAGGGAGAGAATTAAATACATACTAAATAGGATATCTCCCCCTACAGGAGAGAAGGGGGGAAGGGAATGAGATGGGTGATGATGGAAGGGAGGGCAGGCTTGGGAGGAGGGAAGGTGGAAGCACCCACTTTTGAAAAGGGAGAGGACCAAAGTAGAGAATAAAACAAGTGGGAGGTGGGATAGGAGGAAGTAAATATAGTCAGTCTTTTACAATATTGCTACTATGATAAAGTTTTGTATAGCTACACATGTACAACATATAGTGAATTGCTTATCTTCCTAGTAAGGGTGGGTGACAAGGGAGGAAAAGAATGAATCTGGAATTCAAGGTTTTAAAATAAAATGTTTAACATATATAAATACTATTATTAATAATACTATTTTACATATGATTGGGAAACAAGATATACAGGCATTGGGGGATAAAGATTCACTATGCCCTACTGGAAAAGTCAAAGCAGGTGTGGAGAAGATATGGGAGAGAGCAGATTGGAGGAGGGGATATCTTGTGGGACTGCTATTCTGGGGTGGTGGGTAGGGGAAAAGGAGGGAAAAAATTGTAACTCAATCTGGAGGAAATGAATGATGTAAACCAGAAGTTAATAAAGCATTTGAAAAGAAAAAAGAATGTATATATACTTATATACATAAGAATGGAGACATTCTTATCATGTATCTGCTTGTCCCTAGTAGAATATAAGCTCTTTGAAGGAAAAGCCTGTTTTGTCTTTGCACCTTCAGTACCTAACACAGTTTTATATATACATATATATATGTATATGTATGTATATATATGTATACACACATATATATGTATACACACACATATATATGTATACACACACCTATATGTATACACACACCTATATATACACATATATACATATATTATAATATACATACACATATATGTATGTATTTATATGTGTGTTTATCTTAATTCACACACATACATATAAATGTTTATCAGATTATATTGGATAATGCATAACTCCAAGGATCATCACTTTCACTAGATAATGGTAAAGCATGTTACTTGTCTACTGAATTTTAGTAATTTAATTATGCATATTTATTACTGAACTTATTAATGCAATTAGAGGTAGCCTGGAGTAGTGGGTAGGAATGTGGTCCCTGAATTCAAGAAACATTAGTTCAAGTACTGTCTATGACATATACTAGTTATGTGACCCTAAAAATATTACTTACTCTTGAAGTGCCACAGGCAAATCTATAATATTTAAAATGACAAAGCAGATGATGATTTGAATTGTAGAGGGAAAATTCTCACTGTTTTTTCTCTATACCAAGAAATTCATATATTCAGACCAAAAAGAAACAAATACAAATGTAATGCCAAAATCAAGATTGTAGGAGTGCTAGGTGGTTCAGTGGATAGAGTGCTAGGCCTGATGTCAGGAAAATTCATCTTCCTGAGTTCAAATCTGATCTCTGACATCTACTAGCTGTATGACTCTGGGCACTTAAGTCATTTAACGTTGTATGTTTCAGTTTCTCACCTTTAAAATGTGTTGAAGAAGGAAATGATAACCCACTTCCATATCTTTGCCAAGAAAATCCCAAATAGAGTTACAAAGATTAGGTCATGAGTCAAACAACTGTACAACAAGGTTGAGTTAAGCTTCTTCCTACTTCCACCTTGGTGAATAGCTTCTAAAATGAGACAGGAAAGAGATTTCCTTTTTTATTGGGATAAGATGAATGAAATTTGAATTTGCTATGGGATAAACATGTACATTATCTAAACAGGTGTTTTTCACCCACCAAAATTTATCTTTCCCTATGAACTCCTATTTGAGTTACAGTTAAACTTATTGCCAGCTCTCATGAAAATTGATTCAGAAATATGATGACTTTTCTTGTGCATCTTGGAAAGGAATATTTTGATCTCCACTCCTGTGGGGGAATATGATAATCAAGGTGCCAATGTGTGCATGTGGTCATGTGCACAAACACAAGTATATACAAACACATAGATGCCCTAATGGTGAAAAACTATGTTTTCTCTTTTGTAGTAAGAGATAATAGTGTGAAATTTGTTTTAGTTCCATTCAATCTGAATGAGTAAGATTGAATGAATTGTTACTAATTTTTTGGAAGTTTTCATAGGGAAATGAACTCAATCTAATTGTGTAATGATGATCCTTACAGGCTATTTATGCATATGGTGAATATATATTCATAACACAAAACTGGGTTCATGATCAGGCATAAAAAATAGTCCTTTTGCATTCTTTTCTAAAAGTTCACTTGTGGTTGATGATATTTAATGAAAAATCATCATTAACCATAGGGGTCATAATATTAAGCTCATGACCTGATGAAGTGATTCGAGGACCCAAGCTGACAGTAACTATGTCCTTGAAAGTGTAGTAATAAAACATATAAATGACTTATGCTTAGGCTCCCAATTAGAGAGAGAAAATTCTTTGACAATATGTTGGGGGATTGAGATGCCAGCCTTGAAGTAGGAAAGGTCATTCTCCCCAGTGTGGCTCTCAGAGCTGTTCTGTGTCCTTAGGCCATGAACAAAGGGACAAAAGCAAATGCAAATGAAGACTCCGATCACAAATGTTTATAAGTAATAAGGTCAGATAAGTCAGCTATAGTTGCTAAAAGAACATGTTTAAAATGAATGTCTGCTGGATCCATATGAAGTAAAACAGTAAAAGGGATAAGGAGCACCTGCTTCTCCAGATACTTTTTTTCTTTCCTTATTGTTCTAGCCACATCAGTCTACAAGAATTCATGATTTTAAAATCTAAACAAATTAAAAGCAGACACAAAACAAATTTATAACTTGATGTTTGCCCCTTTAGCATTCACTTTTCCAGTCTGCCAGAACTTTGGCTTTGATGAAGGGAACATCTGTTGTTTCCACCACTGTCACCAACCTCACTGCCACTGCTCCTTACTACTTACTGTAGGAAGCTCTAACACCTTGCACTTCCACTTCCACTTCCACACTCTCCTTCTCTTTGATTTTCCTCTTATACCAGACCTGGTCCCAAAGCATGTGGCATTTCATTCATAACCAGGTGAGTCAAAATATACTCAATCCTTTCAGTCAATGCAGGACCAGGCTTATCTTACCTCCTCTGGGAGAAGCATTAAATATAATTACTGTAGATAAAGGTTACATCAGGAACTTTCTTTAAAAAAGTGTGTATCTATTTAATTAGTTAACAACTACACTTATCCTTTGTGTCTCAGTTTAACTGGAGAATGATAGTAAACAATTCTCATATAATCATTAAAGATGGGGCCAAGGAAAAAAAATTCTTTGATAATATTTCTTACCCTTTGCCATCTTTCTTTCTTGTCTGATCCACCACTGAAAATAATGTTCTTATTCCTTCAAAGACACAAAATGATATTATAATATTATCTTCACTTTACAATTGTATAATTTCTAGCATAAATAAATATTAACTAGGAATTTAAAATGTTGAAAATTGCATTGTGTAAAGATAACTTGAAGGAATTGAAGATGATTAATCTGGTTTTGGGTTGGGAATATGCAAGTTTTTGAATACCAGTTGGCTTATTCCCTCTTATTTAGAAAAAAAAAAATTGTATGGCATAGCAAATAATATGCTGAACATTGAATTATGAAGATCTGTGTACAGTTCCTATCTCTGAAATTTACTAGCTATATGACTAGAAGGAAGTCACTTAATTGAGCCTTGATTAAATCTCATAAAATATTATTTATTTCAACTTTAAAAAATTATTATATTTTGATTCTAAATTTGATACCAAGGATTTTAAGAAATTCTGTTTATATAGTAGTCTAACAGAAGAATATTATTTTATGTGAAATAGCAGGTTTTTGTTATGTACAGCGTGCTTTTGTTTTACATAGAATAAAATCAAGATATAACTTTCGAATACTTCCTACTTGTCTCTGGTTTCTGGCCTTCCTTTTTTTTTCTTCTGTACTTACATAAAAAAGACATTACAATGACTTTTTCTTTTCCCTTTCATTCCTTTCTCTTCCTTATATTTACTCAATCCAAGCCATAGTTACATAATTTTATCATATGGATATCATGAGATGAAAGAATTCTTCATATTTTTTTTAATTTTGTTTCTTTTTGGGTAGAGACAAATGGTTTCATATCATCTGTGGGAAGATTTATAAAACATAATTTGCACAACTCCATCTTCAATTTCAAAGTACTATTCTTTTTCTTTATTTTTTCTTCCAAGAGAGATAGCCTTAAAGTCAAGAAGAATCATAGAAGGCTTAAAATGTTGCATTGAAAAAAAAATTCTATGTTATATATGATTTGTTCTTGACAAATCCTAGTGGCTGGTTATCAAATATTCCAATTCTCCCATTATAGCTGGGTATGCCTTATGTGTTTACAAACATGAACAACCACTGAGCCAGACTCTTTCTGATAATCAATAAAGGTAGGAAAATGATGCAACTGTTTTGGCTAATTTGCTCAATAATTATCAAATTGATAGAGTTGCTTTTTTGTTGTTTATTTATTCATTCATTCATTCATTCATTCACTCATTCATTCATTTGTTTATTTGTTTGTTTGCTTGCTTGTTTGCTTATTTTTGATCTTTATTAATTTGTTAGTATACGTTGAGTTTACAAGATAAAGTTCCCCAGTTCTTTGTGTTTCAAATTTTCTCCCCCTCCCTCCCTTCATCCCCATCCCATGGAGACATGAAATCAATATATGATCTGCAAATACTTAAACATTAGACAGTAAGGTTATAAAGAAGGATTGAAACATATGGAATGAACAATGGGAAAGTGTATACAAAACCAAACAAGAAAAAGAAACAGAGCAGGTAATTTGCTTCAATTTGCATTCAAAATCTGTTCTTTCTAGTTCCCTCTCCAAATGTAGACATCTCTCCCCATCAAGAGTCCCCTGGAGTCTACTTAATAGCCCCTCACTTCTGAGAAGAGTCCGGTCCATCAAAGTTGGTCATCACAATATGCTGTATTTGCGATTGTGTATAAATTTTTCCTGTTTCTGCTCTTCTCACTCAGCATCAGTTTGTATAAGCCTCTCAATGTAAATATTTTTTTGAACAATTATGGAGTCTATAAGCATTTATTAAGTGCCTACTTTATGCCATACACAGTACTAAGTGCTAAGGATACAAAGACAGGCAAAAGTCACTGTACTTGAGGAGGATCTGGTTCAACTGGCAGACAGTCTGATTTTTTTTTTTTTTTGCTTTTTGGAGGGCAATTGGGGTTAAGTAACTTGCCCAAGGTCACACAGCTAGGTTTTTGTTTGTGTGTGTTAAGTATGTGAGGCTGGATCCGAACTCAGGTCCTTCTGACTCCAGGGCCGGCACTCTACTCACTGCGCCACCTAGCTGCCCCCCTGATTTTTTTTAATTAAACAAATGCTTTATTAATTTCTGGTTTACATCATTCATTTCCACCAGATTTTGAGTTACAATTTTTCCCCCATTTTTCCACTACCCACCATACCAGTATAGCAATCCCATAAGATATGCCCTCATCCAATCTGCTCTCTCTCTTATCTTCTCCCAAACCCCCTTTGACTTTACCATTAGGCAAGGTGAATTTCTGTGCCCCAATGCCTGCACATCTTATCTCTCAATTACATACAAAACAGTATTAATAATAGTATTGATATATATGTATACATATATGTATATATGTATATGTACATATATATGTATACATATATGTATATATGCATATATATGTATACATATATATATGTATATATGAAACATTTAATTTTAAAATTTTGAATTTCAGATCCATTTCCTTTCTCCCTTGTCACCCTCTCTCTCTGGGAAGATAAGCAATTTAGTACGTGTTGTTCATGTATAGCTATGCAAAACATTACCATAGTAGGTATATAGTAAAAGACAGATTATATTTCTCCCCCCCCATCCCACCTCCCTCCGTCCAATCCCTACTTTGATCCTATCCCTCTTCAAAAGTGGGTATTTCCAGCCTCCCCCCCAACCCGCCAAATGCCTTCACTTCCATCATCCCCCTCTCATCCCCCTTCCCCTACTCTCCTGCAGGTTGAGATATCCCATTTAGTATGTATGTCATTCTCTCCCTGAGCCAAATTCAATGAGAATATGGTTTTGCCTTTTTGCCTTTCTGTTCTTCCCCTCCCCTGCAACCACTTCCCCTTGCCTCTTCTACATGAGATAGTTTATCCTACCCTGTCTCTCCCCATCTCTCCTTGCCACATTCCTCTCTCACCTCTTAATTTCACCCCTTAAGTATCTTCCCTTCCCGCCAAGTTTGACCTGTGTCCTCTATTTATGCCTGTAAACATATATACACACATTCACTGATGTATTCATATGCCCATATACCCTTCTTCAATTAATTCCATACTGTGAAAAGTTTTGTCAGTTACAGTTATTGTTTTTCCATGTAGGAATGTAAATAGTTCAACTTTGATAAGTTTTTTTTTTTAATTTCTTTTCCCTGATTACTTTCTCAGGCATCTCTTGCTTCTTGTGTCTGGATGTCAAATTTTCTATTCAACTCTGTTTTTTTTTCCTCAAGAATGCTTGAAAGTCCTCTATACCCCTGAATGACCATATTTTTCCCCTGAAAGAAGATACTTAGTTTTGCTGGGTAGGTGATTCTTGCTTTTAATCCCTGCTCTTTTGACCTCTGGAATATCGTATTCCATGCCCTTTGATCCCTCAGTGTAGAAGCTGCCAGGTCCTGTGCTATTCTGATTGTGTTTCCACAGTATTGAAATTGTTTCTTCCTGGCTGCTTGGAGTATTTTCTCCTTGATCTGGAAATTCTGGAACCTGGCTATAATATTCCTAAGAGTTTTCTTTTTGGGATCTTTTTCAGGAGGTGAATGGTGGATTCTTTCAACCTCTATTTTGTCCTCTGGGTCTAAAACATCAGGGCAAGTTTCCTTGAGAATTTATTGAAGGATGATTTCTAGGTTCTTTCTTTGATCATGGCTTTCAGGTACTCCAATAATTTTTAAATTATCTCTCCTGGATCTATTTTCCAGGTTAATGGTTTTTCCCATGAGATATTTCACATTGCCTTCTATTCTTTCATTTGTTTGGATCTGTTTAACAGCATCTTGATTTCTCATAATGTCACTAGCTTCTATTTGCTCCAGTCTATCTCTGAAGGAATGAATCTCCTCAGTGAGCTTTTGAGATTCTTTTTCCATCTGGCAAATTTGGCTTTTTAAGGCATTCTTCTCCTCATTGCCCTTATGAGCCTCCTTTGCCATTTGAGTTAGTCTATTTTTTAAGGTGTTATTTTCCTTAGTCAGGCTGTTGACCTTCATTTCATACTTTTCCTGCATCCTGCTCATTTCTCTTTCAATTTTTCCTCCACTTTTCTTATTTGATTTTTGAAATCCTTCTTATGGTCCTCTATTGCCTGTAACCCGCTCATATTTTCATTTGGAGCTTTTGGAGCAGGATTTCTGACCTCTCAGTCCTCCTCTTGTTCTATGCTTCGATCATCTTTGCCCCCAAAATAGGAGTTGCATTTTTCTGTTTATTTTGCTTCCTTGCCTAGGCATGTTGCCACTTAATTTCTTGACTTTTGGGCTTTTTGCCACAGTAGGCCTCTGCCACCAGACAGGGGAGCTTCCATCCCAAATGTTGGGGTCTTCACAACTGCCGGAGGTATTAGTTGGGTGGCCTCTGTAAAGACTCCACATGCTCTGCCAAGCTGTATACCCACCCCACAACCTCCACCCCAAACCACAATCCAGATGCAGGGAGGTTAAAGCAAAAGCAATTACCCCCCCAAAGACTCGTCCCTGTATCTCCCTACAGTTCATTGGCCAGGAGCTTGAAGCTGCCACTGAAAGCTGCAAAATGGCCTCTGTGCTGCATCTCCTCAGCCACTACTCTCCCCCAGGAGAAGAAACCTGACACATTCCCCAAATACTGGTCCCAAAGTCCATAGGTCAATAACCTCTTACTTTGTCCTAGGCATATCTGGATTGATAATTCTGGAATCGCCACAGCTGCTGGTGTTCTAGGGTCCCTACAACTAGCTGCTGGCCCAGCCACCCTGGGGCTAAAACCGAGGCTCAGGTGGGCCTGGGTTCAGCTCCCAGGGCACTGAGCTGTCTGATCTCAGAGTGCCGAGTTGGCCATTCTCTGCCGGGCTGCTGTGCTGTCCTCAATGGGAGGATAGCTTCTCTTTGTCATTCTGTGGGTGCTGGAGCTCCAGAAGTTGTTCAGAGTCCACCTTTTACATGGTTTGGTAGTGGAGTGGACAAGAGCGCCTTGGAAGTGCTGTTTCTACTCCTACAACTCTACTTTGCCATCTTGACTCTGCCCATTGACAATAGTTTTTAGTGAATTATTTTTCCTTGATTAATTTTTGGAACTCCTTTTCCATATCACACATTTTTCTTTCAAAAGATTTGTTTTCTTCATTGTATAGTTTTTCTAATTTTACAATTTTAATTCTTGAAAGAATTATTCATTTACATTCTATTTCTCTAATTTGGTTTTCAGGGTTCCTTTTAAGCTCATCTAAGAATGCTTTCTGTTCCTGAGAACAGTTTCCTTTTGAGGCTTCAGCTGTGGGTAGTCAACACTGTCTCCCTCTGTATTTGTTTCCTCCCCCTCACAGTTGTAGGACTCTAGAGTCTTTATCTTTGCACTCTGCTTTTTACCCATTTTGAGGGAGGCCCCTAGCCATGCCCTTTCTCTAGGGCTCCCAAACCTTCACTGTTTAAGCTTTTGCCCTGGGTCAATATTTACTAAGTTTTCTGGGTCAGAGGGTGTTATTGGAGCATCTGGGTTTCACTCTGCCATCCTGGTCCCCAGAAGCCAAGATAGGGGTTTTAAAATTTCTTGGCTGTGGATTGGTAGTCCCAGGATTAACTGTTGCCCCTGTCAGGGGCCCTGCATTTGATGCTTACCCTGCTTCATCCAGTCTCAGCCCTGTGGTGATAGGCCTGGCAGTGGCCCTTGTGGTTTGTCATCTACTTGCGACCATGTTGATCAGGCCTCTTCGCTCCTCAGATTTGTCTTCTGAGCCTCTGCCAATAGAGTTGCTCTTTCCACCACAGGAACTTTTCAGCATATCTTTTATTTGACTCCTTGGACAATATATTGTTCACCTATTAGAGTTTATTGATGTTTTGTTTGTTTTAGTGATGCATGCTCTGAGTACTTTGGATTAATTACACAAAGACTGGTTGGGTCAGGAATCTTATATCCCAGTGAACTTTATCCACTGCCCTTCTCCAGTTCATGAGACCATACAGTCATAGGTTAAAGAAAACACTATCAAAATAATCTCATCATTGTATAGATGAAGGTATTGGTCAAAAGAAGAAGTTCTTGTACATATCCAGGCTCTGACTAGAAATAGGTAGGAGAATTGTGACTCAAAAATCAGATACTCTAATGCTAAATCTTTGGATTCCACACAATTTTTTGCCTCTAATATTAAGTAGGAATTATTTTCTCTTTCATGTGATGTCCCTTTTTTCAAGTGTTATAAACATGTCTTCTTTAATAAAGGCTAAACAAACTTAGTTGTTAATCTCATTAAAAACAAAATACCTGGAGGGGTGTAGCCAAGATGGTAGAAAGGAAGCAGTAACTTTTCTAAGCTCCTCTGTGAATCCTGTCACTGAAACTTAAAACGTTAATCTGAACAGATTCTGGAGTGACAGAATCCACTGGAAGAAGCGTGACAGAATCCAACCCAGGAAAGTTCCCAGTGGGTCTGGAAAGGGAGAATTATTGGTCTACAGGAAAGCCATGATGGAAAAAAAGGCAGCCTGGACAACATCCTCCAAGAGACTTTCAAAGAAAACTGTCCTGAAGTCCTAGAATCAGAAGATAAAATAGTTATCAAAAGAATTCACCAGACTCCTCCTGAAAGAGATCCCAAATTGAAACCTCCAAGAAATATAGTAACCAAATTCCAGAATTGCAAGATTAAGGAAAAAATACTGCAAGCAGCCAAAAAGAAACAATTCAAATATAGTGGAACTACAGTTAGGATCACAGAGGACCTAGCAGCTTCTACATTAAAATATTGGAGGGACTGGAATTTGATATTCCATAAGGCAAGAGAGCTAGGACTACAGCCAAGGATTAACCACCCAGCAAAACTGAGCATAATCTTTCAGGCTAGGAGATGGTTGTTTAATGGAATAAGGGACTTCCAAACTTTCATGATGAAAAAGCCAGATCTCAATAGAAAATTTGATCTCCAATTAAAAGACTCAAGAAAGACATAAAAAGGCAAACAAGGAAAACACAGATTCACATATACATACATGCATACACACACACTCATGGACACATGCACATAACTTGGGATGCAACAAGAGCAAAATGTTCACATCCCTATATGAGGAGCAGATAACTGTCAATACTGATATTTATATGATTATCCTGACCTTTTAAAAGGTTATACATAGATAGAGGTTGTGGGTATGAATGAACTAACCTGAAGATAAAAAAAAATCTTATTAAGGGGATCAAAGGGACTGTAATCAGATAAAACGAAAGGATGAGATAGAAAAAGGTAAAGTATGCCATTCCAAGAGGCAAAAAAACACACTATAGTAGAGGGGAAAGAAAGTGAGAGAGGAACATCATTTAAACACTATTCTCACTGGTTCTGGTTCAAAGAAGGATCTATATAGTCAGTTAGGTTTAAGATTCTTTTTTTTTTAAACAAATGCTTTATTATCTTCTGTTTTACATCATTCATTTCTGCCAGATTTTGAGTTACAATTATTTCCCCCCCTGTTTTTCCCCTACCCACTCTCCCAGAATAGCAGTCCCACAAGATATCACTTCCTCCAATCTGCTATCTCCCATATCTTCTCCCATACCCCCTTCGACTTTTCCATTAGAGGAAGGTGAATATCTGTGTTCCAATGCCGGCACATCTTATCTCCCAATCCAAAGCAATAGAGTATTAATAATATTATTTATATATATTTGAAACATTTAATTTTAAGACCTCGATTTTCAGATCCATTCCCTTCCTCCCTTGTCACCCATTCCCTATGGGAAGATAAGTAATTCAGTATATGTTGTACATGTCTAGCTATGCAAAACTTTACCATAGTAGATATATTGTACAAGGCTGCTTATAATTCCCTCCCACTCATCCGACCCCCCACCTGGTCCATCCCCTACATGATACTGTCCCTCTTCTACAATGGGTAATTCCAACCTCCACTTCCCCCAAGGATGCCCTCCCATCCATCATCCGTCCTCTCATCCCCCTTTCCCCTATTCTGCTGCAGGTTGAGATATCCCATTTAGTATGTATGTCATTCTCTCCCTGAACCAAATTCAATGAGAATGTGGTTTTGCCTTTTTGCCTTCCTATTCTTCCCCTCCCTTGCAGCTACTTCCC
Organism: Gymnobelideus leadbeateri; assembly: GCA_011680675.1. NCBI lineage: Eukaryota > Metazoa > Chordata > Mammalia > Diprotodontia > Petauridae > Gymnobelideus > Gymnobelideus leadbeateri. The sequence goes on along the minus strand of WOXC01005037.1, from coordinate 178,819 downwards.
CTTGCTTCTTCTACATGAGATAGTTTACCCTACCCTGTCTCTCCCCATTTCCTCTTGCCACTTTCCTCGATCACCTCATAATTTCACCCCTTGAGTATCCTCCCTTCCCAACCAATTCAACATATGCCCTCTATCCATATATAACTGTAAGCATATATACACACATTCACATATGTATTCATATGACCATACACCCTTCTTCCATTATTTCAATACTGAGAAAGGTTTCATCAGTCACAGTTATTGTTTTTCCATATAGAAATGTAAATAGTTCAAATTTGATAAGTTCCTTTTGATTTCTTTTCCCTGATTATCTTCTCAGGAATGTCTTGCTTCTTGCATCTGGATGTCAAATTTTCTATTCAACTCTTTTTTTTTCCCTCAAGAATGCTTGAAAGTCTTCTATTCCACTGATTACCATATTTTCCCCTGAAACAAAATACTCAGTTATGCTGGGTAGGTGACCCTTGGGTTCAGTCCCAGCTCTTTTGCCCTCTGGAATATCATATTTCATGCCCTTCAGATACCTCAGTGTAGAAGCTGCCAGGTCCTGTGCTAATCTGATTGTGTTTCCACAATATTGAAATTGTTTCTTCAGGGCTGCTTGTAGTATTTTTTCCCTGATCTGAGGATTCTGGAACCTGGATATAATATTCCTGGGAGTTTTCTTTTTGAGATCATTTTTAGGAGGTGATCTTTGGATTCTTTCAACCTCTATTTTGCCCTCTGGATCTAAAATATCAGGGCAATTTTCCTTGAGAATTTCTTGAAGGGTGATTTCTAGGTTCTTTCTTCGATCATGCAACCCTAGACTCCTACTTTGGGGACAATGAGGGAAGAAGCATGGAGTGGGAAGAGGACTGTGAGGTCAGAAGTCCTGCACCAAAAGCCCAAGGGGAAAACATGAGAGGGTTGCAGGCCATAGAGGACCTTAAGAAGGACTTTAAAAATCAAATAAGAGAAGTGGAGGAAAAAATGGAAAGAGAAATGAGAAGGATGCAGGAAAAGTATGAAATAAGGGTCAACAGCCAGACTGAGGAAAACAACACCTTAAAAAATAGACTAACTCAAATGGCAAAGGAGGCCCAAAAGGGCAATGAGGAGAAGAATGCCTTAAAAAGCAGAATTTGCCAGATGGAAAGAGAATCTCAAAAGTTCACTGAGGAGATTCATTCCTTCAGAGTTAGACTGGAGCAAATGGAAGCTAATGACTTTATGAGAAATCAAGATGTTGTTAAGCAGATCCAAACAAATGAAAGAGTAGAAGGCAATGTGAAATACCTCATGGGAAAAACCACTGACCTGGAAAATAGATCCAGGAGAAACAATTTAAAAGTTATTGGACTACTTGAAAGCCATGATCAAAGAAAGAACCTAGAAATCACCCTTCAAGAAATTCTCAGGGATAATTACCCTGATGTTTTAGATCCAGAGGGCAAAACGGAGGTTGTAAGAATCCAACAATCACCGCCTGAAAAAGGTCCCAAAAAGAAAACTCCCAGGAATATTATAGCCAGGTTCCAGAATCCCCAGATAAAGGAGAAAATACTACAAGCAGCCAGGAAGAAACAATTTCTTTTTTCTTATTTTTTTAAACAAATGCTTTATTAACTTCTGTTTTACATCATTCATTTCCACCAGATTTTGAGTTACAATCATTTTCCCCCCGTTATTCCCCTACCCAACCTCCCAGAATAGCAGTCCCACAAGATATTGCTTGCTCCAATCTGCTCTCTCCCATACCTTCTCCCATACCCCCTTCCACATTTCCATTAGAGGAAGGTGAATTTTTGTGTCCCAATGCCTGCACATCTTATATCCCAATTATAAGCAAAAGAGTATTAATAATAGTATTTATATTTGAAACATTAAATCTTAAGACCTCGATTTTCAGATCCATGTCCTTCCTCCCTTGTCACCCATTCCCTCTGGGGAGATAAGTAATTCAGTATATGTTGTACATGTCTAGCTATGCAAAACATTATCATAGTAGATATATTGTACAAGGCTGCTTATAATTCCCTCCCACTCATCCCACCCCCCACCTGGTCCATTCCCTACATGATCCTGTCCCTCTTCTATAGTGGGTACTTCCAATCTCCCCTCCCCCCAAGGATGCCCTCCCATCCATCATCCCTCCTCTCATCCCCCTTCCCCCTATTCTGCTGCAGGTTGAGATATCCCATTTAGTATGTATGTCATTCTCTCCCTGAACCAAATTCAATGAGAATGTGGATTTGCCTTTTTTTTACCTTCCTATTCTCCCCTTCCCTTGCAACCACTTCCCCTTGCTTCTTCTACATGAGATAGTTTACCCTACCCTGTCTCTCCCCATCTCCTCTTGCCACTTTCCTCTCTCACCTCATACTTTCATCCCTTGAGTATTCTCCCTTCCCAACAAATTCAACCTATGCCCTCTATCCATATATAACTGTAACCATATACACACACATTCACATATGTATTCATATGACCACACACCCTTCTTCCATTATTTTCATAGTGAGAAAGATATCATCACTCACAGTTATTGTTTTTCCATATAGGAATGTCAATAGTTCAGCTTTGATATGTTCCTTTTGATTTCTTTTCCCTGATTACCTTCTCAGGCATCTCTTGCTTCTTGTGTCTGGATGTCAAATTTTCTATTCAATTCTGTTTTTTTCTTCAAGAATGCTTGAACGTCCTCTATTCCACTGAATGAACATATTTTCCCCTGAAACAAAATACTCAGTTTTGCTGGGTAGGTGACCCTTGGATTCATTCTCAGTTCCTTTGCCCTCTGGAATATCATATTCCATGCCCTTCCATCCCTCAGTGTAGAAGCTGCCAGGTCCTGGGCTATTCTGATTGTGTTTCCACAATATTGAAATTGTTTCTTCCTGGCTGCTTGGAGTATTTTCTCCTTGATCTGGGGATTCTGGAACCTGGCTATAATATTCCTGGGAGTTTTCTTTGTGGGATCTTTTTCTGGAGGTGATCTGTGGATTCTTTCAACCTCTATTTTGCTCTCTGTTTCTAAAACATCAGGGCAATTTTCCTTGAGAATTTCTTGAAGGGTGATTTGTAGGTTCTTTCTTTGATCATGGCTTTCAGGTAGTCCAATAATTTTTAAATTGTCTCTCCTGGATCTATTTTTCAGGTCAGTGGTTTTTCCCGTGAGATATTTCACATTGCCTTTTAATCTTTCGTTTGTTTGGATCTGCTTACCAGCATCTTGATTTCTCATAAAGTCATTAGCTTCCATTTGCTCCAGTCTAACTCTGAAGGAATGAATCTCCTCAGTGAACTTCTGAGATTCTTTTTCCATCTGGCAAATTCGACTTTTTAAGGCATTCTTCTCCTCATTGCCCTTTTGGGCCTCCTTTGCCATTTGAGTTAGTCTATTTTTTAAGGTGTTGTTTTCCTCAGTCAGGCTGTTGACCCTCATTTCATACTTTTCCTGCCTCCTTCTCATTTCTCTTTCCAATTTTTCCTCCACTTCTCTTATTTGATTTTTAAAATTCTTCTTAAGGTCCTCTATGGCCTGCAACACACTCATGTTTTCCCCTGGGGCTTTTGGAGCAGGACTTCTGACCTCACTGTCCTTTTTCCCTCTGTATGCCCCCAAAATAGGAGTCTAGGGTTGCATTTTTCTGTTTCCTTTGCCTTGGCATGTTGCCACTTGATTACCTGACTTTTGGGCTTTTTGCCACCCTATGGCTTTAAGGACAGATAGAGGAATTTTCGTCCCGAACATGTGGGGGGGCAACTTCCGTTTCTGGCAAGCTGCAAACTCACCCACAACTTCCACCCTAGATCACAATCCAGATCCAGGGAGGTTAAAGCAAGAGCTATTACCCCCCAAGACTGATCGCTGGATCTCCCTACAATTAATTGCAGCCCAGGAGCTGGAGCTGCCTCTGAAACCTACAAAATGGCATGTCTCCTCAGTGCCTTCTAGCCCCCAGGGGAGGGAGCCGACGCATTCCCGCAAATACAGGTCCCAAAGTCCATAGGACACTAACCTCTTACACTGTCCTAGGCATGTCTATGTTGATAATTCTGGAGTCGCCACGGTTCCTGGTGTTCTGGGCTTCCTCTAGCCGCCTGCTGGCCCTGCCGCCGTGGGGCTAAAACCTCAGCTCACGCGGACCTGGGCTCCACTCGGCTCTACTTCCTATGCTCTGCGCATTGCGTGCTGCCAGGTCCCAGACCACTGAGTTGGTCCTTCCTGCAGGGCTGCTGGGCTGTCCTCAGTGGCAGGTTAGCTTCTTTGTGTCGTTCTGTGGGTGCTGGGGCTCCAGAAGTTGTTCAGAGTCCCCTTTTCCATAGTTTGGGGGGAATCTGGGGGCAGAGTGGCTTGGATGAGCTGTTTCTACTCAGCCATCTTGGCTCCGCCCCCAAGTTAATCTATTTTTTAAGGTGTTATTTTCCTCAGTCAGGCTTTTGACCCTCATTTCATACTTTTCCTGCATCCTGCTCATTTCTCTTCCCAATTTTTCCTCCACTTCTCTTATTTGATTTTTAAAGTCCTTCTTAAGGTCGTCTATGGCCTGTAACCTGCTCATATTTTCCTTTGGGGCTTTTAGACCAGGATTCCTGACCTCACAGCCCTCTGACTGCTCCATGCTTCCATCCTCTTTGCCCCCAAAGTAGGAGTCTAAGGTTGCATTTTTCTCTTTGATTTGTTTCCTTTGCCTTGGCATGTTGCCACTTAATTACTTGACTTTTGAGCTTGTTGCAACAGTATGTCTTTGCTGACAGGGGAATTTTTGTCCCAAACGTGTTGGAAGGCAACTTCTGTTTCGGGCAAGCTGGAAACCCACTCCAAAAGACTCATCAAGAAGAGAGATGCTTCGGAGCCGGCCTCTGACACTTAATCCACACAAACAAAAAGCTAGTCATGTAGCCTTGGGCAAGTTACTTAACCCCAATTGCCCTAAAGGGGCGGCTAGGTGGCGCAGTGAGTAAGAGCGCCGGCCTTGGAGTTGGGATGACCCGATATTAAATCCAGCCTCAGAAAATGAGCACCCACACATAAATAATGACTAGCCGTGTAACCTTGAGCAAGTTACTTAACCCCAATTGCTTTAAAAAAAAAAAAAGAAGAGATGCCTACATCCAGAGATATAACTAGAAAGAACTGAGTTTGAATCCTTATTGAAGCAAACTACTTGATCTTTTTCTTTTCACTGTTTGGTTTTATTTCCACTTTACCATTTTTCATTCCAAATAGTACAATATGTCTTTTTAACCTGATTGATGTCTAATGTGAAAGTATTTGCAGATACTATACTGAATTATATGCCACCGTGGTTGGTGGGAGCAGGGAGGGAAGGGAAATTTGAAACTCAAGGAACAATGGAATTGAATCCTGTAAACTAAAAATAAAAAAAATTAATAACAAAAAGAAAAGAAAAATTGAAACAATAACAAAACAAACAAAAAAGCAAAACCTACCATCTTTCATTTACGCCAAACCAACTGACTCTGCTTTTAGTTCTTTCTCCATCCTAATCATCAAGTTTGTCAATATCTTACTTAAAATATGACTTCCATAACTGGGCATATTAATCCACCTGTGATTTTTCTTGGGCAGGGTTTATGAAATGTTGCCCTCCCTCACTCTGGAAATTTTGTATTTCTTAGTACAGCCAAAGTATATGTTAGACATTTCTTTTGCTTCATTGGACATTGAAATTATAGTTCATCTACACCGCCCCCTTTTAAAAAGAGATTTATCTTGTTCCATATCAGCTGTAATCGTGCAGTTTATTTTTGAACCAAAATGTGGTTCTTTACATTGATTATGATCATGTCTTTTCTTGTTATATTCAACCATCTGTTCATTCTGAGTTCTAACTGAAACAACTCCCAAATCAACCTATATCTCAGTTCTATTTCTTCCGCCTTGGAGCTGTGACTGCCTTTCTTCTTTGTATCTCATTTAACACATCTAACACATTATCATAAGGTTTTTTTTCACGGATTATTATTTGTTTCATAGGACCATGATTTCTGTTTCTCCAACTTGACTATACTATATGTATGATTTTTAAAAAAATATATCCATGGAGCTAGATATATATAAGTTCTTGATTGTTTTTATTTTTAAAATTAATTTATTTTTAGTTTTCAATATTTACTTCCACAAGATTTTGAGTTCCAAATTTTCTCCCCATCTCTTCCCTTGCCCCACCCCAAGATGGTGTACATTCTAATTACCCCTTTCCCCATGCGGCACTCCCTTCTGTCATCCTCTCCCTTCATTTATACCTTACCCTTCTCTTTTCCTGTAGGGTAAGATAGATTTCTATACCCCATTGCCTGTATAGCATGTTCCCCAGTTGCATGTAAAAATGATTTTTAACATTTGTTTTTAAAACTTTGAGGTCCAAATTCTCTCCGTTCTTTGCTCTGCACACACCCTCCTTGAGAAGGGAAGCAATTCGATATAGGTTATCCATGTGTAGTCATGCAACATACTTCCATAACCGTTATTTTGAAGCCAAAGGGGTCTCTCTGCAATTTTATAGGTGTTCTTTGGTTAACTCAGTGAATTTCTATTAACCACCAGTTTGTACTGGTCTCTACTAACATGGTACTATTCAAAAGGAAAAATGAGATGTTGGATCACCTTTTTATTTCCATCCTGGTGATTTTTTTGGAGAATGGATAACTTTTTGTCTCCCCTCTCTGACTGTCTTGGTAGATGTACTGCCTTCTCAGTCTAGAAGGTATGATTAGAGAGACTACATATTCAGCATAGTTCCAAAACTTCAGTCCATGGCCTTTTTACATTTCCTTTTGGACCTTATTATATTTCACTGAGTCCTGTTCAAATTATAATACCCAAATACAAGTGACCCCCTAGACATAAACTGCATAGAGTGCTTTATTCTTTGAATAAATTAATGGCAATGAAACAATACATAATAATATAGTTGCTTTGCAATAGAATGTTTCCCATTGGCCATCCATGGGCAATTAAAGGGTGTAGAAATACAGTGTAGTTCCCAAATGATCTTTGAGTAGGGGTCATTTTTAGATGGAAACTCAGGAGCTCTACAGCCAATTATTATCACCTTCTTATATCATGGGAATATAGACTCAGGACCAGGAGCAGAGAGAAATATTTATAGGCAATGTCTCTTATTTACTCTACTGACACTGAAAGGGAGCTCTAATGAAATAGTTTATCACTTCTTATTTTTTTTTTGCTTTTTTTTGGAGGGCAATTGGGGTTAAGTAACTTGCCCAAGGTTACACGGCTAGGCTTTTGTTTGTGTGCGTTAAGTGTCTGAGGTTGGATCTGAGCTCAGGTCCTTCTGACTCCATAGCCTGAGCTCTACTCACTGTGCCACCTAGCTGCCCTTAGTTTATCACTTCTAAAGGAAGGGGGTAAAGCATATTCAAGATAGGAGACTTGGGTACCATTCCACCCTAACCTGTTTCTTCTCTCTTTGAACACTTTCTCCTGGCTGCCATATTTTCCTATTTCTTCTTCCATACTTCACTCTGTCAATGTTCTGCAATTCCACCCAGATGGGGAAGTGTGGATGAATAAGAAGGGGACTACATCTGTCCTGAATTGCAGCCTGAGAGGTATGGTAGGGCAGATAAGTGTGGCAATAGATTGAGTACCAAGTCTGGAGTCAGGAAGGCCTCAGACACTTACTAAATTGTGTCTCTGAGCCAGTCACATAACTTTTTGCCTCAGTTTCCTTTTCTGTAAAAATGAACTAGTGAAGGAAATGGCAAATCAATCCGGTTACCAAGAAAATCCTGACCCAGGTCCAACCTAACTGCCCAGTTAATATAGCACCATCTTTTTAAAGAAATAGAAACAGACATAAATAGAAAGGAAATGACTTGCCAACACCCCATAGTTAGTAAGCAATGGAACCAGATTTAAAGTCACAGCCTTTGTCTTTGCATCCAATTTTTCTTGTTCAGTCATGTCCAACTCTTAGCAATCCCATTTGGGATTTTCTTGGACTGAGACACTGGAGTGGTTTGCCATTTCATTTTACAAATGAGGAAACTGAGGCAAAAAGGGTTAAGTTACTTACCCAGGGACACAGAACTAGGAAATGTCTGAGGTTAGATTTGAACTCAGGAATATGAGTCTTCCTGACTCCAGGCCCAGCATTCTTTCTACTGCACCACCTAGTTGTTCCTCTTCACTGACTGTCTCATATCTAGTAACCTATGACTACTGTAGCTATCTCTAATCCTTTCCCCTGACTCCCAGAAGAAAAGTCTGTGGACATGAGCTCTATAATACCTGTACTAACCAAGTAAATATGCTAGAGCTTCCCCTTTTCATAGGAAAATTGGACAATGGTGTAGCCCAACAATTAGTCAGTCAAGAGGGCATCTGAAACCCAGGGCTACTTGACATACCAATGATCCTTGCCTGCAACTATTGAAACCAGTATTAACCATCCTAGAAAGAGTAGCAAACGTCTTGCTTCCTGACTCATGTAAAGAGCAGCAAACATTATGTTTCCTGATTTATTGTGCTTATAGATATCTTGTCCCTAGACCCCCACTTCCCTACTTCTGGATCTATTGTTTCTCCCTTAACCCCTACTTAGCTTTGAATGCCCCAAATATATATATAAATACATTACCCCTTTCCCATTTGCCTTTGAACAGCTGAGAACTTTGTCTCTCTGTTCTAATTTGCAAGCTTCCTCTCAGGAAAAAAAATGCTGTTATAATCTTTGTATAGTGGGATTGGACTATAGCTCATTCAGGTCCCCTTTTTGATTTCTTTCATATTAGCAGTTCTCATGGGTTTTATTTTATAAAGCCTAACTAAAGAATGTCTTTCCTGATTACCTGAACCTCCTCCTCTTCAACTCTGATTGTTTCTTGCTCAGGGCATAGGTAATCAGGTGAAAATATATAAATGTAAATTATTTTTCAGGGTTAAGGCAGCTTGCTACTCTCCCATTCATAGTAATACAGTAAACTATGGTTGTTCTTATGTTGCTTTGTAAAAGTTTTACAGCATTTTATATGAAATTCTTCTGCCCTTTGGTTCATCTGCTATATGTCCCAGCTCTGAACCCTACGACCTTTCTTCCTTAGGCCTCATATATCTTTTTTTTTTTTTCGCATCTCTCTAATAATCCTAATGTACTTATCATGTGATACTGTGTTTGAATTTTATTCTTCTTTAGACAAGAAAGCTTCATAAAATTATGGAATTTGTGCTCTTCACCAGAACTTAACCCAATGTTTTGTATACAGTAGCAACTTAACAAACAGCCAAGGTCATCGGATGCAAAACTAGTCAAAAATCCCACCCAAAAAGGGCTGAAAAATGTTGTTCTCCTTCTTTGTATATTCCACCTTGTATCTCTTAAACATTGTCTTTCTACATATTGAAGTTTCAGAAAAAAATCAACTGATATTATTAAATTTTGAGCAATCAATCTTGATTTAATATTAAATATTAACTACTTTGACGATGAATTGAATCTTTCTGTAACCTATGACCCCAAAACAAAGCTCTAGATTTTCACAAAAGACATTCGGCTCTCTGTTTGTGAGGAGAAAAGTCATTATTTATTTCCCTTTGGTTTTTGTAACCCACCAAACACCAAGAGTTGTCCCTATGTCTAGACCTCAATAACAAAAGGAAAAGGATCACAAAAATACAGTTTTTATTTCATTTGACCAAAATTATGAAAAGTATTCACTACGAAATTTACACTAAAAACATCAATAAAAACAAAAACCTTTTCTTTCCCTTCACTTAGTTGCCCCCAAAAAATCCTTTTAGGAATATAGAAAATCTCACAACCAGGTTTAAGACAATGCCTGGGCCCATCAATTACATTCACCATGGCCTGAATTTCTTCCTGTTAGGAAATGAGATTCTTAATTATAACATATTATAATATATTATATTGTTATATAATTATAATACAATAATAATAATAACAATAAAATAACTCTCATTTACATTAGTGTTTTAAAGTTTTAAAATAACTTGTCATTACAGCCCTGGAAGATTAGGAATATAAAAAAAAATTCAGCCTCCATTTTAAGTAAGGAAAATTGGGGCTCACAAGGCTATAGGTGATGTATACAGTATTACCAGGTTTGAAAATGTAAGATCTGGGATTGTATACCTTAATTCCTGAGCCCAAAACTTTTCACTTTTTAAAAAATTAACTATTGTTACATTTAGTTTTTCCATCACTTCCTTTCTTTAGTGTACTTTCCCTGTACACTAAAACTAACCAATACATAAGCCAAGCCTGAAATTATAGGCAGAGTTTCCACTCTCATACTTTCCTACCATCTGAAAAAAAGAGGGGACCATACATTTTCATTTCTCTTCTTTGTGGCTAAGCTTGGTCATTATAATTCCACAGCATGCAGTTCCATTTATGTTGTTACTTTTTTTTTCCATTTAACATTGTTGTAATCATTGCGTTTGTCATGTCCCTGTTCTGCTTACTTCATCGTTTGGTATGTCTTCCCAGGCTTCTCTGTATGTATTCTATTCGTCATTTCTTACAGCACAGTAATATTCCATTACAGTCATTTACCACAAGTTGTTTTCTGCCATTCCCCAGTTTTTGAATATGTACTTTGTTTCTAATTCTTTACTGTTACCAAAAGTGCTGTTGAAATATTTTAGTCAATATTTCTTTTTATCATTGTCCTCTTTGGCCTATATGCCTAACAGTGGGATCCTGGTTAAAAATGGGCATTTTAATCACTTTCTTACCATAATTTCAAATTGCTTTTCAGAATGTTTTTGTCCAATTCACAGCTCCACTAGAGAGAGACATTAACTTGCGTACCTTTCTAGAAAGTTCTCAACAGTGCCCATTCCATCATTTTGTTCTCTTTGCTAGTTTTCTGGAGGTAAGGTGAAAGCTCAGTTATTTTTGATTTTTTTATTACTCTTATTTGCAAATTACAGTATCTTTCATTTTTTTGTTAATAGAAATTTCTGAGAGCTATTTGGTTATACCTTTTGGCTAGCTATAGATTGGAGCAATGTTTTTTGTTCGTATATCTTTGTTAGTTTCTTCTACATCTTTTACATGAGACTTATTAGAGGCATTTGATAAAAAGTTCTTAAAATTAATAACTTCCTTAACTGATTTTAACTAACCATATTCATGCAAAAATGTTTTCAACTTCTTCATGTATTGTAAAGTATATATTTTGTCTTTTGTGATTGTCATTCTGGTCATGTATCCATTTAAAACTTTTTGCTGGATATGATGAAAAGTGTTGGTCTAACCCCAATTCATACTAAACTACTTTCAAGCATTTTGATCACTTCTCACACCCCTATTGCCACCCCAGAAATTCTTGTATAGTAGTGAAAATAATTTACGACCTTTCTGTTCATATGACACTTATTGTCTATTTTCCTTTAGCACCCTTTATTTGATGGAAATCTTTAGTGGATTAGAAGAGGTAATACACTTTCTCTAAAGTTTCTTGTGGTACAATAATCAATTTGTGGTCAAAGGACCTGGATTCAAATCCTCACTCTTATACTTTGTGTCCTTGGGAATTCAGTGAAACTCTATGGGCAATCAGCTGCTTATCAGTAAAATGGGGGCATTTGACTAGATAACCTTCTAAATTCATTTCCATACAATTCTATGACACCCCCATGAAACTGTGACCTGGCACAGCCATATGCATGGCCAGAGGAGGTTACTACCATGTAGGGTGTTTACAGGGGTACTTAAAACATTTCCCTGAATCCACAGTAACTTTTCATCTTTCTGGTTAATGAGTTAAATTCTTTTAACATAGGACAGATCCTTTTAAACTTCATGTAGAGAGAAACTTCAGAAATAAATGTCCTGGGAAATATATCTCTATTTACATAAAAGCTTATAGGATTGTTACCTTTAAACATGACTAATATCCTTTTTTTTAATAGTGAGGAGAAGAGTGGGTAGAGCCAAGATGTCGGAAAGGAAGCAGTAACTTCGCTAAGCTCTTCCTTAACTAAACGTTAAAAAGTGAACCTGAACGGATTCTGGAGTAACAAAATCCACTTGGAGACGGAGCATGGCAGAATCCAGCCAGGAAATTGTCCAGTGCTTCTGGACAGGACCAACGCAGAGCATGTGGGGACTGCACAGCCCAGACTTAAGAGCAGACAAGCAGACTACACCAGAGAGAGAAGAAGCCCCAGCCTGCAGACTTACCAAGGACGAATTACAGTAATCTCGCCTTCATCTCACAAGGGAACAGGAGGAATCATTGGAGCCAGAGAACTGAGTCAAATCTATAAGAATACAAGTCATCCCCCAATTGATAAATGGTCAAAGGATATGAACAGTCAGTTTTCAGAGAAAGAAATTAAAGATATCTATAAGCATATGAAGAAATCCTCTAAATCACTATTGATTAGAGAAATGCAAATCAAAACAACTCTGAGGTACCACATCTGTCCAGTCAGATTGGCTAAGATGACAAAACAAGAAAATGACAAATCTGGAGAGGGTGTGGGCAAATTGGAACACTAATGCATTGCTGGTGGAGTTGTGAATTTATCCAACCATTCTGGAGAGCAATCTGGAATTATGCCCAAAGGGCTATAAATAATTTCATACCCTTGACCCAGCAATACCACTTCTAGGGTTATATCCCAAAGAGATCATAAAAAGGGAGGAAGACCCATATGTACAAAATTATTTATAGCAGCTCTTTTTGTGGTTGCAAAGAATTGGAAATTAAAGGGGTGCCCATCAATTGGGGAATGGCTAAACAAGTTATGGTATATGAAAGTAATGGAATATTATTGTGCTATAAGAAGCAAGCAGGAGATGGATTTCATATTTACCTGGAGAGGCTTATAGAAACTGATGCTGAGCGAGAAGAGTAGAATCAGAAGAAATTTGTGTACAATCACAGACACATCATATGTTTGATGACCAACTATGACAGACTGGACTTTTTTCAGCAATTCAGTGATATAAGTCAATCTGGAAAGACTCATGAAAGAGAGAAATGCAACATCCGGAGATATAACTTCAAAGAGCTGAGCCTGAATCCAGATAGAAGCAAACTAATTGATCTTTTTCTTGTCATTGTTTGGTTTTGTTTCTTCTTTACCATTTTTCATCCCACCTAGTACAATACGCCTTTGTAATTGGACAAATGTCTAATATGAATGTATTTGAAAATCCTACACTGGACTATATGCTGTAGTGGGGGGTGGGGGGAGGGAGGTAAAAGAAATTTGAAAATCAAGGAACTATGGAATTGAATCTTGTTAACTGAAACTAAACTAATAAATTAATTAAAAAATAGTGAGGAGAAGAGAGAAGGTACAGACAGGCTCCCTACAAGGGAAGAGACACTGTGAGGAAGACAAACAGGAAAACTTGTTGGTCAAGTATTTCATGATTACTGAATAAAGTGGACCCTGATTTGTGTGTGGTGGGGTAGGAACTGACCTGTCATGAATCATATTTCCTCCTTTCCAAAGGAAGCTTCTCTCAGGCTTACCAAGTTATGCATATAATAAACTTGGCTATATCTGACTGACATTGTCAATCCTAGGCTGCCAATGTTGTCATTGCATTTAATAATGAAAGGGAATGATACCTCACTTACAGGAGACAAGGAGGTCATGATGGTTAAACCTGGGTTCATAACAATTTTCCCTTCATGGAAGAAGTCTGCCCATGCAAATATATTCCAGTAAAAGGAAACCTGCTACAGTCACTTTGCCTCACTTCTGCCAGCCACCAGTAACCACACAGACAAGTAGAAGGAGAAGTCAAAATGAATCTGTCTTGGCTTTCTTTGTCTAAATATGTCAGGTTAAGAAGAAACACCTTTCATTTCAGAACTCGGGAAACCTTATTACTGTTTTATGCAATTTTTTCATTGCTTTAACTCACAACAGCAAGGGGACCACAGAAGCAAAAAATGTCAATCAACCCAAAAAAATTTCTAGTTCCCATAGAAACCTTCACATCCCTGATAAATCATCGTGCATATAAAAGTGAGAGGCTGGTGTTGGAAATAACAAGAGCCTACCCTGTTTCATGGCAGTTTTCTTTTCCCACAGAGACTCAAACAGTGGGAAAAGCTGATTTTCATGTTCGTTCCCAAGGAATCAAGAGGCAGGAAGATGTAATTGAGTTTTCTCTTGGCCCAATGTCAACCTTAAACCTTAGTATTTGTACAAGAGGGCTGGAAGATGCACTCACTTCACATTAGTTCATGTATTCATTTCCATTCAGTTCCCTTCACTTCAGTACACTTCAATTCAGTTTAAATCACTTCAGTATATTTCAGTTCACTTAACTTCAGTACACTTCCATTCATTTCACTTGAATTATATTCACTTAAGTTCATTTCACACCATTTTAGTTCATTTCACTTAATTTAATTAAGCAAACAATAAAGAAACACATATTTCATGCAAGGCTTCAAGCTAGGTCTGACAAATGAGGTCATGCTAGGTCTTTGGATACAAAAATAAAAGCATAATAACCCCTATCCTTAAATAATTTATATTTACTGGAGTGGCAGAGAATGAAATAATTGCACTTATATAACACTTTAGGATTTACAAAGCATTTTGCAATTATTTTCATGTTTTAGTCTCACCATACCCCTGGTAGATAATAGTTGAGTTAGCTATTTAATGAGCAAGTATATATTGAGTGCTTACTATACAGTGCAGGAAACATTTACTGAGTGCATGCTATATGCAAGGCTATCATTTTGCAGATGAGAAATTGAGGCAGACAAACAGTAAAAGACTTGCCCATTGATGCTTATTAAGTGACTGAGGCTGGATTTGAACTCCAGTATTCCTGACTTCAAGGCAGCTAGGTGGTACAGTGGATAGAGTGCCTGGCTTAGAGCCAGGAAGATTAATCTTCCTGAGTTCAATTCTAGTCCTAGATACTTACTAGCTCTGTGACCTTGGGCAAGTTGTTTAAGCCTGTTTACCTCAGTTTCCTCATCTGTAAAAATGAGCTGGAGAAGAAAATCATGAACTGCTCCAGTATCGTTGCCAAGAAAACCTCAAAAGGAGTCATGAAGAGTTAGGCATGATTGAAGAGACTGAACAACAACAATAAAATTCCTGGCTACAGGCCCGCAGGACTTTACCCACTGAATCACTTAGCTTTCTTATATCTCTATACCCTGTTTAACGAGAGAGAGAGACAGAGAGAGAGACAGAGACAGAGAGAGAGAGAGAGAGAGAGAGAGAGAGAGAGAGACAGACAGAGACAGAGACAGAGACAGAGAGACAGAGAGAGAGACAGAGAGACAGAGAGACAGAGAGAGACAGAGACAAATAGAGGCAGAGAGAGACAGAGAGAGACAGGGAGACAGAGACAGAGAGAGGCAGAGAGAGACAGGGAGACAGAGAGAGATACAGAGACAAAGAGAGAGGCAGAGAGACAGACAGACAGGGAGACAGACACAGAGCGAGACACAGAGAGAGACAGAGAGAGACAGAGGAAGAAGAAGAAGAAGAAGAAGAAGAAGAAGAAGAAGAAGAAGAAGAAGAAGAAGAAGAAGAAGAAGAAGAAGAAGAAGAAGAAGAAGATTAGTAAATACGGAAATCTCAAAAAGATTCTTTTTCTTTTCCCAATTGCTTTATTAACTTCTGGTTTACATTATTCATTTCCATCAGATATTGAGTTACAGTTTTTTCTCCACTTTTCCCCTACCCACCACCCTAGAATAGCAGTCCCACAGGATATCCACTCATACAATCTGCTCTCTCCCATATCTTCTCCCATACCCCCTTTGACTTTTCCAGTAGGGCAATGTGAATCTCTGTGCCCCAATGACTATATATCTTATTTCCCTATTATATGTAAAATAGGATTAATAGTAGTGTTTCTTTATTTTTACACATTTGATTTTAAAACTTCGAATTCCAGATCCCTTCCCTTCTTCCCTTGTTACGAACTCTTGCTAGGAAGATAAGCAATTCATTACATGTTGTACATGTATAGCTATGCAAAACATTACCATAGTAGATATATTGTAAAAGGCTGACTACTTTTCCCTCCCTCCTATCCCAAATCCCACTTGGACTATTCCCTATTTTGAAGCTGTCCCTTTTCAAAAATGGGTGCTTCCAACCCCCCCCCCCCCAGCCTGCCCACCCTCCTGTCATATCCCTCTCATCCCTTTCCCCCCTATTCTCCTTTAGGGTGAGATATCCTATTTAGTATGTACTTCATTCTCTCCCTGAACCAAATTCAATGGGAATAAGATGTTGCCTTTTTGCCTTCCTGTTCTTCTGCTCCCTTGTAACCATTTTTCCTTGTCTCTTCTACATGAGATAGTTTACCCCATTCTGTCTCTCCCCATCTGTTCTCATTATATTCCTCTCTCACCTCTTAATTTCGTCTTTTAAATACCATTTCTTACTATTAAATTCGAACTGTGACCTCTAACTGTGTATACCTGTAAACACATATACACACATTCACATATGTATTCATATGCCCATATGCCCTTCTTCAACTATTTTCACACTGAGAAAAGTTTAATCTTCTTTTTAAAAGTTAATTCTTTTAATCTTCTTTTTAAAAAGTTAATTCTTTTTCCATCTGGCAAATTAGGCTTTTTAAAGTATTCTTCTCCTCATTGCCTTTTTGAGCTTCTTTTCCCATTTGAGGTAGTCTATTTTTTACAAAAAATACAATATACAAAGACAAATACAAAATGGATTTTTTTAGGAGTGTCTTATCTTAGATGATGAATCTCTGACTACTTGTTTTTTTTCCTTGTAATTCAGTTTCCTTTTCTTCTCCTATCTCAGTCTATGATGCTATGGGACACTGATATTGCTAAACAGGCAACTTGTCTTCTGTACCAGGAAATAGCATCTACAGATATCTTCTCAGTTACAGTTCACATTCTGAGGGATCAAAAATAGTATGCCTCATTGCTTTGCAGATAGGGTGCTGAGAAGCAACACCTGTCAGACCTTGATGCTCCTAATCTGCTATCTGCAAAACTTCCTAACACTCTTTTTCACAGTTTCTCTGTGGCATGATGATACAGGAGCTTAGGAATATTATTATATTGGACTAAAAACCTTTTTTTTCAGTTATGTCACTTTAATGTGTTGGGTGGATTAGTTGACTGAAGATCAGAGGACTCATAGACAACATTTTCTAAAAGTTTCAGAGGTTGTAGTTTGGAAAATGAATACAAAGAATATTTATGGATTGTTTTCTTAAAATAATGTCTCAATTTTTTTTTCTTGTTAACTCAATCATCAAGAAACATTTTAATAAACAAACAAGAAAAGAGACTATGTAAGAAATTCTAAACTTACTTATTGCATAAATTTTATAATGAGGAATATATATCTCTATGAAGTAGTAACAAAATCACCTTTCCCTCCCTCTTTTCTTCTGTGCATTAGGAATGTCTTATTGATGATCTTTTGTCCTTACTTACTATTACCTCCTTAAATACAATGTCCTACTATGAGTAAAAGTTCCTTCTGCTACAATGACTGTTGTTGCTGGTGCTGTGGTTTCTATTGTTATATATCGTTCTTATCAATATATTGTTATATGTTGTTCTTTTCTATATGTATATACATACATATAAGTACATATGTTTATATGTGTGTACTTATCTATATAGTTTCTTATAATAAAACCTAGCATTTTATAAAGATCAAGTTTGCAAAGTAATTAAAATATTATTTTACTTTATTCTCACAACAAACATAAGATATACATGCTATTAATATACCCATTTTGCATCTGAAGAAACTGAGGCAGACAGAAACTAAGTGATGTA
Source organism: Gymnobelideus leadbeateri (assembly GCA_011680675.1). Classification (NCBI taxonomy): domain Eukaryota; kingdom Metazoa; phylum Chordata; class Mammalia; order Diprotodontia; family Petauridae; genus Gymnobelideus; species Gymnobelideus leadbeateri. Next base: position 161,029 of record WOXC01005037.1, on the reverse strand, counting down.
TAGTCCAGCTAAACAGCATATCATAATGAATGTATATCTCCTACATTTCTAGTCCATTATTTTTATGCCAAAAGTGGAAAGAATATTTCATCAGTAGACTTTTGAAATCCTAGTATTTACTGTTTTGGCAGAGATCTTTCTGAATTTTTTGCCTTCATGTTGTTTTTATTATTGCATAATTTGTTCTCTTGGCTCTGCCTGTTTTCCTGTTCTTCAGTTCATGCAAGTATCCCCATGTTTCTCTGAATGTAGCCTAGACCTGACATGAAGTCTTTATATATTTGTGTATATGTATGCATCCATGCATACACAAATTTGTGCGCATATATGCATACACACAAGTGCATATACACATACATACAAATATATGTGCATGTACACATATGCATTTACACATACACAGGTGTATATACACACATGCACAAATATGTGTGTCTGTGTGCCTGCACATATATACATCTATGCATATATGTACATGCATAGTATATGCATATCTGTACACACATATACATATATACATACATGAATCTATATCTATTTATCTCTCTATAAACTTATGCTAAGTAAGCCTCCTTTTTCATTTTCCCTTATGATCAATTTTAGCTGATTCAAAGAAATTCAGAGGAGGAGAACAGGGTTTTATAAGCAGTTATTGAATAGATGGTAAATTCAGACAGATTCTAGGAAATGAAATATGACAGGGTTGTAGCTATAATTTTTCTTGTTGTTAGAGTTAAAATGACCTACACTCTTTCCATTTATGATAACTTTATTTTGTATTCTCTGTAATTAATTATTTATCTTGTGTATAGCTTCTTTGTACTACCTAGTTGTTTATGTTCTGCCTCATTAGATTATGAGCTTCTTATGAGCAGGAACTGTTTTTTTTTAACCTTCCTATTTATCCCCAGAGCTTGCCACAGTTTCTGGAACAGAATGGAACAGTAGTTGTTATTGCTGCTGCTCTTGTTGTTTTTACTAATCTTCAGAAAGTGAGTCTACTTTCTTTTCCACAAAAAAGAATAAATAAACAAACACATAGGAATGATGAACTTAAGACACAAAGATTTCTAATCCTATCTAGGTCTCAGAGCTAATGTAGTGATGATGATAGTCTTCATGAAAAAGAGACTGACCCTAGATATTCATTGATAGTAGGAAATGAAGCAAGAGTCCCAGCCACACAATAGAGTCCAGTTTTTCATTTACAAAATTTCACAGATTTCCAAATAGCACGATCTATGATTATGAGCCAATAAACCAGGTTCACTAAAGAGCGTATAATTAATATAATGTCATATTATAGTGCCATAGGACTGATGAATATGTAAAATTCAGAGAAGCATGAGGACAGTTCTAAGAACTGATAGAGAATACAGTAAACAGAACCTAGAAAACCACATAAGCAATGATAATAACATAAAGAAATAGAACAATAAGATTAAGGAAAAGACTTTGTATTTATGATATCCAATCTTGACACTGGAGAACAGATGAGACAACACATTATACTTTACCCATTATTGAATTAGGGGGCAATGGCAAGGAGGAGTTGCTTATGCTATCAGATATAGTTACTCTGTCTTATTTTTTTCCTCATCAGATTTTCTTTCTTACAAGGAAAGATTCACTGAGTGGTGATGGATATTATACCGAAAGGACTGTGTTTTGAAAACACTAAAAGAAAAAAAAAGGATAGATTTTGAAGCCAATGATGTGCAATTGCTTTGTTTTTCATGGTTTTAGTCATTCTTAATTGGGCATCATCCACTCAGAAGATCTCAGGATCTTCTGTGTCAGCTTTGCCCAAAATTTTCATTTGATCCTCACCTCTAAAAATATTGGGAAATAGGGTGGCTAGGTGGCACAGTGAATGGACTGCCAGCCCTGGAGTCAGGAGGACATGAGTTCGGATCTGACCTGAGACACTTAACACAAAAAAACTAGTCATGTGAACTTGGGCAAGTCACTTAACCCCAATTGCCCTCCAAAAAGCAAAAAAAAAATATTGGGAAATGACAAGAAAAAAGTGGGTTTATTTAAAATTGAATTGCGTGCTTCTTTGCTTTGTATTTAAAACATTAAAATAAGGAAATGAGATAGATGCCTGGCAGCCAAAGCAATTACTTCCATCCATTACACTTCAAGACCAAATTATTTTACTTCTCAAAACTCTTCCTCTTAATTGTTTTGTATTTTTCACATGGACATTAAGCCAAAAGAGTAACTCTTTAATTTTATTGACAAGGAAAGTTTGAATTATGGGGTGAAAACTGCCATATTTACAACATAATTCTTAGCTATTTTCTTGCTTTCTAGCTTTTGTTTTCAATTTAATGATTCCAACTTCTCACCAAATTAAATTTGGTTTACTTTATTTTTTTAAATTTTTTCTCTCTTTAATTTCTACTCCCAAAGGCAAATGAATCCATTCATGCCAATATGTTTTCCTGCACTTAATCTTGTCTAGTAAAACTGTTTTTTGATTGGTGAAGTAAATACTTCCTCATAGTGACTAGTAATGGTTAGACACCAGAAGGGGCAATAAAATCAGGAAAGAAATACATAAGCAAATAATGTGAAAAATTAGACTCATTAGATCCTTATTTGTGAGTGTTTTCCCCCTCTATGGTGTGATTTATTTTACTTATGTCAGCTACCATTTGAGAATTTAAAAAAAAATACAACCTGTCGGTATGGATGGTGTAGAACGGGTGCTGGGAGTGGGGTGTGGTGAGGAGTAGGTATCAGTTTTTTCTTTACCCATTAAAGATATTACCTTTTTCCCTTTTAACTAGAGAAAAAAAAACATGTAACAAAAGTGTTTCAAAATTCTGGAGGGATGAGATGGGTGGTGGTCAGCTTTAGCAGCATTATTTACCTGGAGCAGGTTTAACCATATATCCATTAGTCTATGAAAAAAAATTAGATGAAAATGATTTGGCTAGAAAAAAAATAATAAAAAAAAAACTTTCTTGGTTGTTTCTCATAAAGGTTGACAGTGATAAACCCAGATACCCCCTGCTCACATCAGTAGTACAAGGTTGCATTACCATCCTGAACACAGAATCTTTCTTCTCACCTTAGGATCATAAATCTATAGCTGAAGGGAACCTCAGAAAGCAGATAATCCTATCCTCTCAAGAACTAAAATGTTAAGTGATTTACCCCAGGTTACACAAGTAGTAAACACCATAGGGCATTTCTTCCCTACACTCTCTCCTCACTGTATATAACTGCTGCAGAAATGGAGCTAGGATTCAAGCCCAGAGCCTCTGAGATTCAGGTGTCTTTTCTTCAAATAACATGCTAACTTAATAATTTTGGAAGAACAAATGTTTGAAGGTCATAAAAAAAAATTGCTACCAGGTGTGATGTCAAGTACATTGTATCATGGAGGTGGAAGGAACTTAGACACCATCTGGTGCAAACTTTTTATCTTCCAGATGAAGAAACTGAGGCTAAAAGGAATTCAGAGAATAAATGGCAAAGTCAGAATTAAAATCTAAGTCTTCTGACTCAAGCACTCTCACAACTTGCTTTGTTATTCTTGAAAGTCACTTTATCATGGTGGTGGTCACACAGTAGGTATTTAACAAGGCACTTGTTTGTTTATTGACTAATTGATCAATCTTTCTAGGCCTTATTTTTCTCATATGCAAAAAGAGTATATTAATCTCCATCCTTTCTAATTGAAAGGCCAATCTAAAATCAAATGGCTTAATGGATTGAAAGCGTGTTGAGGAGTAAAAACACCATGTCAAAAAATGTATTACGATTAGGTAAAGATTGATGTGACTTATTCCTTTAAAAGTCCATTGTTAATGTTGATTATCAACGATCAATATTAGTACTTCAATTTAATTTATAATTTAATGTTTATAATACATTTTCACTTACAGCATCTCTATAAGGTAAGTAGATACCTAACTTGGGTTGGAGGGTTGGATAGGTATTAAAAAACACCTGATATGGGCGGCTAGGTGGCGCAGTGAATAGAGCACCGGCCCTGGAGTCAGAAGGACCTGAGTTCAGAGCTGGCCTCCAACACTTAATCCACACAAACAAAAACCTAGCCGCGTAACCTTGGGCAAGTTACTTAACCCCAACTGCCCTAAAGGGGCGGCTAGGTGGCGCAGTGAGTAAGAGCGCCGGCCTCGGAGTTGGGATGACCCGAGATCAGATCCGGCCTCAGAAAATGAGCACCCACACATAAATAATGACTAGCCGTGTAACCTTGAGCAAGTTACTTAACCCCAATTGCTTTAAAAAAAGATTAAAAAAAAAAAAACACCTGATGATTAGAGAATTTAAGTGAATTGTCCAAGACCTCACAGTAGTAGTGTCAGAATTTGAACATGGGTCGTTCAACTCCAAATTAAGCTCTGTTTTCATTATAGCCACTGTACACCAAAGTACATGCACCTAGTAGACAGATGACTAGAAGTCCCTCAGTGGTAGCCTCTGGTCAGAAAAATATAAGGAGGAAATCCTGAACTGATCAAATATGCAATATGGGCTGCACAATGACTATGGGTATGGATTTTTCATGTATCAGAAGGATAGAGGCCACAGTGCCAACGAAAAGGCAAAACACCAGGAAATACATAATACAGGTTTGAGATGACATCTTTGACAACATAAGGTTGCTCCTCCTTTAAAACTAAAATGATTCATTGTCATCAGAATTCTCCAAATAGATCTTGAGTTAGAATATATTACAAAAGACTTTCATGACTGGGGTTAAAGGTACTTTAGGGAAATGAAGACCAGGGCACTTGGGGTGGAGGAGGGGAAACAGTTGAGGCAGGTGTGTTTTATTTAGTAAGTGACTGCTGGGACCACAATAGACTTATAAGAAAAAAACACAAACACAGACATGCACAGAGAAGGAGGAAAGAAAAAAAACAACTTAGGTTTGTCAGCTGGTGAAGAGGGATTCAAATAGAGAAAGGAGTGTCAAAATGGATTCACCTTTTAGCAGCAGGTGTGAAGCAAGGGAAAATATTATGAAAACACTGTCAAAATATGGTGGGTTAGGGATCTGAAACGTTTGTCATTCAGCCTGTTTGGGCTTCCGAAATGGCAGGGAGATAAATGAGTCTGGTCTCTGGGTAAAGGGGGGAAAGGGAGAGATGCTGAACAAGAGGCATTTCAACAATCTAGAAGAAAGCAAACACTGCCAGTGCCAGAGGACATAAGGTGTACAGCATGCCCTAATGCATCTTAGATGTTAAGAATCATCTTAAATAAAAGATGAGGGGCCTGACTTAGAAAGAATGGGACTTAGTTTTGACGTGACTGAAATGGTAAGAGTGGAGCATATCATAATCTCAGCTGTTGTGTCAGAATAAGAAATAAAGGTATTTCTTCCCTACAATAAAAAGCATATATTAGGTCCTTCTAAAAATCATGTCAGTTTGGAGTAAATAACTCACAGGTCATCCTTCTCAGAACCAGTTTCTGACTTTTTATCTAATGCAAACCAATTCTAGCACAATATTCATCTCTTTTCCTCTCCTCTCCCCACCCCTTTCTCCTGTACTTCTCTCTCCTCTTCTCCCTTCCCATTTCTTCCCCTCCCTTCTCCTCTCATCCTTTCCCCTCTTCTCTTTTCTGCTTTTCCCCTTATTTCTATCCTCTCCCCTTATTTCCTTAATTTTTCTTTTCCTTCTTCTCCTTCTGTCCCTTACCTATCTTCCTCCTCTAGCCAGATAGATAAAAGAGATTGCCTTTTAATGTACACTCAGGCTCAAATGTAATATGGTAATATGGGTGATGCCAAAACACTACTTAGAGACCACCCTGAATGCTTCTCACAAATCACTCTCTTTGGCCCTTGCTCCATTAACCAACCCAGGGTTTCCCCCCAGAAACATTGAAATATTGTTTATTTCTAGTTTTCTACAGAAACAATAAATACACCTCAACCTCCCAAAGGATTTGATTTAATTATAAAGATAAATAATGGATAGATAGATAGATAGATAGATAGATAGATAGATAGATAAAATAATAGGTGATAATTTGATAGAAATTTTGTTTCACCCCACAGGAAAATGAAAAACACAAAAAAGACCCGCATAAACCTATAAACAGGTCAGATAAGTTCCCTTGCCTTTGGTAAGTGTTAAATAGCCTCAAGGACCTAAACAGTCCTCAAGACTTTAATGTCAACCTATTATTGCAGACCCTTCTGAAAAAAAAAATACTTGAAGTTCACAGACAATCAATACTCTTTCCAGTTTACCTACATAATTTGCATAACTCAGTAGAAGGGAAGGGGAAGTCATGCGATAGTTCTTCATATAGTTATTCTGTCTTTTAGAGAGTCAGCATGACAGTGGTTGGAGTCAAGAAATATATGGGTTCAAATAAAATCTGTACTACTTACTACTTGTATAATGTTGGACAAATCAGTTAACTTCTCTAATCTATAGATTCTTCTGTAAAATAAGAAAGTTGAATAAAATGGCATTTAAGGTTTCATCAGGCTTTCAATGTAAAAGCAGCAATTTCTCTCCTTTCTGGAGGAGTCTGGTTCCATATATTCAGTTGTTTTTAGCAACTCTCCTCTCCAGGAATTTGTGTCCAATATTGCCCCCATTTACTACTATTTCTTGGGATAGTATGTTCCCTTGTCTTCTTCAATCACATGGTTCCCACTCTGGGAACTCTTGTGCTCTATCACTACACCTCCAATGATGCTATTTCTAGAACATGAGGGATTCTCTCAGAGACACTTCAATTGCTTCACCTAGTTTCCAGTTCTCTGACATCATGAAAAGAAATGATAAATATTTCTATACAGATCAAGTATTTTTCCTCTCTTTGGGGCATTGCTTGATCAAAGGAGATATACACTTTAATAAGTTTTAGTCAGAGTTACAAATTGTTTTCTAAAATGACTGAACCATTTCAAAACTCTACCATCAAGACAATAATGTTCCTATTTACATGAAGCCCCTCTAAATTTTCCCCTAGGGTTTTTTCTTTTATTTCTCTTTTTTTTCCTCAGCAAGGGAAATTAGAGTTGGGAGGAGAGAAAGTAATAATAATTAGAAAAAATGATATATGATAAAGATAAGGTGACTCCTTCTCCCTGGAGACCAAAAGTTCATTCTCTTCTCAGAGTCTCTCTTCTTAGTTCTGATGCATTTTACATAGCTCTGTTTCTCAGCCCTGATCTAGTTCTTTGGTCTCTCTGATCCCTTCTGCTGGCAAACTTGAAAAGTGTGACTTAGGTCCAGACTACACAGGACTCCATCAGTCATCTTCATTGTGCTGACAATCATGAAGCATAAGGATTCTCTTCACAGTACAGTACAAGGATCTAATCAGAGTCCCAAAGGTGGTGTCAGTGGGGTTGCCTATACCCCCATAGGGAGTTATCTTCAAATTCAGAACAAAAAGAAACAGAGAACTTATCTTGACACCGCAACAACCAGAAAAAATCAATCAAAACAGGAAGCTTGCAGGGGTTTGTCTTCGTCTATTCCTACACTGCCAGGACCATTATGACAAATCAGTAGCCCCAGGAGCTCTCTCCATGTAGAAGAGTGTCCCTGGGTATTTGTCTCCCCTTTATGTGGTGGTATCCTGAGGTTTTGTGTTTCATTATCACAGGTAACTCCCTCAACTGTTTTAATCTTTCTTAATTGACTCAATTAAATTAAACAAATACTTTAAATTACCTCATCTTTAAGAAGCACTGTGACAGATGCTGGAAGAGATGCAAATTATATCTATGAAGCAGACCCTGCCTTCATATAGCTTAGAATTTTACAGGGAGACATACATTAATAGAAAATAACATAAAATTATATCATAGATCATTATTAAATGTAAGGATAACATTTATGTATTTTTTCTATTTAAACAAATGCTTTATTAACTTCTGTTTTACATCATTCATTTCTGCCAGATTTCGAGTTACAATCATTTCCCCCCGTGTTTTTCGCCTACCCACCCTCCCAGAACAGCAGTCCCACAGGACATCGCTTCCTCCAATCTGCTCTCTCCCCTATCCTCTCCCATACCCCCTTTGACCTCTCCATTAGAGGAAGGTGAATCTTTGTGTCCCAATGCCTGCACATCTTATCTCCCAATTACAAGCAAAAGAGTATTAATAATAGTATTTATATATATTTGAAACATTTAATCTTAAGACCTTGAATTTCAGATCCATTACCTTCCTCCCTTGTCACCCATTCCCTCTGGGGAGATAAGTAATTCAGTACATGTTGTACATGTCTAGCTATGCAAAACATTATCATAGTAGATATATTGTACAAGGCTGCTTATAATTCCCTCCCACTCATCCCACCCCCCACCTGGTCCATTCCCCACTTGATCCTGTCCCTCTTCCATAGTGGGTACCTCCAACCTCCCCTCCCCCCAAGGATGCCCTCCCATCCATCATCCCTCCTCTCATCCCCCTTCCCCCCATTCTGCTGTAGGTTGAGATGTCCCACCTAGTATGTATGTCATTCTCTCCCTGAACCAAATTCAATGAGAATGTGGTTTCGCCTTTTTGCCTTCCTATTTTTCCCCTCCCCTGCAACTACTTCCTCCTGCTTCCTCTACATGAGATAGTTTACCCCACCCTGTCTCTCCCCATCTCTTCCTGCCACTTTCCTCTCTCACCTCACAACTTCACCCCTTGAGTATCCTCCCTTCCCAACAAATTCAACCTATGCCCTCTATCCATATATAACTGTAACCATATACACACACGTTCACATATGTATTCACATGACCATACACCCTTCTTCCATTATTTTCATAGTGAGAAAGATTTCCTCAATCACAGTTATTGTTTTTCCATATAGGAAAGTAAATAGTTCAACTTTGATAAGTTCCTTTTGATTTCTTTTCCCTGATTACATTCTCAGGCATCTCTTGCTTCTTGCGTCTGGATGTCAAATTTTCTATTCAATTCTGGTTTTTTCCTCAAGAATGCTTTAAAGTCCTCTATTCCACTGAATGACCATCTTTTCCCCTGAAACAAAATACTCAGTTTTGCTCGGTAGATGACCCTTGGGTTCATTTCCAGCTCTTTTGCCCTCTGGAATATCATATTCCATGCCCTTTGATCCCTCAGTGTAGGAGCTCCCAGGACCTGTGCTATTCTGATTGTGTTTCCACAATATTGAAATTGTTTCTTCCTGGCTGCTTGTAGTATTGTCTCCTTGATCTGGGGATTCTGGAACCTGGCTATAATATTCCTGGGAGTTTTCTTTTTGGGATCTTTTTCAGGAGGTGATCTGTGGATTCTTTCAACCTCTATTTTGCCCTCTGGATCTAAAACATCAGGGCAGTTTTCCTTGAGAATTTCTTGAAGGGTGATTTCTAGGTTCTTTCTTTGATCATGGCTTTCAGGTAGTCCAATAATTTTTAAATTGTCTCTCCTGGATCTATTTTCCAGGTCAGTGGTTTTTCCCATGAGATATTTCACATTGCCTTCTAATCTTTCATTTGTTTGGATCTGCTTAACAGCATCTTGATTTCTCATAAAGTCACTAGCTTCCATTTGCTCCAGTCTAACTCTGAAGGAATGAATTTCCTCAGTGAACTTTTGAGATTCTTTTTCCATCTGGCAAATTCGACTTTTTAAGGCATTCTTCTCCTCATTGCCCTTTTGGGCCTCCTTTGCCATTTGAGTTAGTCTATTTTTTAAGGTGTTGTTTTCCTCAGTCAGGCTGTTGACCCTCATTTCATACTTTTCCTGCATCCTTCTCATTTCTCTTCCCAATTTTTCCTCCACTTCTCTTATTTGACTTTTAAAGTCCTTCTTAAGGTCCTCTATGGCCTGCAACCCTCTCATGCTTTCCCTTGGGGCTTTTGGAGCAGTACTTCTGACCTCACAGTCCCCTTCCCACTCCATGCTTCTTCCCTCCTTCCCCCAAAGTAGAAGTCTAGGGTTGCATTTCCCTGTTTAATTTGTTTCCTTTGCCTTGGCATGTTGCCACTTAATTACTTGACTTTTGGGCTTGTTGCAACAGTATGTCTTTGCTGACAGATAGGGGAATTTTCATCCCAAACGTGTGGGAGGGCAACTTCTGTTTCTGTCAAGCTGAAACCCCACCCATGACTTCCACCCCAGATCACAATCCAGATCCAGGGAGGTTAAAGCAAGAGAGATACCCCCAAGACTGATTGCTGCATCTCCCTACAGTTCGCAGGCCAGGAGCTGGAGCTGCCTCTGAAAACTACAAAATGGTGTGTGTCCTCAGTGGCTTCTAGCCCCCAGGGGAAGCGTTCCCCAAATACTGGTCCCAAAGTCCATAGGGCAGTAACTTCTCACTTTGTCCTAGCCATGTCTATGTTGATAATTCTGGAATCGCCACAGCTGCTGGTGTTCTGGGGTTCCTCCAGCTGGCTGCTGGCCCTACTGCCCTGGGGCTAAAACCGCAACTCAGGCGGACCAGAACTGTGCTCTGCTCCCCGTGCTCTGTGCTCTGCTGGCTCCCAAACCACTGTGCTGGTCCTTCCTGCAGGGCTGCTGGGCTGTACTCAGCGGGAGGTTAGCTTCTCTGTGTTGTTCTGTGGGTGCTGGGGCTCCAGAAGTTGTTCAGAGGCCCCTTTTACATAGTTTGGATGAAATCTGGGAGCAGAGTTGCTTGTATGTGCTGTTTCTACTCCACCATCTTGGCTCCGCCCCACATTTATGTATTTTAAAACTTGAAAGCTCATTTGATCCTCATAACCATTCTGGTATATAATTGATATTATCAAGATTTTATAGATGAGGAAACTGAAGGTGAGAAACTTTAAGTGACTTACTGCTCAGAATCACATAGCTAGTATGTGCCTAAATCTATATTTGAACTTTGAATTTCTAGACTCGATGTCCATTTCTCTCTGTCCAGTATGCCACCTAGCTGTCTCAGAATATGAGAGGTACATAAAAAGTAGTGTCTTAAAAATCTTTCCATAGTTTGAGGGAAGTTCATAACCTACAACGGGGATGATCAAAGGCTTCCTCAAACAAGTATTGTCTTAATTTTGCTTGACAGAATAGATAAAAATTCAAAAGTTGGGGAGGATATTTCAGTCATATCATACATCATAAGCAAAAGAATGAAGGTAAGGAAAGCCATAGGTATACAGAGGGTAGGGTGAGAACCCTATTTCCTGAAGAGTAAATATATATGGAAGATAATAACTTCAGTAAAAAGTGGAAAGGTAGGGGAACAGATTGTGGAGGGCTTTGACTCCACCTAAGAATGTAGTATTTTAGTTAATAAAAGGGGGAGAATTTATAAAGCCATTGCCGAATCCTCCCTTTCTTATCAAAATAAAATCTAAACTTTTCATACAGCTTTCAAATCCCTACCCAATCTAGTTTCAACGTACTTCCATATAATATTATGTAATATTCTATGATTTGTTCTATATAGTAGCTAATCTGGGTTATTCATCATCCCTCAATCTTCCCTTGCCTTTTTTCCTTCTCTTTATCTCTGGGTACACTCTCCCCTATGCCTGAAACAGTCTGTCCTGAAATGGTCACTTCCTGAAATTCTTCCTTTCCTTAAATATCTGGTTAAGGTGTTTATTATCTGCTTTGAAAAGCTTTCTTAGATCTTGTCAGGTAGACATGATTCGTTGGTTCTCCAGCATCTTATTTCACTACTTGAACCTTTTCTACACACTTGTATTATTCACTTCAAGAAATGTGTCAAGGATTTAGTTAGCAGGTAGGTGTAGCAGTGATTAAAGGGTTAGCATGGAGTCAGGAAGAACTGAATTCACCTTTGTGAAAAGATAAAAAATAATATTACCTCTGATTTATTCAGTATTGTCATCTAATGCATCGATTCTACAACATAACTGATTCTATGCTGTGTTAATTTTATAGTTGGGACTACATCCACTTGGTTTGAGTTAAGCTCAGCAATTCAGTTGGAACTGTATCCACCTTACTTATGTTGAGCGCAGGAATCCAGCTGAGTAAGATTAAAGTTAGTTTAAAAGAATGGTTATCGAGTGGCTTTACCTGAGGCTGGTGGAAAGGCTGGCTTTACCTGAGGCTGGTGGAAAGGCTCCTCACTTTCTTCCGTTCCCGCGGGGCCACCAAGGATGAGCCCGATCAGCGGTTGCCCCCGTGAAGGCAGAAAAGGGCTCCGCGTCCGATGAGGTGCCCGGCTTTGCTCCCGCCGCCACCCCTGAGCCCTTCCTGGCAGCTGACCGGCCGCCCGACGCTGCCCCAGAGGAGACGGATGGGGAGGAGAACGGGGACTCCCAGGAGGCAGCGGCCAAAGACGTGAGGGCCAAGAAGAATCAGACTTAACAGGAACTGAAGGGAGGACCCATCTTTACTTCCTCCTGTAGCCAAGAAGATGAAGATAGAAACTAAAGAGAGGAAAGAGGAAAAGCACAAAGTGGATGAAGATGAAATTCAGAAGATGCAAATTCTGGTTTCTTCCTTTTCTGAAGAACAGCTAACCCACTATGAAATGTACTGTTGATCAGTATTCCCTAAAGCTGCTATTAAACGGCTTTAGATGTGTGTGAGAAATGGGGAGAGCTCTCACCACTACCGTCCAGACACATGCGGGAAGCTATTTGAAGGCTGAAGTCAAAGGGACAGATTCCTAATTCAAAGCACAAAAAAATCATCTTTCACTAGGACTAGAAGCTTCCTAAATTGTACTACAAAAAATGGAAGAACTGGGGCGGCTAGGTGGTGCCGTGAGTAGAGCGTTGGCCCTGGAGTCAGAAGGACCTGAGTTCGGATCTGGCCTCAGACACTTAACGCACACACAAACAAACCTATCCATATGACCTTGGGCAAGTTACTTAATCCCAATTGCCCTCCAAAAAAAAAAAAATGGAAGGACCAACTTCCATACATCGTTCCACCATGGCACTGTGTATTGTTGCTCAGATATCCCAGTCCTTTAGGGAAACTGTGATCAAACATCTGCCTCCAAATCTTCAAGCTGAAAGTTACCTGGTAGAGAAGTGCATTCACTTTCAGATTTGTTTCCTGTCAATGTCGGACCATTTAGTTCAGGCTGTGATTGCTTGTAACTCTTACTTGGCTAACCCAAAAGGCGGGGTGTCCTTATATGTAGACCCCTTGTGTAAAGCATACAAGGGTACTACTTTCCAATGGGTAGAACTCTTCTAAGGATCAATCTTCTTGATTACTCTCGAGTACCTTATTTTGCAAGTTTCACATTGGAAACCTAAACTGCTACCCCCAGAGTTTCAGATCTGGTTTGAAGTTGATAACAGGCCAGAAATTTCTAACTTGTAAAATGTGACAGTTCAGTTTACAATGTTAGCAACTGATGGGATGACAAAATAGTTTTATTCCCTTGTAAAAATTAAATATTATCATGTGTTTTTTGTATATGATCATTAAACTATTTTCTAACTTGGGAAAAAAAAGAATGGTTATATTTCATGCCAGTGAAATAGGATACTTCATGGATATTTGTTTGTTTCACCCCACAAAATTATCACCCCCAAAAGGTAGACTGTCTATCCTTACCTGTCCTTAATTCTTATCTCTCTGAAAAATCTTTCTGGGTACAAAGGAGTCTGCTAACTCAGGTATACAAGATGCTGATGATTACCATAAAGCAATTAACATTTCTTAATTGTCAGAGGGGGTGGTCAACTAGCACACCCCACATGGGTGTGCTACACCATTTTCTTTAAAATAAACATTTATGTTTCACCCACTTCCATGATGCTGTTCATCTTGTCCAATCATATTGCTTCCACATCTACCTATCTGTATCCTCCCCAAAACTATGGTAAGGCTGCTGAGCCTACCTTGGGGTCTTTTGGTCATTAACAGAGGTCCTTGACCCAAGTTATTGGTTACTGCTAACCCAAGTAATAAATTGATCATGCTCAAATCATTGTCTCTCAGTTTACCTTGATTTTCAAATATAACACCTCAGAAACTTATTATCTGTGCTACCCTGAAAAAGTAACTTAACCTCTTTGTGCTATGATTTCTTCATCTGTAAAATGGGAGTAATGATAGCTAATAACATTAGGGATGTCATGAGGATTGAATTAACTAACATACTCAAAATGCTTTATATGTCCTAAAGTTCTCTCTCTCTCTTAAAAATAGTTTTATTTGTATTAAATATTATTCCATAATTTACATTGTTTTGTTGTGTTCCAATTGTATTTAATGGTGTTCAATTCTTCATGACCTCATTTGGGATTTTCTCTCTCTTTTTTTTTTGAGTTCTTTTTTTTTAATTAATTAATTAGTTTAGTTTCAGTTAACAAGATTCAATACCATAGTTCCTTGATTTTCAAATTTCCTTTACTTCCCTCCCCTCTCCCCCCACGACAGCATATAGTCCAGTATAGGATCTGCAAATACATTCATATTAGACATTATTGCAATTACAAAAGCATATTGTACTAGGTGGGACGAAAGATGGTTAGGAAGAAAGAAAACCAAACAATGAAAAGAAAAAGATAATTTAGTTTGCTTCCATCAGGATTCAGTTTCAGTTCTTTCGAGTTATATCTCTGGATGGAGCATTTCTCTCTTTCTTGAATCTTTCAGGATTGACTTATATCACTGCATTTCGGAAAAGAGTCCAGTCTGTCATAGCTGGTCATCACAGATATGATATGTATGTGATTATATACAAATTTCTTCTGATTCTACTCTTCTCACTCAGCATCAATTTGTATAAGTCTCTCCAGGTAATTATGAAACCAGTCACCATCTCGTTTCTTATAGCACAATAATATTTCATTATGTTCATATACCACAGCTTGTTTGGCCACTCCCCAATTGATGGGCACCCCTATAGTTTCCAATTCTTTGCAACCACGAGAAGAACTGCTATAAATATTGTTGTACATATGGGTCTTCCTCCATTTTCGTTGATCTCTTTGGGATATAACCCTAGAAGTGGTATGACTGGGTCAAAGGGTGTGAAATTATTTATAATCTTTCGGGCATAGTTCCGGTTTGCTCTCCAGAATGGTTGGATAAGTTCACAACTTCACCAGCAATGCATTAGTGTTCCAATTTGCCCACATCCACTCCAGATTTGTCATTTTCTTGTTTTGTCATCTTAGCCAATCTGACTGGAGAGATGTGGTATCTCAGAGTTGTTTCGATTTGCATTTCTCTAATCAATAGTGATTTAGAGCATTTCTTCATAAGCTTATAGATATATTTAATTTCTTTCCCTGAAAACTGCCTGTTCATATCCTTTGACCATTTATCAATTGGGAATGACTTGTATTCATATAGATTTGACTCAATTCTCTTTAAATTTTAGAAATGAGTTCTTTATCAGAGACATAGGTTGTAAAAATTCTTTCCCAATTTCCCACCTCCCTCTTGATCTTGGTTACATTGGCTTTGTTTGTACAGAAGCTTTTCAATTTAATGTATTCAAAATTATCAATTTTGCATTTTATACTGCTCCCTAATTCTAGTTTGGTCCAAAAGTCTTCCCCTCTCCACAAATCTGTCAGGTAAACTGTTCCTTGCTTTTCCGGATTGCTTACAGTATCATAATTTATACCTAGATCATGCACCCATTTGGACTTGATTTTGGTATACGGCATTAGATAATGATCTATGCCCAGTTTCTGCCATACTGTATTCCAGTTTTCCCAGCAGGTTTTGTCAAATAGTGCATTCTTATCCCCAAAACTGGGGTCTTTGGGTTTATCGAACAATAGATTACTATATTCATTAACTGTTGGTTCTCCTGCACCTAATCTATTCCATTGAACCACGACTCTACATCTCTGCCAGTACCAAGCAGTTTTGATGACTGCTGCTGTATAATACAGATTAAGATCTGACATAGCTAGTCCACCTTCCCTAGCATTTCTTTTCATTAATTACCTTGATATTCTAGACCCTTTGTTTTTCCAAATAAATTTTGTTATTATTTTGCCTAACTCTAAAAAGTAGTTTTTTGGTAAATTGATTGGTATGGCACTAAATATATAGTTTAGTTTGGGTAAAATTGTCATTTTTATTATATTAGCTCGACCCAGCCACAGGCAATTGGTTGTGTGAGAAGTGTTTTGTAGTTGTGATCACATAGATTCTGGGTTTGTTTTGGCAAGTAGATTCCCAAATATTTTTTAATGTCTACAGTTACTTTAAATGGGATTTCTCTTTCTATCTCTTCCTGCTGAGTTTCAATAGAGATGTACAGGAATGCTGAGGATTTATGTGGGTTTATTTTATATCCTGCAACTTTGCCAAACCTATTTATTGTTTCAAGTAGTTTTTTACTTGATTTTCTATGATTCTCTAAGGATATCATCATATCATCTGAAAAGAGTGATAGCTTGGTCACTTCTTTGCCTAATTTGATTCATTTGATTTCTTTTTCTTCTCTAATTGCTACTGCTAGTGTTTCTAGTACCAGATTGTATAAGAGGGGTGATAGTGGACACCCTTGTTTCACTCCTGATCTTATTGGAAATTCGTCTAGTTTATCCCCATTGCATATACTATTTGTTGATGGTTTTAAATAGATGCTAGCAACTATTTTAAGGAAGGCTCTATTTATTCCTATACTTTCTAGTGTTTTTAATAGGAATGGGTGTTGTACTTTGTCAAAATCCTTTTCTGCATCTATTGAGATGATCATGTGGTTTCTGCTAGTTTGATTGTTGATATGCTCAATTATACTGATGGTTTTCCTAATATTAAACCATCCTTGCATTCCTGGAATGAATCCTAACTGATCAAAGTGTATTATTTTTGTGATAAGTTGTTGGAGTCTTTTGGCTAATATTTTATTTAAATTTTTTGCGTCTAAATTCATGAGGGAAATTGGTCTATGATTTTCTTTCTCTGTTTTATCTCTTCCTGATTTAGGAATCAGTACCATATTCGTGTCATAGAAAGAGTTTGGTAGGAATCCTTCCTCACTAATATTCCCAAATAGTTTGTAGAGTACTGGAATCAATTGTTCTTTAAATGCTTGATAGAATTCACTAGTAAATCCATCTGGCCCTGGAGATTTTTTCCTAGGGAGTTCATTGATGACTTGTTTGATTTCTTTTTCTGAGATGGGGTCATTTAGGCAAATCATTTCCTCTTCAGTTAATCTGTGCAACTTGTGATTTTGTAAATATTCACCCATTTCACTAAGATTGCCATATTTATGTGCATACAATTGGGAAAAATATAATTCCTCATTATTTTTTTTGATTTCCTTTTCATTGGATGTAGATTCACCCTCTTTATTTTTGATACTCATAATTTGGTTTTCTTCTTTCTTTTTTTATCATATTGACTAAGGGTCTATCAATTTTGTTGATTTTTTAATAAAACCAGCTCTTAGTTTTATTTATTAATTCAACAGTTTCCTTAATTTCAATTTTATTAATCTCTCCTGTGGTTTTCAATATTTCTAATTTAGTACTAAATTGGGGATTTTCAATTTATTCTTTTTCTTCCTTTTTCAATTACATGTTCAAATAATTGAGCCCCCTTCTCTCTGCTTTAATTAAGTATGCACTCAGGGATATAAAACTTCCCCTGAGAACTGCCTTTAGTGCATCCCACAAATTTTAGTATGTTTTCTCATTATTATCATTCTCTTGAATGAAATTATTGATTGTTTCTATAATTTCCTGTTTGAGCCACCCATTCTTTAGGATTAAATTGTTTAGTTTCCAATTAGCTCTTATTCTATCTTTCCAAGGCCCTTTATTGCATATAATTTTTATTGCATCATGATCTGAGAATGATGCATTTAATATTTCTGCCTTTTTGCACTGGATTGTGAGGTTTTTATGCCCTAGTACATGGTTATTTTTGAGTATGTACCATGCACTGCTGAGAAGAAAGTAAATTCCTTTTTATCCCCATTCAGTTTTCTCCAGAGATCCATCATATCTAGTCTCTCTAAGATTCTATTCAGCTCCTTAATTTCTTTCTTGTTTATTTTGAGGTTAGATTTATCGAGTTCAGAGAGGGGGAGATTAAGGTCCCCCACTAGTATAGTTTTTCTATCTATTTCTTCCTCTAATTCCTTTAACTTCTCCTCTAGGAATTTGGGTGCTATACCACTTGGTGCATATATATTAACTGGTGATATTGCTTCATTCTCTATGGTGCCTTTTATTAGGATATAGTTTCCTTGTTATCTCTTTTAATTAGATCTTTTTTGCTTTTGCTTTTTCTGAGATAAGTATTGCTACCCCTGCTTTTTTTTTACTTTAGGTGAGGCATAATAAATTTACTCCAACCTTTTACCTTTACCCTGTGGGTATCCCTTTGTTTCAAATGTGTTTCTTGTAGACAGCATATTGTAGGATTATGGTTTTTAATCCATTCTGCTATCTGCCTCTGTTTTATGGGAGAGTTCATGCCATTCACAATCACAGTAAGGATGACTATCTGTCTCTTCCCCTCCATCCTATTCCTTACCCTGTTTATGTTTTTGTTTCTTCCTTCTCCCTTCCCCTCCTTGAAGTTTTCCCTTTTGACTGCCTTCTTAACCTACCCTCTCCTCTTACTACTATTTCGCTCCCTTCTAATCCCCCTTTAGTCTCCTCCTTTTCATGCCCCCCCTTAACCTTCCACTATCTATAGGACACAATAAATTTTTATACTTATCAGAGTAAATCACTCCCTGTTTGATTCCAAACCAATGAGAGTTAATTTCAAACAGTGCTCTTCTCCCTCCCTCCTTTTCCTTTATTTAATGAATTTATGTCTCTATTCCCATTAGAATCTTAAACTTCACCGATTAAGTTGATCCCTCTTTGAACCAGAACTAGTGAGAATAATGTTTAAAGGGTCTTCCTCTCCCTCATTCTTTCCCCTCTTCTATAGTGTGTTTTGATGCCTCTTCAGATGGCATATTTTACCTTTTCCTATCTCATTCTTTCCTTTTTCCCATTACAGTCCATTTGATCCCCTTAATAGATTTTTTAAAGTCTTCAGGTTAGTGCATTCATACCCACACCCTCTACCTAAGTATAACCCTTTTGAAGGTCATGATAATCATAACAATTTCGATATTGACAGTAATCGGCTCCTCATTTAGGAATGTGAACATTTTGCTCTTGTTGCATCCCAATTAATGACCATGTGTGCGTGGGTGTGGGTGTGTGCATGTATGTATGTGTGAGCCTGTGTTTTCCTTGTTTACCTTTTTATGTCTTTCTTCAATCTTGTAATTGGAGATCAAATTTTCCATTGAGCTCTGGCTTTTTCATCAGGAAGGACTGGAAGTCCCTTATTTCATTAAACGTCCATCTCCTTGCCTGAAAGATTATGCTCAGTTTTGCCAGGTAGTTAATCCTTGGTTGTATTCCTAGCTCTCTTGCCCTCGGAAATATCAAATCCCAGTCCCTCCAATCTTTTAATGTAGAAGCTGCTAGGTCTTTTGTGATCCTAACTGTAGTTCCTCGATATTTGAATTGTTTCTTTTTGGCTGCTTGTAGAATTTTTTCTTTAATCTTGTAATTCTGGAATTTGGCTACTATAATTTTTGGAGTTTTCAATCTGGGATCTTTCTCAGGAGGAGTCCGGTGAATTCTATCGATAGAGATTTTATCTTCTGATTCCAGGACCTCAGGACAGTTTTCTTTGTCAATCTCTTGGAGGATGTTGTCTAGGCTGCTTTTTTCATCATGGCTTTCTGGTAGACCAATAATTCTTAAGTTGTCTCTCCTGGATCTGTTCTCTAGGTCAGTTATTTTTCCAGTGAGATATTTTACATTTTCTTGCAATTTTTCAATCGTCTTGTTTTGTTTGATTGACTCTTGCTGCATCATAGAGTTCTGAGTTTCAGTTTGATTGTATCTAATTTTTAGTGAATTATGGTCTTCAGTTAGTTTTTGAAGTTCCTTTTTAGGAGGTATTTTCTTTTTTCATGTTGGTCACTGTCTCCCTCATTTGGTCTTTAAAATTTTTCTTAAGCTCCTCTAGGAATGCTATTTGGGGTTGAGACCATATCATGTTTCCTTCTGTGGTCTCAGGTGTGGGTAGAGTGTCTATATTGTTCTGTGTATTTGGTTGTTCTTGCCCTACATAGTAGGCTTGAATTGACTTTCTTGCCTTCCCCTTCTCCTTCTCAGCTTCTGTCCTTCCCATTTTGATTGCCTGTTTCTTAATTTTTCAGGCTATGAGTTTAGGGCCTGAATAGTGACTTTCAATACCTCTGGGTGGCTAGTTTGTGGCTAAGTCAGGGAAGTCAGAGAGGAATGTAGATGTCTAGGTGGGGCTGAGTCTGACCACTTCAGATTTCTGCCTCTATACCCCTGGGCTATAAGTAGGCTGTTGTTGGTGAGGTGAGGTGGGGCTTGTTGGGACCCCTCCCTCTCTTCTCTTCAGACTCCTGGCTGTCTCAGTTACACCCCTTCTTGGAGACTCCCAAGCCTGAGGCTATTTCCATTAACTTGGGATTTCAATCTGGGTGGGAGTTTTTGGGTTTTTCTTTGGGTTTTCTGCTTCATGAAGGAGGGATGGGAGGATCAGCGCAGCTAAAATTTACTTTACCCTTCCATCCCCTGTATTATAAAGGCAGGCATTTTCTAAACTTCCAGGCCTGGGGCTGAATGCAGCTGGAGAAGCTGCTCTCTCCACTGGGGGCCCCAACTCTCCTACCTGGCTCCAATGACCCTTCCCATCCCTTCGTGAGATGAAAGCGAGATGACTGTGATTCGTCCTTGTTCATTCTGCAGGCTGGGGCTTTTTCTCTCTCTGTTGTAGTCTGCTTGTCTGTTCTTAGGTCTGAGCTGTGCAGACCCCATATGCTATGTGCTCATCCTGTCCACACACTCAGGGCAATCTCCTGGGCGCTCCATCACTCCGGAATCTGCTCAGATTCACCCTTTGAGACTTAATGACCGAGGAGCTCGGTGAGGTTACTTCTTCTTTTCCACCATCTTGGCTCCTCCCTGGGATTTTCTTAGCAAAGATACTAAAGTGTTTTTTATTTTCCTTCTCCTGCTCATTTTATATATGAGAAAACTAAGGTAAACAGAGTTAAGTGACTTGCCCAGCATCTGGTAAGCATCTGAGCTCAAATTTGAACTTAGGAAAATGATGACTCTAGGCTTGGCATTGTATCCACTGTGCCAATTAGCTACCTCACCTTATATTATATGCCACATGTATAACTCTGGTCCCAAAGCTCATTGTTGTGGGGCTCTCTTCTCATAGAAGAATGCCTTACCCTTTGTAAAGGGTGAAGTGTAGTTGACAGAAGAGCAGAATTCCAACCTTCTTCAGTTCCTTAGAGTCTCCATTTGGGACTCGTCAAGAGCCAGTGCCATTCTGGACTCATCAAGTTTCTAGTTAAACTGCTTCAGACACTTCTGACTTCCAGCTTTGACATAGAAAATACCAACCAATTTTAGGTTGCTGATTGAAAAGGCTCTAAGAAGATATGAGAGAAGCTGACAGTCTCCATCTTGTCTCTGTTCCCAGCTTGCTAGTCTAGAGATGTCAGGGAAATTTTCCTTTGGGTGTAATAAGGACAATCTCTTTGTTGAACTGAGTTATCTCACTCTCAATTCGAGAGATCCTTTACTTTGTATTGCCTGGTATATATTTTCCTATGTATATTTTCTTTGATTTCTGTTTTCCTTTAATTTACATAAATATGCTTCTTTGCTATTAGCTATGTGTGTTCATGGTTGAACTGGTAGTTAGTGGGAAAGGAGTCAAGCCTTGGGTACCTTCTTCCTGCAATAATAACAATGAACAAGCTATTAGTAGTTAAATGCCCACAAAAGGGAAGCCAATAGCAGAATAGATTAAAAAACCTAATCTTAGAATACATTGTTTACAAAAAGCATTTGAATCAAAGGGATACACACAGGGTAAAAGTAAAGGGCTTGAGTAGAATGTATTATGCTACATCAATAGTACAAAAAAAAAAGCAGGGGTAGCAATCCTCATCTCAGACAAAGCAAAAGCAAAAATAGATCTAATCAAAGAGATGAGGAAGGAACCTAGATTCTGCTAAAAGGCACCATAGAATATGAAATAATACTATTAAACCTATATGCACCAGGTGGTATAGTATTCAGATTCTTAGAGGATAAGTTAAAGGAATTATAGGAAGAAAAAGACAGCATAACTAAAACTAGTGGGGGACTTCAACATCCCCGTCTCTGAACTTGATAAATCTAACCTCAAAATAAACAAGAAAAAAGTTAAGGAGTTGAACAGAATTTTAGAAAATGTAGATATGGTTGACCTCTGAAGAAAACTGAATGGGAATAGAAGGGAATATACTTTATTTTGCTCAGTGGTACATGGTACATACTAAAACACTGACCACTAGGGCACAAAAAAACTCAGAATCAAGAGCAGAAAGGCAAACATTTTAAATGCATCCTTTTCAGATCATGGTTCAATAAAAAGTTTATGTACTAGCCATGAAAAGACAGACTAAAAATTAATTGGAAATTAAATAATCTAATCTTAAAGAATGAGTGGGTCAAACAAAAAATCATAGAAACAATCAATAACTTCATTCAAGAGAATTACAATAATGAAGCAAGACACCAAAACTTAAAGGATACAGCAAAAGAGATTCTTCTTCTTTTTTTTTTTGGCAGGGCAATTGGGGTTAAGTAACTTCCCAAGGTCACACGGCTAGGTTTTTGTTTGTGTGTGTTAAGTGTCTGAGGCCGGATCCGAACTCAGGTCCTTCTGACTCCAGGGCCGACACTCTACTCACTGCGCCACCTAGCCACCCCAGCAAAAGAGATTCTTAGGGGAAGTTTTATATCTCTGAATGCTTACATAAATTAAACAGATAAAGAGGAAATCAATGAATTGGACATGCAACTCAAAAAGCTACAAAAAGAACAAATTGAAAATCCCCAATTAAATATCAATTTAGAAATATTAAAAACCAAAGGAGAGATGAATAAAATTGAAACTGAGAAAACTTTTGATCTAATCAATAAAACTAAAACCTGGTTTTATGAAAAGAAAACAGATTGAAACTGACAAACCTTTGGTTAATTTGATTTTAAAAAGAAAGAATTAAACCAAGTTAATAGAAACAAAAATGAAAAGGGTGAATTTGCAACCAATGAAGAGGAAATTAAAACAATAATTAGGAAGTATTTTGCCCAACTGTGTGCCCATATATTTTTAAAGTGTATCTGCCATATCTACAGATAAATGAAGACTTTATTGTCAAACAAGAGATAGAGAGGATAAAGGGAAGTGAAATAGATAATTCTGATTACATGAAATTATAAAGGTTTGGCATAAAATACTAATATAAACACAATTAGAAAGAAAATAGGTAAATGGGGGAAATTTTGACAGCATGTTTCTCAGATAAAGATGTTATGTCTCAGATATATAAGGAACTGGTCTAAATTTATTTTTTTAATTTAAAGAAATGCTTTATTAACATATGTTTTACATCATTCATTTCCTCAAGATTTTGAGTTACAATCATTTCCCTCCCTGTTTTTCCCCTACCCACCCTCCCAGAATAGCAGTCCCACAAGATATCACTTCCTCCAATCTGCTCTCTCCCATATCATCTCCCATACCCCCTTCGACTTTTCCATTAGAGGAAGGTGAATCTTTGTGTCCCAATGCCTGCACATCTTATCTCCCAATTACAAGCAAAAGAGTATTAATAAGAGTATTTGTATATGTTTGAAACATTTAATCTTAAGACCTTGAATTTCAGATCCATTTCTTTCCTCCCTTGTCACACATTCCCTCTGGGGAGATAAGTAATTCAGTATATGTTGTATATGTCTAGCTATGGAAAACATTATCATAGTAGATATATTGTACAAGGCTGCTTATAATTCCCTCCCACTCACCCCACCCCCCACCTGATCCATTCCCTACTTGACCCTGTCCTTCTTCTATAGTGGGTACTTCCAACATCCCCTTCCCCCAAGGAGGCCCTCCCATCCATCATCCCTCCTCTCATCCCCCTTCTCCCTATTCTGCTGCAGGTTGAGATATCCCATTTAGTATGTATGTCTTTCTCTCCCTGAACCAAATTCAATGAGAATGTGGTTTTGCCTTTCTTGCCTTCCTATTCTTCCCCTCCCTTGCAACCACTTCCCCTTGCTTCTTCTACATGAGATAGTTTACCCTACCCTGTCTCTCCCCAACTCCTCTTGCCACTTTCCTCCCTCACCTCATAATTTCACCCCTTGAGTATCCTCCCTTCCCAACCAATTCAACATATGCCCTCTATCCATATATAACTGTAAAGAAAGGTACACACATTCACATATGTATTAATATGGCCATACACCCTTCTTCCATTATTTTCATACTGAGAAAGGTTTCATCAGTCACTGTTACTGTTTTTCCATATAGGAATGTAAATAGCTCAACTTGGATGAGTTCCTTTTGATTTCTTTTCCCTGATTACCTTCTCAGGCATCTCTTGCTTCTTGTGTCTGGATATTAAATTTTCTATTCAACTCTGGGTTTTCCTCAAGAATGCTTGAAAGTCCTCTCTTCCACTGAATGACCATATTTTCCCCTGAAACAAAATACTCACTTTTGCTGGAGAGGTGACCCTTGGGTTTATTCCTAGCTCTTTTGCACTCTGGAATATCATATTTCATGCCCTCCCATCCCTCAGTGTAGAAGCTCCCAGGTCCTTGGCTATTCTGATTGTGTTTCCACAATATTGAAATTGTTTCTTCCTGGAAGATGATGGAGTAGAAACAGCTCATCTAAGCCACTCTGCCCCCAGATTCCCCACAAACTATGTAAAAGTGGACTCTGAACAACTTCTGGAGCCCCAGCACTCACAGAACGACACAGAGAAACTAACCTCCCTCTGAGGACAGACCAGCAGCCTTGTAGGAAGGACCAGTACAGCTGTCTGGGAGACGGCAGTGGGCAGTTCTCAGAGCGCGGGGAGGTGAGCCGAGCCCAGGTCTCTGTGAGCCGAGGCATTAGCCCCAGGACAGCAGGGCCAGCAGCTGGCTGGAGAGACCCCAGAACACCAGCAGCTGTGGCAACTCCAGAATTATCAACATAGACATGCCTAGGACAAAGTAAGAGGTTAGTGGCCTATGGACTTTGGGAACATTATTTGGGGAAAGTGTCAGCTCCCACCCTGGGGGCTAGAAGCCACTGAGGACAAACGCCATTTTGTAGTTTTCAGAGGCAGCTGTAGCTCCTGGTCTGCGAATTGTAGGGTGATCCAGCAATCAGTCTTGGGGGGTAATCTCTCTTGCTTTAACCTCCCTGGATCTAGATTGTGATCTAGGGTTGAAGTTGTGGCTGGGTTTACAGCTTGCCAGAAACGGAAGTTGCCCCACACACGTTCAGGACGAAAATTCCTCTATCTGGCCTTAAATCTATAGTGTGGCAACAAGCCCCAAAGTCAAGTAATTAAGTGGCAACATGCCATTGAAAAGGAAAAAGAAAAATGCAACCCTAGACTCCTATTTTGGAACATAGAGTGAGAAAAGGACTGTGAGGTCAGAAGTCCTGCTCCAAAAGCCCCAGGGGAAAACAGGAGTGGGTTGCAGGCCATAGAGGACCTTAAGAAGGACTTTAAAAATCAAATAAGAGAAGTGGAGGAAAAATTGGAAAGAGAAATGAGAAGGATGCAGGAAAAGTATGAAATGAGGGTCAACAGCCTGACTGAGGAAAATGACACCTTAAAAAATAGACTAGCTCAAATGGCAAAGGAGGCCCAAAAGGGCAATGAGGAGAAGAATGCCTTAAAAAGTCGAATTTGCCAGATGGAAAAAGAATCTCAAAAGTTCACTGAGGAGATTCATCCCTTCAGAGTTAGACTGGAGCAAATGGAAGCTAATGACATTATGAGAAATCAAGATGCTGTTAACCAGATCCAAACAAATGAAAGAATAGAAGGCCATGTGAAATATCTCATGGGAAAAACCACTGACCTGGAAAATAGATCCGGGAGAGACAATTTAAAAATTATTGGACTACCTGAAAGCCATGATCAAAGAAAGAACCTAGAAATCACCCTTCAAGAAATTCTCAAGGAAAACTGCCCTGATGTTTTAGATCCAGAGGGCAAAATAGAGGTTGGAAGAATCAACCAATCACCTCCTGAAAAGATCCCAAAAAGAAAACTCCCAGGAATATTATAGCCAGGTTCCAGAATCCCCAGATCAAGGAGAAAATACTACAGGCAGCCAGGAAGAAACAATTTCAATATTGTGGAAACACAATAAGAATAGCACAGGACCTGGCAGCTCCTACACTGAGGGATCAAAGGACATGGAATGTGATATTCCAGAGGGCAAAAGAACTGGGAATGAATCCAAGGGTCACCTACCGAGCAAAACTGAGTATTTTCTTTCCGGGGAAAATATGGTCATTCAGTGGAATAGAGGACTTTCACACAGTCTTGAGGAAAAAACCAGAATTGAATAGAAAATTTGACATCCAGACACAAGAAGGAAGAGATGCCTGAGAAGGTAATGAGGGAAAAGAAATCAAATCAAAGTTGAACTATTTACCTTCCTATATGGAAAAGCAATAACTGTGACTGATGATATCTTTCTCACTATGAAAATAATGGAAGAAGGGTGTGTGGTCATATGAATACATATGTGAATGTGTGTGTATATGGTTACAGTTATATATGGATAGATGGCATAGGTTGAATTTGTTGGGAAGGGAGAATACTCAAGGGATGAAATTATGAGGTGAGAGAGGAAAGTGGCAAGAGGAGATGGGGAGAGACAGGGTAGGTTAAACTACCTCATGTAGAAGAAGCAAGGGGAAGTGGTTGCAAGGGAGGGAGAGTATGGGAAGGCAAAAAAGGGAAAACCACATTCTCATTGAATTTGGTTCAGGGAGAGAATGACATACATACTAAATGGGATATCTCATCCTGCAGCAGAATAGGGGGAAGGGGGATGAGAGGAGGGATGATGGATGGGAGGGCATCCTTTGGGGGAGGGGAGGTTGGAAGTACCCACTATAGAAGAGGGACAGGATCAAGTAGGGAATGGACCAGGTGGGGGGGTGGGATGAATGGGAGGTAATTATAAGCAGCCTTGTACAATATATCTAGTATGGTAAAGTTTTGCATAGCTAGACATGTACAACATATACTGAATTACTTATCTCCCCAGAGGGAATGGGTGACAAGGGAGGAAGGAAATGGATCTGAAATTCGAGGTCATAACATTAAATGTTTCAAATATATACAAATACTATTATTAATACTCTTTTGCTTGTAATTGGGAGATAAGATGTGCAGGCATTGGGACACAAAGATTCTCCTTCCTCTAATGGAAAAGTCGAAGGGGGTATGGGAGAAGGTATGGGAGAGAGCAGATTGGAGGAAGCGACATCTTGTGGGACTGTTATTCTGGAAGGTTGGTTAGGGGAATAATGGGGGGAAATGTTTGTAACTCAAAATCTGGCAGAAATGAATGATGTAAAACAGAAGTTAATAAAGCATTTATTTAAAAAAAAGAAAAAAGAAATTGTTTCTTCCTGGCTGCTTGGAGTATTTTCTCCTTGATCTGGGGATTCTGGAACCTGGCTATAATGTTCCTGGGAGTTTTCTTTTTGGGACCTTTCTCAGGCGGTGATTGTTGGATTCTTTCAACCTCCATTTTGCCCTCTGGATCTAAAACATCAGAGTAATTATCCTTGAGAATTTCTTGAAGGGTGATTTCTAGGTTCTTCCTTTGATCATGGCTTTCATGTATTCCAATAGCTTTTAAATTGTCTCTCCTGGATCTATTTTCCAGGTCAGTGGTTTTTCCCGTTAGATATTTCACATTGCCTTCTAATCTTTCATTAGTTTGGATCTGCTTAACAACATGTTGATTTCTCATAAAGTCATTACCTTCCATTTGCTCAAGTCTAACTCTGAAAGAATGAATTTCCTCAGTGAACTTTTGAGATTCTCTTTCCATCTGGCAAATTCTGCTTTTTAAGGCATTCTTCTCCTCATTGCCCTTTTGGGCCTCCTTTGCCATTTGAGTTAGTTTATTTTTAAGGTGTTGCTTTCCTCAGTCTGGCTGTTGACACTTATTTCATACTTTTCCTGCATCCTTCTCATTTCTCTTTCCATTTTTTCCTCGAATTCTCTTATTTGATTTTTAAAGTCCTTCTTAAGGTCCTCTGTGGCCTGCAACCCACTCCTGTTTTCCCCTGGGGCTTTTGGAGCAGGACTTCTGACCTCACAGTCCTCTTCCTACTCCATGCTTCTTCCCTCATTGTCCCCAAAGTAGGAGTCTAGGGTTGCATTTTTCTGTTTATTTTGTTTCCTTTGCCTTGGAATGTTGCCACTTAATTACTTGACTTTTGGGCTTTTTGCCATGCTATGGCTCTGCTGCCAGACAGGGGAATTTTCGTCCAGATCGTGTGGGGGACAACTTACGTTTCTGGAAGCTGGAAACCCACCCACCACCTCTACCCCAGATCACAATCCACATCCAGGGAGGTTAAAGTAGGAATGATTACCCCCCAAGACTGATTTCTGGATCTCCCTACACTTTGCAGGCCAGGAGCTGGAGCTGCCTCTGGTAACTCCAAAAAAATGGCATGTCTCCTCAGTGGCTTCTAGTCCCCAGAGTAGGGGGAAGCCGACGCATTCCTCTAATATTCGTCCCAAAGTCAATAGGCCACTAACCTCTCAGTTTGTCCTAGGCATGTCTATGTTGATAATTCTGGAATCACCACAGCTGCTGGTGTTCTGGGGTCTCTCCAGCCAGCTGATGGCCCTGCTGCCCTGGGGCTAAAACCTTGGCTCAGGAGTACCTGGGCTCTGCTGGGCTCAGCTCCCTGCCCTCTGCACGCTGCATGCTGGTGGCTCCCATAGTGCTGCGCTGGTCCTTCCTGCAGTGCTGCTGGGCTGTCCTCAGTGGTAGCTTAGCTTCTCTGTGTCGTTCTGTGGGTGCTGGGTCTCCAGAAGTTGTTCAGAGTTCCCTTTTACATAGTTTGAATGTAATCTGGGAGCAGAGTGGCTTGGATGTGCTGTTTCTACTCCGCCATCTTGGCTCTGCCCCTGTATGCCCATATATTTGACAATCTGAATGAAATGGATGAATATTTTTTTGTTTTATTTTATTTTTAAAATCATTTATTTATTTATTTATTCATTTACTTATTTATTGTTTTCAAAATTCATTTACACAATATTTTTACAAATTTTCTCCCCATCTTTTCCCTACCCCCACCCCAAGATAGTGAGCCTACTGAATACTCATTCCCCCAATATGCTCTATTTTATATCTTCCCCATCCCGCTTGTAATTTTCTAGTATGGCAAGATGAATTTCTATACAACAGTGCTTGTATGTCTTATTTCCCAGTTGCACATACATTTTTTTTAACATTTGTTTTTAAAACTTTGATTTCTGGATTCTTTTCCTTCTACCCTCCTCACCCACCCCCACTGGGAAGATAAGCAATTCAACATAGGTTGTACTGTGTAGTTATGCAAAATATTTCCATAGTAAATATAATGTGAAAAACTAACTATATTTCCCTCCATCCTATCCCACACCCCCACTTATGCTATTTTCTACTTTGACTGTGTCCCTGTTCAAAAATGTGTGCCTCTAACTACCCTCTCCCCTAATCTGTCCTTCCTTCTATCATCCCATCTCTTATCCCATTCTCCCCTACTTTCCTGTAGCATAAGATACACAACTGTGTATATTATTGCCTCCTTAAGCCAAATTCAATCAGAGTAAGGTTGACCCATTCCCTTTCCCCTCCTGTTCTTCCCCTCCATTGTAATAGTTTTCTCTTGCCTCTTCCATATGAAATAATTTATCCTATTCTATCTCTCTCTTTCTCCTTCTCTCATTATATTCCTCTCTTACCTCTTCATTTTGTTTTTAGATATCATTCCTTCCTATGCAACTGATCCTGTGCTCTCTATATATGTATGAGTGTATGATATGTACACACATATACATGAAGACTCACATGTGCATTTATACACACATACACCCTCTTATACATACATATATATGTATGTGAATATATATATATATATACATATATATATGTGTGTGTGTGTGTGTGTGTGTGTATACACACATACCCATGTATTTCCTTCAAATATCCTCATAGTGAGAAAAGTCTCATGAGTTACAATTATAATTTTTCAATGTAGGAATGTAAATAGTTCAACTCTAATAAGTTCCTTATGATTTCCATTTTCATGTTTACATTCTCATGCTTATTTTGCTTCTTGTATTTGAAAATCACATTTTCTGTTCAGCTCGTTTTTTCATTAAGAATGCTTGAAAATCCTCTATTTCATTCAATGACCATATTTTCCCTTGAAACATTATACTCAATTTTTTTGGGTAGGTGATTCTTGGTTTTAATCCTAGCTTCTTTGACCTCACAAATATCACATTACAAGCCCTTTGATCCCTTTATGTGGAAGCTGCTAGATATTTGTTATCCTAATTATGTTTCCACAATACTCAAATTGTTTCTTCCTGACAGCTTGTAATAGTTTCTCCTTGACCTGGGAACTCTGGGATTTTGCTCTGATATTCTTAGGAGTTTTCTTTTTGGAATCTTTTTCAAGAGGCAATTGGTGAATTCTCTTTGCCCTTTGTTTCTAGAATATCAGGGAAATTTTCCTTGGGAATTTCTTGAAGGATGAGTTCTATGTTCTTTTTTTGATCATGATTTTCAGGTATTTTCCCTTTGGTGTTTATGGGTTGAGAAGTCTGGAAACTGCCACAGCTGTTGGTGATATACTCTCCTGAAGTCTGCTGCAACCAGAATGTGCTAGTGGTCAGGGCCATGCTGGGTCCAGGCCTGCATGGCTCACTTGGGACTGTGCTTGGCTCCCAACTCAGTGTGATAGAGCCTTCTTGTCTGCCTGTTGGTCTGCCTTCAGTAGGAGATTTGTGTCTTTCTGTACCTTTGTGGGTTCTTTACTTCTAAAATTTGTTTAGAGTCATATTTTACAGGTATTGGAGGTGGTTGGTGTGGGAGCTCACAAAAGTCCCTGCTTCTACTCAGCCATCTTGGCTCTGCCCCCCAGTTGATGAATATTTACAAAAATATAAATTGCCCAGATTAACAGAAGAGGAAATAACATCTTTAAATAACCCCATCTTAGGAAAAGAAATTGAAGAAGCTCTCAATGAACTCCCTAGGAAAAGTCTCCAGGGCTAGATGGATTTAAAAGTGAATTCTATCAAACATTTAAAGATCAATTAATTCCAATGCTATATAGACTATTTGAGCAAACTGACAAAGAAGGAATCTTACCAAATTATTTTTATTATACAATATGGTAGTGATACCTAAACCGTGAAGAGCCAAAACAGAGAAAGAAAATTATAGACCAATATCCCTCATGAATGTAGTTTAAAAAATTTAAATAAAATATTAGCAAAAAGATTTATAGCTACTTGTCATGAGAATAATACACTTTGATCAAGTAGGTTTTATACCAGGAATGCAGAACTAGTTCAATATTATGAAATCTTTCAACATAAGTGATCATATCAACAACAAAACTAACAGAAACCTTATGATTATCTCAATAGATGCAGAAAAAGCTTTTGACAAAATACAACATTTCCCATTAAAAATAATAGAGAGCATAGGAATATATGGAACCTTCCTTAAAATGGTAAGTAGCATCTACCTAAATCATGAGCAAGCATTATATGTAATGGGGATAAGCTAGATGCATTTCCAATAACATTTAGGGTGAAACAAGGATATCAATTATCATTATTGTTATTCAGTGTGGTAGTACAAACTTTAGCTTTAATAATAAGAGAAGAAAAAGTAATTGAAGGAATTAGAATAGGCAAAGAAGGAACTAAGTTATCAGTCTTTGTAGAAGTTATGATGATTTACTTAGAGAATACTAGAGAATCAAGTAAAAAATACTTGAAATAATAAACAACTTCAGCAAATTTGCAGAATATAAAATAAACCCATGTAAATCCTCAGAATTTCTACATATTACGAACAAAGCCCAACAGCAAGAGATAGAAAGAAAATGTTCATTTAAAGTTACTGTAGATGTTATAAAATATTTGGGAGTCTACCTGCCAAAACAAACCCAGGAGCTATATGAACAAAATTATAAAACACTTTCCACTTAAATAAAGTCAGAGCTAGGTAACTGGAAAAATATCAGTTGCTCATTAGTATACTGAGTTAATTATAATAAAATGACAATTCTACCTAAATTAATTTGCCTTTTTAGTGCCATGCCAATCAAACTACCAAAAACTTATTTAATAGAGTTAGAAAAAATATCAAAATTCACCTGGAAGAACAAAAGGTCCAGAATATCAAGGGAATTAATGAAAAGAAATGCTAGTTAGGTGACCTAGCCATGCCAGACTTCAATTATAAATTAATTATATTTAAATCAAATATTTAATTAAATATATATTTAACCATAA
Organism: Gymnobelideus leadbeateri; assembly: GCA_011680675.1. Lineage (NCBI taxonomy): Eukaryota > Metazoa > Chordata > Mammalia > Diprotodontia > Petauridae > Gymnobelideus > Gymnobelideus leadbeateri. The sequence goes on along the minus strand of WOXC01005037.1, from coordinate 128,675 downwards.
ATGAAATATAATTATTAGTAACATCAATATTCATCTGGAAGAACAAAAGGTCCAGAATGTCAAGGGAATTAATGAAAAGAAATGCTAGGGTAGATGACCTAGCCCTACCAAGGGCTTTATAATAAATCAAAACTCATCAAAACAACTGTTTAAGAAATAAGGGGTTAGATCAATGGAATAAGGTAGGTACACAAGGTACAATATTCAATGATTATAGCAATCTACTGTTTGATGAATACAAAGATTCCCGCTCCTGGGATAAGAATTCACTATTAGACAAAAACTGCTGGGAAAATGGGAAAATAGTATGGCAGAAGTGGGCACAGACCAACACCTGATACTGTATATCAAATGGGTACAAAATTTAGATACGAAAGCTAAAAAAAAAAATAATAAAGGTAGCAAGGGATAGTTTATCTGCCAGATTTATGAAGAACAGAGAAATTTATGACCAAAAAAGTAGTAGATAACATTGTAAAATTCAAAATGAATAATTTTGATTACATTAAATTAAAAAGGTTTTGTACAAACAAAGCCAATGCAGGCAACATTAGGAGGGAAGCAGAAAACTTGGAAAGAATTTTTACAACTAGTGTCTCTCATAAAGGTCTCATTTCTAAAATATATAGAAACATGAGTCAAATCAACAGGAATACAAATCCCCAATTGATAAATGGTCAAAGAATATAAACAGGTAGTTTTCAGAGGAAGAAATTAAAGCTATCTATAGTCATATGAAATAATGCTCTAAATCAATATCGATTAGAGAGATGCAAATCAAAATAACTATGAAGTATCACATCACACTTATCAGATTGATTAATGTGAAAAAAAAAGAAAATGATAAATGTTGGAGAACATGCGGGAAAGTTGCAACATTAATTCCTTAATGGATCTTTGAGAAGGAGAGCAATTTGGAACTATGCCCAAAGGGTTGTAAAATGTGCAAACCCTTTGATCCAGCAATACACCTTCTATGATTGTATCCCCAAGAGATCACAAAAATTGGAAAATGATTCACATGTAAAAAATATTTGTAGCAGTGATCTTTGTTGTTGCCAAGGGTTAAAAATTGAGGGGATGCCCACCCACTGGGGAATGCCTTAACAGGTTGTGGTATTTCAATGTACTGTAATACTATTGGGCTATAAGAAATGATCAACAGGTGAACTTCAGAAAAACCTGGAAAGATTTATATGAACTGATGCTGTGTGAAGCAAGCAGGACCAGGAGAACATTGTACACAGTAACAGCCAGTGTGCAATGACTGATTTTGAGAGAATTAGCCCATTTCAGCAATGCAATGACCCAAAACATTTCCAAAGGACTCATGATGGAAGATGATTTCCACATCCAGAGAAAGAACTATGGAGTCTGAATGCATAGTGAAGCAGACTATTTTCTTTCTGTTTTGTTTTTTCTTTCTCTGGGATTCTCCCATTTTTTTTATAATTCTTCTATACAACATGACTAATGTAAAAATATTTTCAATAGGAATGTATATGTAAAGCCTATATCAGATTGCAGGCCACCATGGGGAGGGAGAGGGGAAACTTAAAACTTATGGAAGCAAATGTTTAAAACTAAAAATAAAAAAATAAAAAGAAGTTAAATGTATATTCTGTGTCCTAGACTAACAATATTAAATGGAACAGATAAACATACTTCTATCCTAGCATGCCTTCTGTTTGAGGAGACCAGTGGCTTACACCTCCAAGGTCCTACTTCCTGTCATGGTAGAAATGAAACTCTCCCTTAAAGAAGGATGGTGGACAAAGAAGCTAGAGGTGTCATTTTTCTGCCCACTTGAGACACACAATGACAGCACTTTGCAGCAATTGGGCCTCGGGGCTTACCCCTTATTCTGTTATACATATAATTATATTGGTGGTGGTAGTAGTAGTAGTAGTACTAGTAGTAGTAGTAGTAGTGAAGAATTGTGAATTGGGGAAATAAAGTGAAGAAACTTCCTAATTTCTTGCTCTTGCCCCTCATTATCCTTATTAATTTATAAGCTTCATGAGGGGAAGTCTGTGTTTAGTTTTGTTTTTAGATTCTCAACTTCTAGCACAGAGCTTTTGACACGGTAGAGCCGTAAAAGATATTTACAAAATTGAGGTGAATGATAGATAACCCATTGTTTTGATGCCTGCTTTATCAATCTTTAGGAAATCAAGGTCAAATATCCACAATGTTTAAATCCCTTATAAATAAACTTACGAGGAGGAGTAAAGAAGGGCTGGCTGGTGATTTATTTTTGAATCTTGTCATGTCCTTCAAGGCTGATTTAGTGCCAGTAAAGTCTCTGACACTCAAATCCCATTACTGGCCGTTCATTAAGTAAAAGTGATTTCATATTTTTACGTCATATTTTTCCATAGATGGGCCACTGACTTATTTTGAACTCTAAGTACAATTCAAGTTTTTGAGGGGGCAAAGGCAGAGACTACATTGGTTTCTTCTTCATTTTCTCTAAGTTTCTGTCTGCAGTCTTCTGATCTCCCTTAGTATTTACTCAATCCTAAATCTATAGCTTTTTCACTTGTGTGAATGTGTGCACATGAGTGTGTCTAAACACACATGCACACAAATTCATAGACTCAACAGACTCTAGGTTTAGAAGCTTTGATCTAGCTGATCTTTTCTAGCTCCCTGAAATACATCTCTGTTTGAAATACACAGATTGACAAAATTTTAGAATTACAACAAACTTTGGCATTCACTTAAACCAACTTATACCTGAATAAGATCTCCTAGAAAATATAACTAATAGAACTCATCCAACTTTAACCTGATTACCTCTAGTGAGGGAAAAAGCCATTGCTTCCCCATAGAATTCCCTTTCACTTTTGGACTGTTCTAATGATTAGGATGTTCTTCCTTATACTGTTAACATCTACCATTACAATATTCACCCATGACTTCCAGTTCTGTACTCTGAAGAAATGTCTAATTAGACTATTTCCAATCCCTAGGTGAAACAATAGAAAAGAAGCTAGATCCAAAGTCAGAAAGACCTAATTTAGAAATTCAGCTTCAAACGTATACTAAGCTGTATCACCCTAGTTAAGTCACATGGCTTTTGCTTCATTTTCCTCAAATGTAAAATGAGGATAATAATAGCATCTATCTCACAGGGTTGTTGTGAGGATAAAATGATCCAATATTCATAAAGTACTTCGTAAACTTTAAAGTGTTACATAAATAGTGCCTATTATTTTATTTTTATTATAACTTATGAATGTTTCAAATACCCAAAACTAATTTTCATGCTCCCTCCTCACAAATGTTCTCAATTCTAATTGTCCATATGTTTTTTTTTCTCTTTCAAATCACCCTTTTATGTTGGGGTCTCAGAGTCTTTTCTGGATACTTTCCAGCATGTAAATATCATACCTACAATGTAGTATCCAAGTAGAGATAGTGTCAAGACCTGGGATGTCATTTGTATGAGGAACACTTAGGTGAAGAAATTCCCTCTATTAATGTCTTCTTTGCAAATTCTAGTGTGACAATATCACTTAGAACACTAGGAGGTTAAGTGACTTGTCCAAGATCTCATATTCATGTTGTTTCAGAGGCAGGATTTGATTTATGTTTTCTTAGCTTCAAGGTTAGCTCTCCATCTGAACACAATACATCAAATGGAGTTTAAGCAGGGTGGAATACAACGTAAGGTATATCACTCCCCAGTTCCCTACCTCTGTATACTCTTAATACAGTCTAAGATAGCATTATTTTTTTCATTATTGTGTTACATTACTTGTCAGTCAGTTAATAAATATTTATTAATCTACTATGCTCAGTAAAAAGTACTAGTGATACAAAAAGAGACAAAAGACAGTCTCTGCTCTCAAGGACCTTATAATCTAGTGATCTGTGGTATGTATGATCTAATGGTGTGTAGTGAGTTTTCAATTCACAAAAATACACCTTATCATTTTTTTCAGATGAACTTATCCAATCATATTTATCCCAACCTATACCTGTGAATCCAATTTTCTAAACCCAAGTGTACTACTTTAAATTTCTCTTCTAAATTTCATTGTATTCCATTTGGCCTATGATGATAGCCTGATATCATCTCTATGGATCCAAATTCTGGCATCTAATAAAGCGGCTGCCCTTCCTATTTTTGTGTTTTCTGAAAATTATTTAGACACAGTTATGTCTTCATCTGAGTCACTGATAAAATCTTTAAAAAATTCAAGGACACAGACAAGATTTCTGGGGCTCCTTACTATAGACTTCTTTTTAATTTAACATTAAATCTTTTCATTACTATTCTGGGATATATGAATGACATTCACCCAGTTTCAAACCCACCTAACTTTTCTCTCAAGTTACAGTGATTCCCACCCTATGAGCCACAGACCACTAAGGAAACAAAAAGTCATTTAAATGGAGCCTGCAATTTATATAAGCACCAGTCATTGTTATTTTAATACACGCTTAAATGCGACAAAATAGACAGCAGGACTGTATAACAGTAAGCCAAATATATCTTCTTTAGATTGAATAAATAATGTCATGCATATATATTTTCAAATGTATGCAGATGATAATGTGATTGCTAAAATGCAAATTTACTTAAAGGTATTACTGAATTCATAGAATCTTTTTACTATCATGCATTCTTTCTCTGTTTATCTCTGCCTCTGTCCCTCTCTTATTTTGTGTGTCTCTTTTTCTGTCTCTGTGTGTTTCTCTGTCACTTTGTCTATCTCTCTCATTTTGGTCTAATCATTTTAGAGAATCCCTGATGAATAAATTACTCAGCTGCTTCTACTAATGCAGATTGGTTCTAACTCTGCATCTTATAATCTCAAAGATTTCCCACAAAACACTAAAAGGTTAAGTGATATTTCAGAGTCATATACCCAATATGCATCAGAGATAGTAACAAATAGTAAGTGTGCAATTACTATCATATGTGGGTCAATGAAACATGGAAATTAAAACAATGCCTAGTGATTCTGACACTTGGTTGCTCTATATAGGGCCCAGTGATATGTGTTGATATGAGTCTACTAACAATGTTGAAGTTTTTTGTTTGTTTATTTTTAGGACAAAAATCTGTGTACACTTTAAAAATGAATTTGGGACATAGAAACTACAATAATATTTGAGCCAAAGAAAGCAAAACGCAGGTATGTCCCCACCTAATTGTATTAATTGATTCTTCAAAGATGGTTTTAAATAGAAAAACAAGGGATTTGGGTACTGTTATTTCCATAGCAAATTAATAATGAAAATATAGGTTACAGGACAGCCAAATTTTGGACTATGAAATTCAGTTCTAACAGAGATCTGAGACTAGAATTCAACTTCTGAGAACACAAAATTTCTCGGTTAGCTAAAACACCCATGTTTTGGATACTTGATCCAGTTCAAGCCTATTCAATCTAATCCAATCTAATTTAACAAATATTTCAGCACCTGATTTATGTAAAGTGTGTAGGAAACTCAACAAATTGTCAGAGATTAACTTAAGACAGACCTGTACAACTTGGCAGTTAGATAAGGGCCAAAATTAAAATAGGCTAAACTTCTTCAGGCTTCAGATAGGTTAGACTAGAGATAGACTGATAATGGTTGATTGCTGTGGTTTGTGTGACCAACAGGATAGTGTTCAATGGCAAGCCCACATATTTGTGGGCCATTTGAGATCCTTTGGATGGCCACAAATGGCTTGCCCTAAGGTTTTCAGCTTGTAGCCAAAATAATGGGGGGAGGGAGTGGGAGGTGGGAGGTGGAGGAGACTAGCTGGTTCCAGAGCAACAGGTCAAGAATCTAGACATGATTTTGAAGGAAAGAGGGAAAGGGGATAATACTTTCCTGGGAATTCACTAACTTCCAATTAAAGATGAACCTAGAAATGATAATGTATTTATGATGGATAAATAGTATGGGAGAAAGAGTCAATATTTAAAAAGACAGCTAAGTGTAAGAGAGTATAGAAGGCCAATATCTGTTGTCAAGTAGAGTATTCCCTGTGCTCTGTCCTCAATAAAGTGCAAATCTACCTTGTAAGGTAGACTGTAAGACTTGTAAGACTATGAGACTGTATGGCTATAAGACTGATAAAAATTAATAAGCTTTATTAATGAACTCTCCCACTTCCCTAAGGGAGAGGGAAGGTAGGAGCCAATGATAAAAAGTATATGTCAAAGGGAAACACCAACTTAGAAGTACAGGACCCCAGTTTGAGAAGTGGAGGCACCTGTCTTAGCATTATCACCCAAACTGTTCAAGAGACCAAATGGAACTCTCAGGACATTGTGCAGAGTGACCATCAGCTATGAGGCTTGGGCTGTGGACTCTAGAACAGTGACTATAGGATCAAGTCATAAATAGAGATGGAGAAAAGATTCTGGCTTTGCTGAAACAGTTAGAAATGCTGGGTAGGATGGCAATTCCTCACACTCTTATGTCTTTCTTGTATTCTCCTTCCTTTCTCCAGAGAGGTGTGCTTGTTTCTCCAAATCTCTGATTCTTAGAGATTTCTTTGCTTTGTTTCTTTTTGTCTTTTTAAATATGATAAATGTGGTTAACCATTGCAATATTGATTTATGTGTTTCATTATTCAACAGCAATAGAGAAGAAAATAACAATATAATATTTTAACATAAGATACGTGTGTGTGTGTGTGTGTGTGTGTGTGTGTGTGTGTGTGTAATGTTTTCTTTTAGTTACTTATTTTTATGACAATTTCATTTTCAGAGCCCGGGGCTTAAGCTGAAAAAACAATGATTATTAATTGAATTATACCATTCATCAGGGCAAAAGAGCAGACTTTGATGTGTATATTGGTAAGCAAAAGAAACAACAGTTTTGTTAGTGTTGTTGTTTTTTGAGGGAACTTAGTGTCATGAGCTACAAATGTGGAGAGCTGGCACCTTCAACAATGTTCCTTTTCAATGTCATCATGTATGGCTGGTTTGAAGATAAAAGTTTTCCTCCACAGAGGAGAAACTGAAAGAGTAACTAGAGAGAAAAACATTGCTAAGGGGAGAAACTGGAAATTAAAGGTACTACCACCAAAAATAGGAGTCAGTAAGGAGGAGTAACTATGCCTGCACACTGTTCTATCACACTAGACTACCTAGTTGTCTCATATAATGGGCAAAGTACAATAAGATAAAATTTTATAAGAATGCACTTGAAGTTCTATTCATAGATATAAAAAAACGAATAATGCAATAATTCCTTTTTTTTTTACAAATGCTTTATTAACTTCTGGTTTACATCATTCATTTCCACCAGATTTTGAATTACAATTTTCCCCCATTTTTCACCTACCTACCACCCCAGAATAGCAGTCTCACAAGATATCCCCTCATCCAATCTGCTCTCTCCCATATCTTCTCCCATACCCCCTTTGACTTTGCCATTAGGGCAAGGTGAATCTCTGTGCCCCAATGCCTGTGCATCTTATCTCCCAATTACATGCAAAATAGTATTAATAATATTATTTATATATATTTGAATCATTTAATTTTAAAACTTCGAATTTCAAATCCATTCCCTTCCTCCCTTGTCACCCACTCCCTCTGGGAAGAAAAGAAATTCAGTATGTGTTGTACATGTATAGCTATGCAAAACATTGACATAGTAGATATATTGTAAAAGACTGCTTATATTTCCCTCCCACCCATCCCACCCCCCACCTGGTCCATTCCCTCCTTTGATCCTGTCCCTCTTCGAAAGTCCCTCTTCAAACCTACACTCTCCCCAGGATGTCCGCCCTTCCATCATCCCCTCTCTCTTCCCCCTTTCTCCTACTCTCCTGCAGGCTGAAATCTCCCATTTAGTATGTATGTCATTCTCTCCCTGAGCCAAATTCAATGAGAATATGGTTTTGCCTTTTTGCGTTCCTGTCCTTCCCCTCCCCTGCAAATACTTCCCCTTGCCTCTTCTACATGAGATAGTTTACCTTGCCCTGTCTCTCCCCATCTCCTCTTACCACTTTCCTCTCTCACCTCTTACCTTCACCCCTTAAGTATCATCCCTTCCCACCAAATTTGAACTGTGCCCTCTGTTCATGTGTACTTATAAACATATATACACACATTCACATATGTATTCTTATGCCCATATACCCTTCTTCAGTTATTTTCATAATGAGGAAGGTTTCATCAGTCACACATATTGTTCTTCCATGTAGGAATGTAAATAGTTTGACTTTCATAAGTTATTTTTGATTTCTTTTCCCTGATTACCTTCTCAAGCATCTCTTGCTTCTTGTGTCTGAATGTCAAATTTTCTATTCAACTCTGGTTTTTTTCTCAAGAATGCTTGAAAGTCCTCTATTCCATGGAGTGACCATATTTACCCCTGAAACAAGATACACTGGGTAGGTGATTCTTGGCTTGAATCCCAGATCTTTTTGACCTCTGAAATATCATATTCCATGCCCTTCCATCCCTCAGTGTAGAAGCTTCCAGGTCCTGTGCTATTCTGATTGTGTTTCCACAATATTGAAATTGTTTCTTCCTGGCTGCTTGGAGTATTTTCTCCTTGATCTGGGAATTCTGGAACCTGGCTATAATATTCCTGGGAGTTTTCTTTGTGGGATCTTTTTCAGGAGGTGATTGATGGATTCTTTCAACCTCTATTTCTCCCTCTGGGTCTAAAACATCGGGGAAATTTTCTTGAGAATTTCTTGAAGGATGATTTCTAGGTTCTTTCTTTGGCCATGGCTTTCAGGGAGTCCAATAATTTTTAAATTGTCTCTCCTGGATCTATTTTCCAGGTCAGTGGTTTTTCCCATGAGCTATTTCACATGGCCTTCTATTCTTTCATTTGATTGGATCTCTTTAACAGCATCTTCATTTCTCATAAAGTCACTAGCTTCCATTAGCTCCAGTCGAACTCTGAAGGAATGAATATCCTCAGGGAGCTTTAGAGATTCTTTTTACATCTGGCAAATTTGGCTTCTTAAGGCATTCTTCTCCTCATTGCCCTTTTGATCCTTCTTTGCCATTTGATTTAGTCTATTTTTAAGGTGTTATTTTCCTCAGTTAGGCTGTTGGCTCTCACTTCATATTTATCCTGCACCCTTCTCATTTCCCTTCCCAATTTTCCTCCACTTCTCTTATTTGGTTTTTAAAAATCTTTCTTAAGGTCCTCTATGGCCTGTAACCAACTTGTATTTTCATTTGGGGCTTTTGGTGCAGGACTTCTGACCTCACAGACCTCCTCCTGTTCCATGCTTCCATCCTCTTTGCCACCAAAATAAGTGTCTAATGTTTCATTTTTCTGTTTATTTTGTTTCCTTTGCCTAGGCATGTTGCCACTTAATTACTTGATTTTTGGGCTAGTTGCTGAAAAAGATCCCCAAAAGAAAACTTCTAGGAATGTTATAGCCAGGTTCTCAAGATCCCACATCAAGCAGAATATATTAAAAGCAGCCAGGAAGAAACAATTTCAATATTTTGGAAAGACAATCAGGATAAGACATATCTGGCAGCTTCTACACTGAGGGATGGAAGGGCTTGGAATACGGTATTCCAGAGGTCAATGGAGCTGGGATTAAAACCAAGAATCACCTAACCAGAAAAACTATCATGTTTCAGGGGGAAAATATGGTTATTCAACTGAAATAGAGGACTTTTAAGCATTTTTATGAAAAACCCAGAGTGGAATAGAAAATTTGGCATTCAGATACAAGAAGCAAAAGATGCATGAGAAGGTCAACAGGGAGAAGAAATCATAAGGAACTTAATCGAAGTTGAACTATTTATATTCCTATGTGGAAAAAAGAGAATTGTAACTTACGAAACTTTTTTTTAGTATGAGAATAGTTGTAGGGAATATAAACACATACATAATATATAAACAGATATATGTATACATACATATATAGTCTATATAGGAGGGTGTATGGGTGTATGAATACATATATGAATGTATATGTATATGTGTATATGTGTGTGTGTGTGTGTGTGTGTGTACAGGTATACATAGACAGAGGACACAGGACCAATTAAACCTTAAAAGATGAAATTGAGAGATGAGAGAGGAACATAATGAGAGGAGATGGGGAGAGACAGAATGGGGTAAATTATCTCATATATAATGCATAAGGGAATACTGTTACAATGGAGGGGAAGAACAGGAAGGCAAAAGGGAATGAGTCAACCTTTTTCTCATTGAATTTGGCTTAGGGAGGGAATGCCATACACACAAAATTGGTTATCCCACCCTATGGGGAAATAGGGGGGAAGGGGATGAGAGGGTGTATGATGGAGGGGAGAGCAGGTTCAGGGGGAAGAATGTTAGAAGCATGACTTTTGAAAAGGGATAGGGTAAAAGTAGAGAACAGAACAAGTTGGGGGAGGGATAGGATGGAGGGAAATATAGTCAGTCTTTCACAATATATCCACTATGGAAATATTTTGTGTAGCTACATGTATGCAACCTATATTGAATTGCCTATCTTACCAATAAAGGTGGGTGGTGAAGGAGGAAGAGAAAGAATCTGGAATTCAAAGTTTTAAAATGAAATGTTTAAATATATATATATATATATATATATATATGTATGTATATATGTATGTATGTGTATATGTATATATATACATATATATGTATATATACATATATATGTATTTGTGTATATATCCATAAATATGTATACACACACACACACATATATATACACCTACATAATTATTATTTTTACATGCAACTGGGAAATAAGATATACAGGCACGGGGGTATAGAGCTCCAGTTTGCCCCACTGGAAAGTTGGAGGGGGAATAGAGAAGGATATAGGAGAAAGCAGATTGGGGGAGCGGCTAAACAGTGGGATCACTGTTTTGGGGTGGTGGGTAGGGGAAAAATGGGGAGAAAATTTGTGACTCAAAGTCTTGTGGAAATGAGTGATGTAAACTTACAGTAAACATAAAATTTAATTTAAAAAACATTTTTACATGCTTCTGGGAAATAAGATATATAGGCAATGGGGTATAGAAACTACTTGAAAGTTAGGAGGGTGAAGGGGGATGATATAAGAGAGAACAGATTGGGGGGGAAGGGGAATTCAGTAGGCTTGCTATTTTGGGCTGGGGGTAGGGGAAAGGCAGTGAAAAAAATGTAACTCAAAATCTTGTGGAAATGAATGTGGAAAACTAAAAATAAATTAAAAAAATAAAGAAAGTAAGGATTTAGGGAAGTTTGGTAAGTTGTCCATCCTCCTATAGGTAGTAAGCATCTTAGCCAAGGTTTGAACTTTATTTCCTAAATCCAAATCCATTGGCCTACATACTGCAGTTACAGCAATACCCCAATGGAAAGGGCTGTCTTAGAAGACAGTAGGTTCTTCTTAACTGGATGTTTTCCAGCAGAAGTTGAATGATAACTTATCAAGGCTGTGATATAGTAGATTCTTCATCAGGTTAGAGATAATGTAGTGTAGCTATCTTTTAAGTTCCCTTTGGGTGCTGTTCCTGTCATTATGATTGGATGGAAAAAATGCCAAAAATACTGAGTGTGAAGGCAATAAGTAAAATTCTAGCACTGCATATAGCTAAAGTTTATACTTAGACAATATTAACTAAATTTAATGCAGGGTCCAAACTAAATAAGGCCTAACTTGGCTGTTAGGGTTCCTAGGTTCTCGAACCTACAAGAACATATTACGTTTTCCCAGCATCAGACGTCTCTGTCTTCCAGACCTTCTGGAAGATCTTTACCCATGCAGAACACCCTTCTGATTTTGGTAATTATCTTTATTTGTCTCAGGACATACACGTGAACTCAGCCAGGTCTCTCCCTGGACTCCTCCCAGAACTCCCCGCCCCGTCAGGCAGCCTCCTTTTATCTAGCCTCCAGTTCTGGGTCATTAGCACCGCCTTCCCCGCCACTGCGAGCCAATCACGTACTGCCCCGAGAGTGAGGGGTGGTAACCCACTGCCCACATGGACACGTCAGCTCATCGGGCTAAGAGGTTTCCGGTGTAACAGACCAGGAAGTCTCCTAACCAGGAAGTCTCTCTACTGCCACGTTGACACTTAAGATTGTTTTGCTGACGGTCCTTTTGGCCTTCCAGGTTCCTCCTGTAGCCTGTTTCTGATAGGCCAGGGACCCTCCTGCCACTCCCAGGCTGTCGCACTGCACCCCAGTTGGCTAAGGACTCTTCATCTCCCTTTTCCTGTTATGCGGGAGACCGCCCAATGGAACTAAGGAGGACCTGAGATCTAAGAGGCCACCTTTCAGGAGCTGAACAATCCATTTCCAAAAGCAACACAAAATCAACAATACAAATAACAAATACAAAAAGGAAGATCCTAAGCTAAACAATAAGGTAATAAAATTCTTCCCTCTCATCCAATCAAATAATTCTTGCGCTGCATCACTAGGGAGGGAAAAATTCTTTGCAATTTCATTAAGATCATGTACCAATAGCTGAAGTTGTTGTATATCAGTGGTAACATTATTAGTAAGAAAGGCACCCCAGAGGTGTTTTTCTACTTCACCCCAGGTCTTGGTAAAATTACTAGTCTGATTCAGCATCAATGGTGTGACACACACCCAAGGCTTGTATTGATAATGACATGGTATTTGTGCCAATAATTCTCTATATACCAATTCATTCCCTAGCACCTCGACTGCCTCCCGCAAGGCAGTTACCTCTGCATTAAGTGCCATATCAATGCGTGCTTGTGTGTTTCAAGCATGAGCTTCCTTGCTCATAAAGGTCTTTAACTCACTAGCCAGGTACCCTGTCTGTTCATACAGCTGTTGTATTTGGAATTCCTGGAAAGCGGAGATTCCAAGGTTAATAACATCAAGGAGGAAATCAATACCCTCTCTTCTTTGTCTACTCAATTGTGTCACTTGTACCCACATTTCTTCAGATTTGCTTTCTGCCCAAGGGGTTTGCGATTTTGCTGGTACAAGGGCATAGCGGGGTTGTTTAACTAAGAGAACATATGGAAAATCATCCTCAAACTTTGAAATGGCCCTTTTAAGCTTACATTCTATACCATTAGTGTGATACCATATACCATCCAAGCTTACAGTAACATTCGAGCATACCATCTAAGCATAATTGGTAGGGGCTATTAATTGTCCTTCAAAATAGTACCAAAAAATGTCACAGTTAGTATTGTGTCCCTTTGTATAATTCTTTCCATTTACGAATATGGCAAACCAGTCAGCAAAGGTAGGATCTTTGCAAATATCACATTTACAAATCTCTATAGATATGTTTGTTCCCCCCAAGAGTACGGAGCCTAACTGCCATATGAAGGGGTGACAAGTTCCATTTCTTTTTTTTTTTTTTTAAAGCAATTGGGGTTAAGTAACTTGCTCAAGGTTACACGGCTAGTCATTTGATTTTATGCGTGGGTGCTCATTTTCTGAGGCCGGATCTGATCTCGGGTCATCCCAACTCCGAGGCCGGCGCTCTTACTCACTGCGCCACCTAGCCGCCCCTTTAGGGCAATTGGGGTTAAGTAACTTGCCCAAGGTTACACGGCTAGGTTTTTGTTTGTGCGGATTAGGTGTCGGAGGCCGACTCCGAACTCAGGTCCTTCTGATTCCAGGGCCGGCGCTCTATTCACTGCGCCACCTAGCCGCCCCTACAAGTTCCATTTCTTGTGCATGGAACCGGAGCAGGCAACTGAGTGTAAGTCCGATTATCCAACACATCCCACATGTACACAGTCATGTTCATTGTATTCACTTGTCTAGGACTCGAGGTGGAACAAGGAACAACAGGAGACCATGTCTTCATGATCCCAGTCAGACAAGTGGGCAAAGGTCCAGTTGCCAAGTTCCCTTCAAATCCCGTTCTCTCTCTTCCGATGGCGTCAGGGTAGTCCATTTTGTCCCCGCAACTTGCTTCAGGATCGTCAACACCTACAGCCCGCAGATTACGAGTCGGGACCCAAGTGCCTTGTTCGGTCTCCCCATCTGGAATGACATAAGCATAACCCGGCCCTAGGAAATCTACTGTACCCGGCCCCCTCCATTCACCTTCTGGATCCTTCCAAATCACTCTTTTATATTGTCTCTTTGGTACTTCTATTGGTGAATCCCGTATTATTTGCCAGGGACACCAAAACCTCATTGCAGGTGTAAGCCCTTGGTCATCAATTTTCAAAAAATTGTGGGTATATAAGGCTATATCTAAACTTCTTTTATTGATGTTTCTCAGTGGCTTACCCTTGTTAACCTGGCCAACTTCTCCCTTTTCCTGTTTAAGGAGAATGGTTTTCAGGGTTCTGTTTGCTCGTTCCACTATAGCTTGGCCAGTGGGATTATAGGGTAGCCCTGTAATATGTTTAATTTGAAATTCTTCACAAAACTGTTGGAAGGCTTTAGAGGTATATGCAGGCCCATTATCAGTTTTTAATACCTTTGGGACACCTGCTAGGGCAAAACATGAATACAGATGGTTGCACACATGTTTAAAGGCTTCTCCCGTTTGTAGTGATGCCATGAGAAAGCCAGAGTGTGTATCTACAGAAACATGTATTAACTGGTGTCTCCAATGTGTAACATCCATTTGCCAAATATCGTTTGGGCTCTGTCCTTTAGGATTAACTGAATCTACTTTGGGGCGTGTTTGAAAAGGGATACATGATAGGCACCTTTTCACTATGCACCGGGCTTGCTCTTTAGATATTCTATATAACCTGCGTAAAGAGCGCGCTGACAAATGGAAGCGATTATGAGCCTCCTCAGCTTGTTTGATGGAGTCTACTATAGCAACAGTCAGAGGGCTAAGTAAGGCATCTGCTGTTTTATTGCCCTCAAAAATGGGTCCAAGGCCCCCTGTGTGTGACCTCACATGCATGATATAAATAGGAGCCTTCAATTGCAACAATAAGTCTTTAGCTTGTAATAATAGCACTCCGATCTCTGAGGCACGGGTGTTAATATAGGCCTCAGGTAATCGTTGGAGTATGTTAACTGTGTAGAGGCTATCAGAGATAATGTTAAAGGGAGGGTCAAACAGTTGTAACACCATTATCACCGCCCACAACTCATTCTTCTGTGTTGATTGGAAAGGGGTATGAAAGACATGACTTACTTTCAAAGCAGGGCAGAAAATGGCCGCCTTTCCATCTTTAGTGGCATCAGTAAAGATGTTAAATCCTTCCACTGGGTGGTCTAATACCACCTTCTGAGAGGTCATCACATATAAAGGCTTAAGACAATGTAAGAGGGTAGGAAAGACAGGAGGAGTAGAAGCTAGATATGGGACAACATCCTCCCCCCCTCTCACTATCACTTGTTCTAAATTAACAAAAACTGACTCAATCCATATCTTTGGAGCTTTTCCACTGATTGCATAATCCCGCGCGATTGCAGCACGGACAAAGTCAAGGAGTAAGTCAAGCTGATGGGTAAGAATATGTGAGGGAGTGGTTGGGTACAACCATTCAATGACTCCATGTTCCTGAAATAAGGCACCATAGCAAGGATTGTCTATAAACATAGTAAACCACATGGGTATATCTCCCTTTATTCTAACCACAACTGAACTCAACCTTCCTTCAATTTCCTGAATGGAATGTAATGCTTGAGCACTCCAAGTCCTTAAAGAGGTCAATTGGGAGTCTCCTTTTAAAAGTTCATATAAGGGTTGCATTACTGAGGGTGGTATGGGAACAACATTGCGTAACCATTGAATGGAGCCCACTAATTTTTGAAAATCATTCAATGTTTTATATCTTTTAACATCAATTTGTGGAAAGCCTTTTCTAACAGTTAATCCACTTATGAAATATCCCAAATATTTAAAGGGCTCCTTAGTCTGTATCTTCTCAGGGGCCACTACTAGATTATACAAGGCCAATTGTTTTCATACACCCTTTAAGCCTTCCTGCACCATTTCATTAGTGGGTCCTGCTAATAATATGTCATCCATATAATGTATAATATAGAGTTGAGGCTTCATCTGCCTTAATGGTTGTAAAATCTGTGAAACATACCATTGACAGAGTGTGGGGCTATTGGCCATCCCTTGGGGCAAAACTTTCCATTGGTATCTCTGTGCAGGTTGCTTTAAATTTACAAAGGGTACTGTAAATGCAAACTTTTCCCTATCTACTTCATGTAAAGGAATAGAATAAAAACAATCTTTAATATCTATAATAACTATTTTATATCCCTCTGGAATCATGGTTGGCAATGGTAATCCGGGCTGTAAAGCCCCCATTGGTTGTAGAGCATCACTGACTTTTCTTAAATCTGTTAGCATTCTCCATTTTCCACTTGCTTTCTTTACCACAAATACTGGAGAATTGAAGGGGCTAAATGAGGGCTCTATGTGATCCATGGCCAACTGTTCTTGTACTATTTTATGAAGGGCTTCCAATTTTTCATTACTGAGGGGCCACTGCTCTACCCATATTGGATTATCCCTTTTCCATTTCAATGGTGGAAGCCGCAGTGCAGTGGCCCCTGCTAGTTTGACTGTAACACCACTTTCATATCAGTCATAACATCCCTACCCCATAACGAGGAGGAGAGTCCAGAAATCACTATGGGTCTGAACATCCCTTCTTTCAGATTAAATTCTCCCCGCTTTTCTGTTTCTGTAAACAGCGGGGGAATTCGGAAGGGCGGCATGGGAGGGGCGGAGGGGCGAACTGCTGCAGCCTTGAGGTCGCGGTTATCTTTTGTTTTCTCTAACTGCAGCTGAGCGAGTGCTTCCTCAACCTGATCGTGCAGCCGCTCTAGCCGCACCTGAGCTGCCCCACCCCTGCAACCTGATCACGGCTGCTCTAGCCACACCTGAGCTGTCCCTCCCCCTGCAACCTGATCGCGCGGCTGCTCTAGCCGCGCCTGAGCTGTGTCCCTCCCCCCTTGTCTCATGGCTCGGTAAGATCGGGATACAGCCGAGCAATTTCTCTTTCCTCCTCCTCCCCTAAATCCATCTCCCCTTCCTCGGTCTGACAAGCTACTGGCACATTACATTTAGGGGAAGGACCATAAAGTGCCGCTTTTACTAAGCTGTAAATAATAAAATCAAGGTCTCTTACCTTATCCGGGCACTCTTTAGCATAAGATGTTAACTGATTTCCTATCACCGCCCACCTAGAAACATCTAACCCAGCAAACTCTATCCACGGGGAGGTTGCGAAAATTAACCTAACAAATTGAATACAATCGTTCTTCTTTACTTTCACTCCTTGTCCCTTGACTAAATCAAATATCTGCTTTACATATGTCTCCTCATCAGAAGGGCAAACAACGGGCAAGCTAAAAGCTTGTCCCATACTTACTCTCTGCTACTTCTTGTTTTCACAAGGCTGCGGGGTCTTCTAACTCCAGTCCCTGTACAGGCTGCCAGATGTTAGGGTTCCTAGGTTCTCGAACCTACAAGAACATATTACCTTTTCCCAGCATCAGACGTCTCTGTCTTCCAGACCTTCTGGAAGATCTTTACCCATGCAGAACACCCTTCTGATTTTGGTAATTATCTTTATTTGTCTCAGGACATACACGTGAACTCAGCCAGGTCTCTCCCTGGACTCCTCCCAGAACTCCCCGCCCCATCAGGCAGCCTCCTTTTATCTAGCCTCCAGTTCTGGGTCATTAGCACCGCCTTCCCCGCCACTGCGAGCCAATCATGTACTGCCCCGAGAGTGAGGGGTGGTAACCCACTGCCCACATGGACACATCAGCTCATCTGGCTAAGAGGTTTCCAGTGTAACAGACCAGGAAGTCTCCTAACCAGGAAGTCTCTCTACTGCCACGTCGACACTTAAGATTGTTTTGCTGACGGTCCTTTTGGCCTTCCGGGTTCCTCCTGTAGCCTGTTTCTGATAGGCCAGGGACCCTCCTGCCACTCCCAGGCTGTCGCGCTGCATCCCAGTTGGCTAAGGACTCTTTACTTGGCACTGAAAGGGAAGGCAAGTAAAAGATTGGATTGGAGTGATATACATTAAGGTATGGAAAGAAAGGCAATTCTGAATATTCATACCTGGAATTTCTTTAATGGGGGGGGGGGGGGCAATAGGTTATTACATAAAGCAGCAGGAAGGGAATTAATATGTATATGGGAAATCCTGAGGAATTTGTTTAAATTCTCAGTCTTGATATCCCCTTCTTTAAAATGAGAACAATAATGTTTGACCTTTGACATGTACAAGCTGAATGATTGTGTGGCTGGTTAGGCCCCTCCTCTCTCCCTATTTCATCCCTAATCTTTCTGCATATCTTTAGACTGATACATTTCAATGAACATAAGTGTCTTTCCAAGATGGCAGAGAAAAGGCAGGGACTCACTTGAACTTTACCAAATTGCTCCAAAAACATTAAAATAACATCTCAAAACAAATTCTGAAGCAGCAGAACCAACAAATGGATGAGATGAAACAGTTTTCTAGCCAAAAAGAACTTAAAACATTGACAGGAAAGATCTGACTCACTGGGTTGAGAGTGGATTGCAGTCCAGGACAGGCTACACTAGCACAGGTTGATTTCTGGTAAGCCTAGCAACCTGATGAATTAGCAATTGTGAGGGGAATTAGAAAACTTGGTAGAAGGAGACTATGCGGACCCTTTGTTTCCCCTGGAAGCAGGATTTTGTTACATTGCCCATATGTTCCTAGATCAAGTCTGAGGGCAAGGAGGGACTTTAGCAAGAACAGGCAATGTGGACATAGTTACAGAGCAGAAAACAGTGCTTATGACCACCCACAGATGAGAGCATAGGCCAGGAGAGCAGTGACCTCATTTCTTCTTAGATATTACCACCTTGGAAGAACCAAAAACTTCCAGGTCCCCAGAACTAATTCTGAAAACAGCAGCATGAAAAACCTGAAGCTTGGAACAGTGTCCCCTCTACCTGAGGAGTAGAACTAAACTCTAAAAAGTCAAGAAATTGAATGTCAAAATGAGCAAACAACAATAGCAATAAAAGAACTTGAGGATAGGAATTTACTATGTTGACAGGAAAAGTCAAAACACAAACTCAGAAGAAAATATCAGTGTCAAAACAACTACATATAAAGCATCAAAGGAAGCTGAAATAATTTCAGAACCTGCCCCCCTCAAACAACAACAACAACAACGACAACAACAACAACAACAACAACAACAACAACAACAACAGAATTCCTAGAATGGCTCAGAAAGGATTTAAAAAATCAAATATGAGTGGTGGAGGAAAAAAATGGGAAAAGAAAAGAAATGCCATCAATCACTTTTGATTAAAAAACGCAAATTAAAACAATTCTGAGCTACCTCCTCATATTTGTCAGACTGCCTAAATGATAGAAAAGGAACTTGACAAATGATGGAGAGAAGAAAATAGAGACACTAATGCACCGTTTGCTAAGTTGTGAACCAATCCAACTATTCTAGAAAGCAATTTAGAACTATGAACAAAGAGCTATAAAACTGTGTATACCTTTTCAACTCCACAAAAATGTTGCTAGTCTGTATCCCAAAAAGATTTAAAAAGGAAAAAAAAACATCCTATATATACAAAAGCATTTATAACAGCTCTTTTTTTCTGGTAACAAAGAATTGGAAATTGAGGAGATGTACGCCAATTAGGAAATGGCTTAAAAAGGTGTGGTATATAATTGGGATGGAATACTCTTCTGCCATGAGAAATGATGAACAGGATGCTCTCAGAAAAAATGTGGAAAGACATGTAAACTGAAGGAAAGTGAAGTGAGCAGAGGCAAAAGAACATTGTACATGGTAACAGCAATATAAACTGTGAATGATTTAACCATTTTCAATAATACAAGGATATAAGGAAGGACCTATGATGAAAAATGCTACTAACCTCCAGAGGAAGAACTCAAGTCTAAATGCAGAGTGAAACACTTTTTCCCCAATTTTATTTTTCTTCGTTGTTTTTGGCTGTGTTTTCTTTCACAACATAACTAATATGGGAATGTTTTGCATGACTGCACATGTATAACCTATATCAAATTGCTTGCCTTCTCAATGGTATGGGAGGGGATGGAGGAAAGGAGAGAATTTGGAGCTCTAACGTCAAAAAAATGTAAAAAGTTCTTTTAGGGTGTAATTTGAAAATTTAGAAGGACCAGAAAATTTAAAAAAAAAAAACCTATCTGCATTGGTAGAGGGAGTTTCTTAATCTGGGAGTTCCTTAAATCAATGAAATCACAAGTCTGATACCTGCTTCCAACATGTGTACTACATTTCATAGTGTCCTTGTGAAGAAATCCCTCCATCTACCTTAAATTACAGTATAAATGTGTGTCATTTTAACTTAAACTACAGTATAAATGTGTGTCATTTTCCTTTTCTAGAAAGAAGGCTTAAAATGCAAATGTCCCTAGATAGGTGTCACAATGACTTGAATTCACACTGTATTATTAGTACCTCCTTCTGTAATGGAAAGAAAATTGTAGAAGGAGTAAAAGACTTGAACCTAAGGTCTTGGTCTATAACTAAACAGTTTTATGATTTAGAGTATTGTGTCTTATAGGCATCCCAGAAAATGAAGGATCACTGAGGGTCATTGGGAGAATGAGAAGATCATAATGAATGAGAGCCAGCCAAGGACTGTGTGGAGCTAGAGAGACTAAGGGCATTCAGCTCTGAGAACTTCCAGAAGTGGGGGTTAGGGATGGCTAGAGAGTCAGCATCTGTTAAAAAAAACATTGTGGGGAAGCAACATTATATAGTCTAGATAAGAAGCAACTGAGGTCAAACTCATTGTCAGGAGATTTGTAGCAAGTCAGAAGATCGGGAAGCAGGAAGAATAGGGTTTCTGGTAATGCTGTTGTCAAGTGCCTTGGAGCAAGAAGAGGAGGCAAGAAAGAGCAATGAAGCATAGACAGTAACAAAACAGGAAGATAGAAGTAGGTCAGGGATCCTGTTAGGGATTCCAGAGATAGGATTATCTTTGAGTGGGAGCTCCCCATTTTTTTAGAGACTTTGAATATCTCTTAGTTCCACAATTCTAGATCTCAGCTGGGAGTGGTGGGGAATGAGGGAAGGTGAAAAAGGCCTAGCCCAGCCAGTAATTCATGGGAGTTATGTGGCACAAAGCACTTAACCTATCTAGACTTCATTTTCTCATTTGTCAAATATGGGTTTGAATCAATCAATGAAAACATTTTTAAGTGCCTATCATATATGTCTCATGTACTGTTTATGGACCAGGCAGGAATATCATATGCAAAGAATGAAACAATTCCTACTCTCAAGGGACTTACATTCTAATGGAGGAAATAAGTACACATACACATACACATACCTCATTAAAAAAATAACCACAAATAAAGCAAGGTAATTAGGGAGGTAGGGTACTAAGAGCTAAAGGGATCAAGAAAAATTAATACAGGGGGCTCACTTTGAGAAGTGTTGTGTCAACTGAGGGGAAATTTTGCATCACATTTCTTTAGTGTTTGGTATTCTATAATTTAAAGAAACAAATAAATATGCATATAACATTTATGGATATTTATCTATATATGTGCATATATTATATAAGTGCTTTGCATCTCTTAACATGTGATATACACACATATAAATTATTTTGATGACAACGACAACAATGATATTGCTGATAACTAAAAGAAATATAAGAACTCAAAAGTCATTCTCCAATAGATTAATGGTCAAGGATAAGCTGACAGTTCTCAAAAGAATTAAGACTATTAACAACCATTTGACATTCCAGCTCCTACCTGGCAAATTTGGCAAAGATGACAAAAGGTGGGTAGTCAGTTTTGGAGGGGATTGTGGAAAGAAAGGTATGATAATGCATTATCCTGGAGCTATAAATTGATACAACCATTCTGGAAAGCAACATGGTATTAGTCAAATAAGTAGCTAAATTATCCATCATCTTTGACCTAAAGATTCCATTGCTAGACACATACCCTAAGTAGGACAGTGATAAAAAGGACCACATATGAATTAAAATGTTTGTAGCATCACTTTCTTTGTTAACAAAACCTGGAAACAAAGTCAATTTTTAGTGAATGGGGAATGGTTAAATAAATTTTGGTACATGATCATAATGGAATATTACTTTGCTTTAAGAAGTGTCCAAAATTAAAGTGTAGAGAATCATGGGAAAGACACATAAATTGATTCAACTGAAGTAAACAGAGCCAAGAAAATAATATACACGATGACTAGGAAATGGAAAGAATAGCCACCACTATACATTGAAGATAAATGTTGTGGGTCAGCCAGGTGGCATAGTGGATAGAATACTATCCCTGGAGTAAGGAGGACCTGAATTCAAATCCAGCTTCAGACATTTAATACCTGTGTGACCATGGGCAAATCACTTGACCTCAATTACCTCCCACCAAAAAAAAAAAAGTTACAGAATTTCAAAGACCATGTTTGTAAAGGTATGTATATGGGTAGTAATAGCACTTCCGCAGCGCTCTGGCCCACACCACTTCAAAATTCATGTAAAAGGGATTCTGAACAAACTTTGGAGCTACAGAAACCACAAAATGACACAGAGAAGCTAACCTCCCACTGAGGACAGCCTGGCAGGGAGTGGCCAGCTCAGCACTCTCAGAGCTGAGCCCAGTAACACATGAGTCCATGAGTCCGAGGTTTTAGCCCCAGGGCGGCCAGACCAGCAGCTGGCTGGAGGGACTCCAGATCACCAGCAGCTGTGGTGTTTCCCTGGTATTAATCCCTCACCATACTGTCAGTCTGGTGATGAGATGATGTAAATCCTAGTCTGGTCCTTAGAAGACAGGCACAAAGTCTAGCATAACACCTATAGTCTTGGTTTTGTTTCCAGATATTTTAATCAGTTAGTATGGCCTTCAGGAAGTGAAGTTGAGAATTTTATTGTGGCAAGAACTCTGCATCTCCCACAAGGAGGCAATAGTCTTAACATTTTAAGGAATATGTGTGGTGTTGTGGAAAGGATGCTTGAGTTTGTCAAAGAATCCGGATTCAAATTCTGCCTCTTCCACTTCCACCTCCCTTTGTGAACTTGGGCAAGTCATTTAACCTAAGGCTTACAAATGAAGCGGTTCTACTTTCTGACCTTTGTGGTCCCGTCCAGGTAAAAATTTATGATTCCATGATATATTGAAGTAATTAATTAATAGTAATAATAATTAAAGTGACAGACTCTACTGAACAACCACCTTTTACGTGAATCTTTCCTGATCCCTTTAGCTATTGATAATTGAGACATGTCTTATTGTTGTTTTTAAATGAAAATATCATTGGACTTAGAACCAAGAGACCCAGTTTCAAACCTCAGTTCTAGCACTTACTAGCTATGTATAGCTGGGGAAAGTCAATTAAGCACTCTGGGCCTCTGCTTCTTCATGTGTAAAATAGTAATACTACAATGACCAGTACCTACTTCACAGAGTTGTTGTGAGAAAAGTGCTTTGTAAATCTTAAAGAGCTTTAGAAATATGAATTCTTGTTGGTAAAATTTTCTTAACAACATCCTTGTGAGATAAGTGCTTAAAGGTCAAGTGTTTGAGTCTTGAAAACTCTTGCTACAAGTCAAATATATTTTCATCTCTATTTTTTCAATGTCAGAACAGAAAACATAGAGTACAAAAGATGAAGAGAATGTGATGGGCAAGTTGAATGAGACCAAAAACCACACAGACTACCAGCATTCCAAGAAAATTAAAACACATACCCCCATAAATACACACACAAACACACACACACACACACACACACACACACACACACACACACACAGAACTTACATGCCCTGAGGGAGGTAGCATTGTATGGTAGATATCCTGTGCTTGGATCCTGCTTCTGCTTCCTATACCTGTGTGACCTTAGGCACATCATGTGTCCTCTCTTTGTCTCAGATTCTATATCTCCAAGATAAGTGTATAGAACTAGATGGTTTACAAACTTTCTCCACACTCAGTACTTCCTTAGTGCAACATCCCTGCTCTCACTTTAATTTCTTCTATTTATAATCATGATTCTGTATTTTGTTATTTCACCTCCATACTGTCCTCTGTCCTCAAATTTCCCACCTCTTTGTCCTATCTATGATCATCCTCCCTCGCCCCCAGAACTTAGCTCTGCTGTACTCTCAACGTCTACCTATTTCACTTCTAAAAATGACTTATCGGATGGATCTGGGTGAAGTCCCATATCCCTGATAACTGGGTACATTATAAATTGATACTATCCAACTTTAACTAGGCCCACACTGCAACAAAGCAGTCCCCTCTCTAATTGATTATTTATCTAATTTCCAGAAGTAGCTATTTCAGAACTTCTCTATTCAAGCCTATTATATTGCATCAAACACTCCCATTTTATTAATTCAGCTGGGGTCCTCACCACTAATTTTATTTCAAAAAATAAAGAGGACATTCACATCTAGTTCATTTTCCTATTCTTGCTATCTCAGAACCTTTTGATATTATCTCACCCTCTGATTTCTTTTTTCTCTTCAGCCTCTGACAAAGATATGGCCTTTCTTCTTACTGAGGTTAGCATCCATGCATGTTCTGCCTTCAAACTTAGCAAAATATTTCTTATCCTAAAAATGAACGAAGCCAGTAAAGCATTCTCACTAGATTCTACAATTTCTTCAAACTATCCTCCTTCTCCTTTCTTAGTCAAATTTCTAGGGAAAGTTGTCTATATGTCTTGAATTTCTCTCATCTCATTTCCCATTCCTTTGGAATCTGCCTCTGACCTCATTATTCCACAGAAATGCCTGTCTCTGAAGTTGGAAATTATCTCTTTAATTTCCAAACATGATGTTTCCTCCCCTCACCACACACACACAGTTCTCATTGTATATATGCTGTGCTTGCTATTATTGACAATCTTTTATTCCTGAATACCCATGCTTCTCTGGGTTTTTGGGACACTTACTCTCTCCTGGGATTCATCTTCTCTGTATGATCACTACTTCTCTATAATTTTTGCTGGCACATAATTCATATTATGCCCCTTAACTTTGGGTGCTTCTCAAGAATCTGACCCCCAGGTTTCTTTTCTTTTCTTTTCTCTACTCACAAACTCATTCTCTTTCTTTGACCTCATCAGTTCCTTTGGGTTTAATTATTAGCTCTACATAGTTGTCTCCCAGACATGCTAGTCTCAGAATCTTCCCTGTGCCTTAGTTCTACATTACCAATTGCCTATGAGACATTTGAACTGTATATCTTGGAGGCATCTCAATCTCAATATATTTAAAATTGATCTCATTGTTTTTTCCCCCAAACTCTCTCACTCTAAAACTAATTATTTCTATCAAAGCACCACCATTCTTCTGTTATTCTCAATATTATTCTCTCTTCACCCCATCCTTTAATATACATATCCTATTAGTTGCAAATTTTGCTCTTTCTGCCTCAGTCATATTCTTTACATGTGACCCCTTCTCTCTACTCACACAGCTGTTTCCTTATGTCAAGATCTCATCACCTCTCAAGTAAATCATTCCAAATCCCCCTGCCTCAAATATCACCATTACAATCTAACTTCAAAAATGCTGCTAAAATAATTTCCTTAAGTATAGAACTGACCATGTTGCTGTCCTTTTCAATAACAAAAGATCCCTTTTAGAATGAAAACTTATTGTTTAACTTTTCAAACCCTTGCCCTAATATATCTTTTAAGCCTTATTGGACACCCTGAGATCCAACACAATTGACTTTCTCTCTTTTCTTTACACATAATACTTAATCTCCCATCTCTGTGATATTACATGGGCTATGTGTGTCCCATCACTAAAACATACTGCCTCCTCAACTCCTCCTCATAGAATGTCTTTATTTCTTCAAGATGCAGTTCAAGAACCACCACTTACACATACTTTTCTTGATCCTCTTAATTTCTGGTTTTCCCCTCCTCAATCTACTTTGTTATTATCTACTTTATATCAATTATATATTTTTCCTCATAAATATTTTAAATATTCTTTTACATATAATTGTCATCTTCTTCATTAGATTGTAAGTTCTTGTTTCATTCTTTGTATTTTATTTCAGTGGGCCTAGCAAAGTGGCCCATTATGAGACCCATAATAAGGGTTTCATAAATGCTTGTTGGTTGATTAAGAGATCCCTTGTAGTTCTAAATTCTATTATCTTTCTCCCAGTATTACTTATTACATAATTTATTATTAAATGGGAGTTACCAATGAGACTGACCTTTGCTGAAATTAATTGCTCCTGGAATCCCTAGGAAGAAGTTACTAAGAAGAAATGAGAAATCATGTTTCTTTTTGGGGGTAGTGGGGAAATTTAAATTAATATATCTCTGTAAGGTTTGTGTATCCTCTTAAATGTGAAGAGTCTTAACAAAATCTACTGGTCTCAAAAATGCCCTTGGCATTTAAAATGATGGCTCTTATTTTCTGAGTGATTCTTAGTACTCATAAACCTTCTTTATTCATCTATTTGAAATTTAGATGCTAATAACCAACATGTTCTTCTAATAAAGCAATGGGCATGAGCCTTCAAGGACATATAAAAAAATGCCCAGCCATCTGGAACTGATTCTTTCTGGTACCAGTATCCCATTTTTGAATAGATACATAATATAGATTAGTGCTTTTACTTGCCAAATGTTTAAAGCCAGCAGAAAAAGATGTGATTTTCCAGATTGAATATGCCTCAATAATTGTTGACTTCATTCTTAATTTATCAACAGATTATGATGATTAGTTCATCCTTCTAATGATCTCTAAAATTTTGCAAGGAAAGAAGAGTTAATAAGACAATGTGAATAATTATTTTCTTAATTTTTCTAAGGTGGGAAGAGGGAGATAAGTGTGGTTTGAAATTTTGTCACCTAATCCACAAACTTATGGTCATAAATGCTAGAGGAACTTTGAAATAATAAAAAGGACATACTATTGGGAAAGATTAGGATAAGCATTTCTATTTAAAAAATTTCAAGGCTTTACTTCCATATTTTATGCTTAAGAACTCTTGTCTACAAAAATTTCATTAGCTAAATAATTAGGAGTCATAAAGAAACCCTTAAATCTGATATATGGACTATGCCCCATGTAAATATTGAGGCCTAACAAGGATAAAGGAAGGTTATGATTGTCCAACATGTTGTAATTTAATGACATTATTGTTATGAGGCATAAATGAAGAAAGTGAGAATACTTTCCTCAAATAAGGTAGTCTAGGTTTGACAGTTTTATTCACATATAATTGCAAATCCAAATGTATTAAAACAGTAAAACACAATCTGGCTAACTTGTATGACAGATTGAAAATTGTTTTTTTGTTTTGTTTTTGTCTATTTTATAATTGGGGCACCTCAGTAGTGCAGTGGTGGAGTACAAGGTCTGGAGTTAGGAGGACCCGAGTTCAAATCTTTTCTCAGATACTTACTAGGTATATGATCCCGGATAAGTAATTTAACCTTCTTTGCCTCAGTTTCCTCTTCTGTAAAAACAAACTGGAGAAAGAAATAGTGAAACATCTCAGTATCTTTGCCAAGAAAATCCCAAATGGGGTCATGAAGAGTTGGGCATGACTGGAAAAAAATGACTGAACAACAACAATCTTAAAATTATTTCAGTGAAGTTCTGTTGAGTGGGTTTGTAATTGAAATTCATATCTCATTGTTGGACTGCACTTGTTTTGTATGATACTGTCAGCTGTGCTTTGTGATTCCATTTAATTATGCATGTGATCAAAGAAAACTTGAGGTTGGCAAGGGATAAATACCAGTTTGCTTTGCTGTGCATTAAGACTATAGCAGAAAAAATTGCTCATCATTTACTTGAACACAAAAATCATATGCAAAGTACAATTTTAAGGGTCATTATACAAATCAAGAAACAATGGAGATAGTTAAGCTTAAAAAAGGTTTCCTTGGAAGCCACAGGAGGGTGAAAATTTCCAACATTAAAATAGAATCAAAGAATTAAAAGAGAGTACATAGGGCAACTTTTCCTAACAATGTGTGTGCAAGTATGCCTTATATACAACATAATGAACTAGTAATTATCCAGCTTTCATTAAATATCTCTAGTGAAAGGGAATCCACTGCCTCCAACTCCCTTACAATCTTGGACAACTTTCATTGTTAGGAATTTTTATTGTTGTTGTTTTGTCAGTTAGTTGTAATTGACTCTTTGTGACCCCATTTGGGGTTTTCTTGGCAAAGATATTGGTGTGGTTTGCCATTTCCTTCCCCTGCTCATTTTACATATGAGGAAACTGAGGCAAACAGGGTTAAGTAACTTGCCCAAGGTCATACAGCTTGTTAGTGTCTGAGGCTATATTTTAACTCATGTCTTCCTGACTCCATGTTTGGCACTCTATCCACTATGTTACCTAGCTGCTTCTAATTGTTGTTTGAATAATTTTATGGATCTAAATGTGCTTTAAAAAATTATGCCCATCATTCTTAGTTCTGCCTTCTGGTAACAAGCAGAAATCTCTTTTCCACATGAAATACCCTCAAACACTTGGAGACATGCATCCTATTCCCCCTAAGACTTGTCTTCTTCAGTAAAAATGAACCCAGTCCCTTCAACTGAATATCATATAACATGGACTTAAATTCCTCACCCATAATTTCTTTCCTTTGGATACTCTCCAGCATATCAATTTCTACCCCTAAATGCCCTGTCTAGAATTTAATACAATATTTCAGATGTTGTCTGGCAAGGGAAGAATATGGTGGAATCAATACCTTCTTATTCTGTCTTTTTTTTCTTGTGATGAAACATTATTTTAATTCAAATCTAGTGAATCCTCAATGAGGACTCATTTTTAAATTAATATAGTCAAAGGTAACCAACTTCCACATCTTACCTCATGGAATGCATGAGTTATTTCTGGAGTCTCAAGGTTATATGAAACTCCCAACAAGAAGAAATAATGACCTTGAAGTAGAGTGACTATAACTTTGTAGAATTAGGATAGTATGGGGGGTGTTTAAGGAATTGTATCATTAATATTCTCTCTCCTCATGGGTCATATTTTCTAAAAGATTCAGACTCTACTATTTAGTATGGAAATAGTGACCTATTTCTGCAAAGGGTCTCTTTAACAATGATAAATCTCTGGTAAAATGACCCAGTGGAGAAGGTGTTGATGGATTCACTCTCACCCCATGCTACTCCATGGCAATCTGGATATCTCACATCCTGCTGTTAGAAAACCCAACACTGCTTTAAGAGATCCTGTTTGGTACTCACCATGTTGACAGCGTACCTAAGTAGTCACTAGATCATTGATTGCTTCAAAGATGACCCCAGTACAAGCAAGGACAGAGAGCAAGATGTCAATGAAAGAGCAATTTCCTGAATTAACATGGAAATGAACTTAAATACTGATGCAAAAGTTAATCAAGTGATTAATACTATAACTTGTCATCTGTGATTACAGTAACACTTAACTCAGAGTGCTAAAATTATGCTTTTTCACATGCATGTATTTGATGTATGTGTGTCTGCAAGTACCAAGATGAGGGTCACCTTCACTCAATACTTTCTAACATATCTGGCATTTATCATGAAATACCAATCCAGAAAGTGGTGTGGGTAATTATTCGAACTAGAAAAGGGAAAAACACAGATTTACAATATGCTGGCAAGAAGATTGAAGTGTCAAAGAGGAAACAATACAATTTTGGATAATAAATCAGTTTCCAAAAAGGTTTGAGTATATATAAAGAGGTTCCTGTGTGATTTGACTTAATGTGGATAGAGGATCCTTCTAAACCATGGTCCATGGTGCTCCTCCTTGTTATTCTAAGTAAATTTCATCTGTGAAAAGTTCTTGACTACCAATACTTTTTCTACATAGGAAATAGCAGTGTTGGCATACTAACTAAAAGTAGATGGTGACTGATCATTGGTAGAGTGTGTGTTTTGAGTACATTTACCAATAGTGGGGGGGATTTGATCACATCCAGGGTCATAAGATCACAGATAAGGAATCTGAAGGAATCCCAGAGTCTATCTACTCAATACATTTCAGTTTAGAGGCAAGAAAAATGAAACTCAGAATGGTTGTGACTTGACCAAAGTCACACAGGTCATATCTTTAAGAGATAGGCTTTGAATGCAGGTTCTCTGAATTCATTTTCAGGGTTCTTTTAACTGTACTTAAAATAAGGGTAATCAGGACTATTGCTTCATAAACTTCATAAATTTTCTAAGCAACTTGATGAGTACAGGGTTCAGACTTCTGCCTGAAGGGAATATCCCTAATTGTTTGTTAGGAGAATGCAGGCAACTCCTCTGATTAGTCTCCAGTAATGGAAGTTGACTCCTGATTACTGGTTAACCAAGGTGCAAAAATAATAAAAAAAATTGCTCTTTTCATTGGAGCACCACATCCAAATAATTCCAGTGGGAGACTTCTATAATAAAGCAGAACTGTCCCTAAATGCAAATCCTAGCTGGGGCAGGGGGTTGCGTGTGTGGTAAAGAAACAGAAGAAAATGAACCAATTGGCAAACTGATCAAGATGAGGGTCATGGCCTCATTAACATTACACTATAAGCAGCTGAGTAACTGGCCTGTCTAGGCCCTAGAGGCACCAAGGGCTAGTTCTGTACAGAAGGATTTCTACTCACTAGGAATGATGCTGCTCTGGAATTGAAAAGCATTATTAATATCAAAACTCTTTAAATAAGATAACAAGATTTTTTTATAGAAAATTCGTTGCTTTTTATAGACTTACGATGCCTGCTGTGTCTTGCAATTAAAAAGTTCCAGAAAAACCTTCTCAGCATGTCAGATTCCTGAGGCTGATTTATAGGATTACAGCTTTCCCCCTTCGTGATTCAATTAAAGCATTTTGCATTGGGGTATTATAGAGTTTAGGCTCTGATCATAGTTTGTATGCTTAACTATTAGATTAGCATGTGATCTTATTATAAATAAATCTAAACTCCTATTTGGAAAAGACAGTAATTAAACTTACAGACAGAAGTGCTATAAGGAAAGCCTTCTATAACAGACACCAACAATACAACAGAGTAATAACATAATATGGAAGCTAGGTGGCAAAGTAGATAGAATGCCAGCTCTGGAGTCAAGAGGATCCAAGTTTAAATCAGACTCAGAAACTTTCTAGATCTGTGACCCTGGACAAGTCACTTAACCCAGAGTCTCCTCATCTGTAAAATGAGCTTGAGAATAAAGTTGCAAAGCACTTCGGTGGTTTA
The DNA here is from genome assembly GCA_011680675.1 of Gymnobelideus leadbeateri. Taxonomy (NCBI): domain Eukaryota; kingdom Metazoa; phylum Chordata; class Mammalia; order Diprotodontia; family Petauridae; genus Gymnobelideus; species Gymnobelideus leadbeateri. Next base: position 97,580 of record WOXC01005037.1, on the reverse strand, counting down.
CCAAGAAAATCCCAAATGGGGTCACAAAGAGTTGGCATGACTAAAACAACTGAGTAATAACAACAATAGCAGATCAAAATCTTGAGTTGGGCAGATGTGATAATCTTTTTTAAAATGATATTATATCTCCCCAAATTATATATAAAACAATGTTTAACATTTAGGTTTTTTTTTAAGTTTTAAGTTCAAAATTCTATTCCTTCTTCCCTCCCTTTTCCTCTTCCTGAAATGGTAAGCAATCTGATACAGGTTATACATGTTCAATCATGTAATACACTTCCATATTAGTCACTTTGTGCAATAAAACTCAAAAAAAATGGAAGGAAGGAAGGAAGGAAAGAAGGAAGGAAGGAAAGAAGGAAACAAAGGAGGGAGGGAGGGAGAAAGAGAGAGATGAAAGGAGGAAGAAAGGGAGATGTACACAATTATATGTGTGTGTGTGTGTGTGTGCATATTTACATAATTCTTTATTTTAGGTATAGGGACTGAACCTATAATTGATAGGACCTATAATTTCTATTCATTGGTATAGGGAACTCCCAGGTGAAGAAATTTCTCCTAATAATGCAAGTAGGCACCTTCTTTTCAACTTACAAATGTTGAGACTTACTCAGAACACTGAGAGGTAAGTGATTCACCAAGGATTACAGAGCCAGTATGAGTCAGAAGCAGGATTTGATCCCAGGTATTCCTTGTTTCAAAGTCAGTTCTCTATTCACTATGTCATGATACCTCTTATTTAGCTATTTTACAGATGAAAAAACTGAGGTCCAAATATGTGACATGGCTTGCTACAGGTCATGTAGCTAGGTGTTAAAGAGGCAATAGTAGAAACTTTCAGAAGAAAAAATGGTCATTTTCAGTCATGTCTGACTCTTCATGACCCCATTTGGGAATTTTTTGGCAAAGATACTGGGCTGGTTTGCCATTTCCTTCCTTTGTTCATTTTGCCTATTAGGAAACTGAGGCAAACAGGATGAAAAGACTTACCTAGTGTCACACAGCTAGCAAGTGTGTGAGGCCAGATTTGAAAGCAAGAAGACGATCCTTCCTGACTCCAGGCCAAAAATGGCACTTTATCCACAATACCTTCAAGCTGCTTTTCAGAAGCAAGAGATGAGCTGGCTTTTAATGATATAAACTAGAAGATTTCAACACATTCGGTAAATTGGAGCATTGTCTATTAAGAGAAAATTGTTTGACGTGTGTGGTCTCAATTTATTTGTTTTTGAAAATTATAACTGAAGCAAAACCTTTAAGTTTGTATTTCTGATTCCTAAGTAAAACAAAAAAAATTGTTCAGTATCCTTCCCTTTCCTGTGACACAGCAATTCTAGGAATATCCATACTACATGTCCTGGGGATTTTTCCTATTTCTTTGGGTTCCTATATATGGTTCTGCTTGTATGGTTTTTGCCCTATGAATTGGAATTTTATTACTGGATTGCTTCCAAAGGGAGAACCTTCTTTAGTGACCAAAAAGAATTCAAATGAAAGTTTCAACTTAGGCAGTGGTACCTTGAAATGGCTTTTGCTTTCTTTTTTATCAAATGCTTTATTTGCTTCTAGTTTACATCATTAGTTTCTGCAAGATTTTGAGTTACAAAATTTCTGTTTTTTAGCCCACCCACCACCCCAAAACAGTGATCCCACTGGATATCCCCTCCTCCAATCAGTTGTCTCCCAAATCTTCTCCCATACACCCTCCAACTTTCCAGTAGGGCATGGTGGATCTCTATGCCCCAGTACCTGTATATCTTATTCCCTATTAACATTAAAATAATATTAATAATAGCATATATATATTTAAAAATTTGATTTTGAAACTTTGAATTCCAGATTCATTCCCTTCCTTCCTTGACACCCACCCTTATTGGGAAGATAAGCAATTCAATATAGGTTGTACAGGTGTAGCTATGCAAAACATTTCCATAGTACATATACTGTAAAAGACTGACTATATTTCCCTCCATCTTAATCCACCTCCCACTTGTTCCATTCTCTACTTTTATCTTGCCCCTTTTCAAAAGTGGGTGCTTCCAACTTCCCTCCCCCCCAGCCTGCCCTCCCTTCTATCATCTCCCATCTCACCTCGTCCCCCCTACTCTCCTATAGAATGATAACCTATTTAGTGTGTATGTCATTCCCTCCCTAAGCCAAATTCGAGAAGAATAAGGTTGACCCATTACCTTTTGCCATCCTGTTCTTATCATTGTAAACATTTTCCCTTGCCTCTTCTATACGAGATGGTTTACTCCATTCTGTCTCTCCCCATCCCCACTCATTATATTACTCTTCCACCTCTTAATTTCATCTTTTTTTTTAGCATCCAAATTCTTTTTTTTAAACAAATGCTTTATTAACTTCTGTTTTACATCATTCATTTCCACCAGATTTTGAGTTACAATCATTTCCCCCCCATTATTCCCCTACCCAACCTCCCAGAATAGTAATCCCACAAGATATCGCTTCCTCTAATCTGCTCTCTCCCATACCTTCTCCCATACCCCCATCGACTTTTCCATTAGAGGAAGGTGAGTCTTTGCATGCCAATGCCTGCACATCTTATCTCCCTATTACAAGCAAAAGAGTATTAATAATAGTATTTATATATATTTGAAACATTTCATCTTAAGACCTTGAATTTCAGATCCATTTCCTTCCTCCCTTGTCACCCATTCCCTCTGGGAGATAAGTAATTCAGTATATGTTGTACATGTCTAGCTATGCAAAACATTATCATAGTAGATATATTGTACAAGGATGCTTATAATTCCCTCCCACTCATCCCACCCCCCACCTGGTCCATTCCCTACATGATCCTGTCCCTCTTTTATAGTGGGTACTTCCAACCTCCCCTCACCCCAAGGATGCCCTCCCATCCATCATCCCTCCTCCCATCCCCCTTCCCCATATCCTGCTGCAGGTTGAGATATTCCATTTAGTTTGTATGTCATTTTCTCCCTGAACCAAATTCAATGTGAATATGGTTTTGCCTTTTTAGCCTTCCTTATTCTCCCCCTCTTTTGCAACCACTTCCCCTTGCTTCTTCTGCATGGGGTAGTTTATACTACCCTGTCTCTCCCCATCTCCTCTTGCCACTTTCCTCTCTCACCTCATAATTTCATCCCTTGAGTATTCTCCCTTCCCAACAAATTCAACCTATGCCCTCTATCCATATATAACTGTAACCATATACACACACATTCACATATGTATTCATATGACCACACACCCTTCTTCCATTATTTTCATAGTGAGAAAGATATCATCAGTCCCAGTTATTGCTTTTTCCATATAGGAATGTAAATAGTTCAACTTTGATAAGTTCCTTTTGATTTCTTTTCCCTGATTACCTTCTCAGGCATCTCTTGCTTCTTGTGTCTGAATGTCAAATTTTCTATTCAACTCTGGTTTTTTCCTCAAGAATGCTTGAAAGTCCTCTATTCCACTGAATGACCATATTTTCCCTGAAACAAGATACTCAGTTTTGCTGGGTAGCTGACCCTTGGCTTCAATCCCAGCTCTTTTGCCCTCTGGAATATCATATTCCATGCCCTTCAATCCCTCAGTGTAGAAGCTGCCAGGTCCTGTGCTATTCTGATTGTGTTTCCACAATATTGAAATTGTTTCTTCCTGGCTGCTTGTAGTATTTTCTCCTTGATCTGGGGATTCTGGAACCTGGCTACAATATTCCTGGGAGTTTTCTTTTTGGGATCTTTTTCAGGAGGTGATCTGTGGATTCTTTCAACCTCTATTTTGCCCTCTGGATCTAAAACATCAGGGCAGTTTTCCTTGAGAATTTCTTGAAGGGTGATTTCTAGGTTCTTTCTTTGATCATGGCTTTCAGGTAGTCCAATAATTTTTAAATTGTCTCTCCTGGATCTATTTTCCAGGTCACTGGTTTTTCCCATGAGATATTTCACATTGCCTTCTAATCTTTCATTTGTTTGGATCTGCTTAACAGCATCTTGATTTCTCATAAAGTCACTAGCTTCCATTTGCTCCAGTCTAACTCTGAAGGAATGAATCTCCTCAGTGAACTTTTGAGATTCTTTTTCCATCTGGCAAATTCGACTTTTTAAGGCATTCTTCTCCTCATTGCCCTTTTGGGCCTCCTTTGCCATTTGAGCTAGTCTATTTTTTAAGGTGTTGTTTTCCTCAGTCAGGCTGTTGACCCTCATTTCATACTTTTCCTGCATCCTTCTCATTTCTCTTTCCAATTTTTCCTCCACTTCTCTTATTTGATTTTTAAAGTCCTTCTTAAGGTCCTCTATGGCCTGCAACCCACTCATGTTTTCCCCTGGGGCTTTTGGAGCAGGATTTCTGACCTCACAGTCCTTTTCCTGCTCTATGCCCCCAAAATAGGAGTCTAGGGTTGTATTTTTCTGTTTCCTTTGCCTTGACATGTTGCCACTTAATTACTTGACTTTTGGGCTTGTTGTCACACTATGGCTTTAAGGCCAGATAGAGGAATTTTCGTCCCGAATATGCGGGGGGCAACTTCTGTTTCTGGCAAGCTATAAACCCACCCACGACTTCCACCCTAGATCACAATCCATATCCAGGGAGGTTAAAGCAAGAGTGATTACCCCCCAAGACTGATTGCTGGATCTCCCTACAAATTTGCAGGCTGGGAGCAGGAGCTCCCTCTGAAAACTACAAAATGGCGTTTGTCCTCAGTGGCTTCTAGCCCCCAGGGGAGGGAGCTGACGCATTCCCTAATACCAGTCCCAAAGTCCATAGGACACTAACCTCTTACTTTGTCCTAGGCAAGTCTATGTTGATAATTCTGGAGTCGCCACAGCTCCTGGTGTTCTAGGGTTCCTCCAGCTGGCTGCTGGCCCTGCTGCCCTGGGGCTAAAACCTCATGCGGACCTGGGCTCGGCTCGGCTCAACTCCTGCGCTCTGCGCTCTGCGGGCTGCCAGGTCCCAGACCACTCTTGCTGGTCCTTCCTGCAGGGCTGCTGGGCTGTCCTCAGCGGGAGTTTAGCTTCTCTGTGTCGTTCTGTGGGTGCTGGGGCTCCAGAAGTTGTTCAGAGTCCTATTTTACATCGTTTGGGGGGAATCTGGGGGCAGAGTGGCTTGGATGAGCTGTTTCTACTCTCCCATCTTGGCTCCGCCCCTCTTAATTTCATCTTTTAAGTAATATCACTTCCTATTAAATTGGTACTGTGACCTGTATCTATTTATACCTATACACTTATATACACACATTCACATATGCATTCATATGCCCATATACCCTCCTATGTAAGCTGTTGGTGATCAGAAGTCCCTCTAGCCAGTGGCTTCCTGTGGTTTCACTGAGGCTAAAACCTCAGCTTGGGTGGGGCTGTGGTTGGCTCCCAGAGTGCTGTGTGGGCCGCTTCCTGCTAACCTGCCAGGTTGTCTTCAGTGGGAGGTTAGCTTCTCTCTGTCATTTTGTGGGTTCTTTAGCTCCAAACTTTGTTTAGAGTCACCTTTTACATGAATTGGAGGAGGTGGAAGCCAGAATCATATGGAAGTCTTGTTTCTACTCCACCATTTTGACTCTGCCCCCAAATAGTCTTTTGCAAGACAATGAATAAAACATCATTTTTTAAGTCTTAGTGGCACTAATATCTTCTCTATCCCTCAATTCAAAATGAGATTAAGTAGTGGTGAAGTTTAGGAAAATAATGGAAAAAGGTTTCCTCATAGCAAAGGGAGTTAAATGATAGGCGAGGTTCCTGAAAAGCAAAATGGAATAGTGCAAAACTGTAGAAGTTATAATTAGTTAGATAGGGCTTAAAGACTCTACTATGACATTTTCTAGTTGTATGCCAATGAGCAAGTCACTTAATGTCTCTGGCTTCAGTTTCATCTACAAAATTGGATTAGTAATCCCTGTTGTACTTACTTATAGATTACTGACTATGTGACCCCGAGCAAGTTACTTAACCTCACTTGAAGAGTGCCCCAGGCAACTCTCCAAGAATATAAATTATATTTTGTAGAAACAAAAACTGGAAATAAGGAAAATCCCTATAGTTGTGGGAAGTTGATCAAACTGTGGTACATGTATATAGTAGAATTGATGTACCATACTATGTAGTGAATATGAATAACTAAGAGAACTATAGGAAGATATACAAACTGATACAAATAGAAGTTAGTACAACCAGGAAAACAATATGTACAATGAGTACAACAATATGATTGGAAAGAATGATAACATATGAACTTGAATATTTCATAATAGACCTCTATGCCTGTATCCCCTTGTCTTGCCTTCACCTCCTTCCTCTGCCCTGGAACCACTAGAGCCCATGTAGACTATTTGAATGCATCTATCATTTGAATGGGCTGAGAGTTACCAGCTTTGTTCCTTTCTAGGAGATAGAAGATCACTCTTTAACATCTACCCTGCCCCTGCTTCTTAACATCCTTCAGACCTTACTATCTAACTTGCTTCCATGTCTTCTAGTCTCCCAACACTATCCCCTTACTGATAAAAATTAGAGACTCCTAGATCTTGATATCTGCCTTGCTATTGACTTCCTAGGATTTTCAGGTCTTTCTGTTCATCCTGCAGATAAACATTCTTTTATTTGTTGTCTCCTCCAATTAGAGTATGAATTTCTGGATAGCAAGGAGCATCTAGATTTTTATTTATTCTTATCACCAGCATTTAGCACAGTACTTGGAAATTTTTTTTCATTCATTTATTCATTCATGCATTCGGTCATTTTATCTATTCATTCATTCACACACATACACATATAAAAATTTGCCCAAATTAGTTTAGCTATTGTAGGGATAATCTAGCTGATGAGTAAGGAAAGGCAGAGAAATAAAGAGTAAAAGAAATAGTTGATTAGGCAAAGGTGTTCTTTCATCAAATGAAACCAAATTAGTTGGTGAAGTATTGAATTCTTGTCCTCAAACCACATTGAACAAAGAGAAAGATATTTGGAATTAAAGGATATAATCCACTAAATTGTGGATCTCAGATCAACTTCTTACTACCTGTGTGACCTTGTATAAGTTACTTAGACTTGGTTTCCTCATCTCCTGAATGAAGGAGTTGGATTAAATAGCAGAGTTAACTATATGAGCTCTCAATCTATGATTCTATGTTCTGCTACTTACTATGTGACCTTGACCAATGAGTCACTTAATTTCTAGATCTGTATTCTAGCTTTAAATTTATGATTCCAATATGTTTTGTACCTGGATTAATGATGTATTTAATTTTTACTTTGATTGATCTCTGCTCCAAGCTATTACAAAACAAAAATCTGAAGTGTAAATCCTTCCAAGATTCCCTCCCCTGTTACTTTCACGCTTAATCAATTCTTCATTTTATTTTTTTTATTAGAGACACTTACACATTTCACCATTTTCATGAGAATCTTGCGAAGTCTCTAGAAAACCTTCATTTTTTCCTATAAAACTGAAAGAAAAATGGTTCTGTTCTAATACGCAGTTAGCCAGAGCCATTAACTAATTAATAATCCTTGTTAGATTGGAGGATCACTTGAACTTTAAGGGCTGCCCACACACTTATCTCAAATAAACTTTTTAACAATTAAAAAAAAGTTTAAGGAATAATTCAAGACCTTAAATGTAAAGAGAGAAATATGTAATTAGAATCCTTAATCAGAGATAACAGAAGAATCGAGAAATTGCTGAATCTCCAGATTTAATAGAAATAAAATTGTATGCAAACTGTCAAAGACCTAGGACAGTGTTCCGTTACAGTTCTTGACCCAGTTTGGGAAAATGAATGTGGCCATAAAGTCTCAAAGTCTTAACGGATTCTGCCTATCCTGGACCAAACATTGTTTTCTATTTACCCTAACGATGTTAACACCATGTGCTGGAGTCTACTCAGTGGCAAAATTGCAACTTCTTGCCTGACAAGAAAAGGTAAAATTAATCAATCAACAAGTATGTATTAAGTACATTGGAGTGTATGAGATATTTAGGAGGACTAGCATCTCTGTTGGGAGCCCTTATCAGGACTATTGATCCACCTTTGGAGTCCACCTGATTTACCAAACTCTCATTGGGGCTCCTAGAATGTCTAGCACATGCATCTATACCCTCATAAGCTATCTCATAAGATGAGCTAAACCAGGTTGAGAGTAACTGAAAGGCCTCAAACCCATTGTTGAGTTAAGAGGACGTATACCCCAAGCAATATAAGACTTCCCCCAGTGTAACCAGCAGATAAGAACAATTTGTTTCAATGTCAGTAAAGGTGGCTGAAGCAGGAGCTGTAGAATACTTAGATCTCAGTATGACATTGAAGACACCAAGGTCACCCACTGCATCTTGGGCCATCAGGAGTAATCATGACTTTTGCCCTGCCCCTGTACTTTACTGCCTGAGAAAGACAGAATATAGCTGATGTCTTTGTGCAACTCTGCTTCACTTAAAACCAATTCACAAAGAAGTCAAGATATTACCCATGATTTCATTGGTCCTTCTTGAGAACAAAGGACAAACAACATCAAGCACCCAAGCACTGTTAGACACTAACTATGTGAAAATACGTATATAAGTATGTCGAGGCACTATGTATATAAAAATAAATAAAAAACCACCACAAACGGAAATGTTCCTCAAGGATTCAGAGAAGAGATATGGTCAAGGTTAAGCATCTGGTGGAAGGGCCAGTGTATACATACCTCGAAGGAAAAATATATGACATGACTACAAAATCCAGGAGAGGTGGGGTGGAGCATCTTTACCATACTTTGGCTAGTGGGTAGGAGTAGTTGGTCCCCAAAGGATCAAGCTGGGAATTGAACTCCCCTTCTTTCCCCCATACAATGCTGAAGGCAAGTCAAAACTGTAAAATTGTGATAATAACCCCTACCTCATAAGATGTCATGAGGGTCTAATGAGTTAACTTAAGTAAATGGATCACAAACCCTAACACACAGCATAAAGTGCTAGCTGTTGTTATTGTTATCATCATCATCACCATTATCATCATCATTTGCAAAATTCCCTTTGTGCTATATAGGAGTGGGAGTTTTGGTTGTGAACCAAACACCTTGGAAGGTGACCAGTCACATGATCAACAGAATAGTAGATTTCCTGTTTCAAGTAACTCTACCCTCAAAAGGAAATAAAACTCAACCTCAAAGTGAATTTACACAAGCACAATACGCACATTATGTAAGTATCTATACACACACATCTATATATATGTATACTGTGTGTATATGTATGTATGTGTGTAAGTATACGCACACATACATATATATGTATATATGTATATATATATATATATATATATGCCAATTAGAGAAAACAGAAGCTGAATCTGTAAAACTAGAATACAGAAATATCACTTAAGTCTCATAAAGTTGCACTCAAGTACTTAAATACTGAAGTACCTTTTTCATACTCTTCCCTCCAACTTCTCTACATGCTAGAGTAAGCCAGCACACACCCCCCACCATTGAATTATGTTTAGGGTTTTGAATGAGGTGTCCCCTTAATGATGGACACTCCTCCCACAAGGATTCAAATTAATACCTCCTTAAATTTTATGTGTGTCATAATGGGTGGTCTGATGGGGCAGCAGGAAAAGGTTGAAATGCCAATTCACAATAATTCTACCATCAGAAGTGCAATTACTAAATGTATGATTATACCATCAGCAAAAGAAAACTCTAGTAACAATAGGTGGGCATCCCAATTCTATATTCAGAATGATCATTCTCCTAAGGCTGTGCAGTACGTTCATGCCTCCAATAAAAGGACGCAAGGAAATGCAAAGGATGGAATCTACTGTAGGCATTGGTGAAAAATAGGATCAAATTAGACAGATATGATCTTCAATGGAATAAAAGAAATAACTTATATGAAGGAGTCATTTGCACCCAGTTGAATAAGAAAAAAGATTGTCAGTTTTTGTGTTGGACTATAACTGGGATTTCATTGGCATAGGGAACTTCCATTAAGGAAAACTCCCTTTTCCTACACAACTTTTGGGCAGTTACAATCTTACAAAGCTGGGACATTTAGGATTTTGGCCCAGATAATCAGTCAGTATGTGTTAAAAATAGGATGAACCTTACTTTTCCTGACTGATTGCCTCTTTAACGACTAGATCTTGTTGCCTTGTGTATCTTAACTTCAAATGGTGGTTAGATTGCAAATCCCAAAGTGACATATAAGCATCAGTATTTATTCTTCACCTTTCCAGCATCAAAAAAGATAGGTTTGAACACCCTGCTCCACACACAGAGTACAGCAGGTAAAGCGTCAGTATCTTGTATGTAGGACTATATAAGGGCTGGAATGGACTCTAGTCAACTGATATTTTTACTTGTAATGTCCAAGCAAAGCTTTTTTTGGGTATCTTGAGTTATAAGGACATTTTTGTCAATTCTCTAGTTGATTATGCAGCTGTAGTTCTGACTACTGCTATCCTGGGGGACGGACACTAATTGAACTCTGATATAATCACACCTGTCTGTGAAACATGCTCCCAAACCTTTCCTGTGTGGGTACATATTTATCTTTCAGAAGAAAGCCAATACAAAAGGATTGTAGTGATCAATAAGAGATTATATATCTAGAGGGCTTTTAGTCACATATCCTTCATATATATATATATATATATATATATTTTTTTTTTTTTTCTCCTTTGATCTGTTCAGCAATTCTATGAGGTAGTTAGTGTACTAATGTGATCATCACTATTTAACAAACCAGGACTTCTTGAGGTCAAGGATCACATACTTGGAGCTCAAAGAGTCTTCAGAGTTTGTTGTACGTATACTCCTTTCCCTTATTTAACAGAAGAGGCAACTGAAGTCTAGAAAGATTAAGCAACTTGCCGAGGGTCACAAAGAAAGTAAAATTTCAGAGGAGGGATTCACAGACATATCTGTGAAGACTCAAGTCAGGACCCTTTCTTCTGTAGTAGGGAAAGAGTACCAGCAACTCCATTTTGAAGGAATAGAGGCAGGGATCCAGAAAGGTTTCCTCTAAGAAGTGATGCTTAAAATTGGTTTGAAGGAAAGTTAAGGATTTTACAAGGCAGAAGTGAGGAGGAGTCAAGACATGAGTGAAGCACTTGTGCAAAACTACCAAAGTAGGGGATAGAATACTGTGCTCACATAGAAGAGCTCTCAGACTTGTTTAATGGAGTAGAGGAATGAATGAAGCCATGAAATGTGACACATGCACATGACTCATTCATGACTTTCCATAGTGCATATTGTATATCTTCATTTATTTTCCTTCTTGAATCTTAGTGAGAGTGACTTTTGGGAGATTTTAGATGTACAAAAGCAACTAATTTCTCCTTATTACTAATGTCTGAAAACAAGAATTCAAAATATTTCTTTCAGAAGATTTCATTCTACTCATGAGTGCTATAAAATCAACTGTGGTTTATTTCTTTAAAAAATATAATTTCACAATGTGTCTGAGAGCCAAAAAGTTAATAAACAGAAATTTGCTATAGAGTATCCCAAATCCTAGATGCAGGGAAGTTCATTCAACTAGAAAGGATAAGATTTTTTTGTTTCAAAAAATCTCCCAAATTCAATATGACACAATATTCAATTTAAGATATTAAACAGGCTATAAGGCTATCATTTTTGATGGGCCTATATTTTCACATACCCATTAAAGTAATTGTAATGAGGGAAAAGTATTAAAAACTTGATTAACTACAGGGGACCTGCATAAATTTGAAATTGGAATATGATTAAGGAGGAATTGTGGAATGATCAAATGATCTTACTGCAGATCCGAAGAATGGATGGGAACACGGAGTATTAAAACATAGCTTCCTTAGTGAAATGTTCTATCGACCCTTCACAGTGACTACCTCTGACTATTTCCTTGGATTTTTGCTAATTCTCTACCTTCACCAGAAATGCCTTATATCTTATTCCCTCAATCAAAAGTGGATGTCATATTAACTGTCCTCAAAGATACAACATTTCTAAAACCCCCTCCCTGCTGCCAACAAACATCCTGATTTTTCCACACTTAAAGATTCATTCTTCCACCTGGGGGGGTAGAGTTATTGTAAAAGCATGTCTACTATATCTTTAAATTAACCCAATTGGCTCCAGCAAAGGCCAAACTAGGGAAAAATAAACATTTTCAATGTGATAGGAAGAACATTGTCATGGGATTCAGGGAGAGGGTGTGTGGAGCCAGCTGGAACCAGTTCCCAAACCAATTGTCAAATTAATAATGGGAATATTTACACTTCAGAAATGAGCAAATATACAAATCAGTATTTAATTGTTATATTGGTTGTCAGACTTAAGAAAGTGATGAGGAAACTTTTAATATTTAATATGCATATTAATATACATATATTTGACAGATTGTTAAGTTTAATATACACTACACATGTGTATATATTATAGATATTATATGTGTATGTATATATTATTTTTATTACCACGATTTTCTTCATCATTCCTTAAAAATGGATAGCCAACAAAAGAATAAATCAAGTCATAACTTTTATGCGTGTGTATATATACACACATACATGCATATGTACATGTTTCTATATATGTACATATTTACATGTGTATGTGTATATATGTATTATGGATTCAGGGTCACTGGTGAATTCTGTGACTAACTTATGACTTAGGGAATGTCATGTGCCTATTTTGGATATTAATATCCTTGTCTGAAAAAATGAAGAGTTGGTTGAGATAATCTCTAAGGTCTTTTTTTTTTTCAGATTTCCTCTGCATTGCAACGATGAGAAAAATGGCATAACTGTGTCTAAAAAAATCTTCTAATGAACATATTAAGGAATGTATGGTCCACTCATCTATGAGGGCACTTCTGGTACAGATCACAATGCATTCTAATTTTGTCACTCTATGAGATGGTTGTCCTGGCTTTATATAAAAATAACATATGGTATATAGAAAGGAAATCTTCCATTTAAAAGGTTTTAAATATTAGGTAAGGAAGAGTATTAAAGTGAGGTTCCCACCCATCTACTCAAACACACAAACTAAGAGTGATCAGAGGTATGCTGAGACTGCTTTAAAGTACAAAATCTAGCAGAAATCCAATATATACAATTTAGAATTAAATGAGCCCTATTAGGATTGATAATCTTTACTAGAGAGGACGGGCTTAGAGAAAAAAGGGATACTTATACCCACTTGCTTAGCATAACCAAGGTACAGTTATTTCCTGATTGTGAAAGAGCTGGGAAGGCACATGGAACTTAAGCTACCATGAATTCTCAGAAGTTTATTCTTTAATTATAGACATTAAAATAATTTGGGAATGGGGCAGGGCAGGGGATCTACAGAATAGGGAATAAAAGGACGCTAGTTAATATAAAAGGAAAATGGCAATCTAGTCTCTGAAACTCATTAGAAGAGGTTGGGTAACTAAAATGACAAATGATGACAAGTAAATGGGCAAAATATTTACCAAGGTGTTTTAATGTAGAGTCAGAATGCAAATTGAAACAACTCTGAGATACCACATATCTCCAGTCAGATTGGCTAAGATGACAAGACAAGAAAATGACAAATCTGGAGAGGATGTGGGCAAATTGGAACACTAATGTATTGCTGGTGGAGTTGTGAACTTATCCAACCATTCTGGAGAGCAATCTGGAATTATGCCCAAAGGGCTATAAATAATTTCATACCCTTTGACCCAGCAGTAGCACTTCTAGGGTTATATTCCAAAGATATCATAGAAGTGGGAGGAAGACCCAAATGTACAAAAATATTTATAGCAGCTCTTTTCGTGGTTGCAAAGAATTGGAAATTAAAGGGGTGCCCATCAATTGGGGAATGGCTAAACAAGCTGTGGTTTATGAATGTAATGGAATATTATTGTGATATAAGAAATGAGCAGGAGATGGATTTCATATTTACCTGGAGAGGCTTATAGAAACTGATGCTGAGCAAGAAGAGTAGAACCAGAAGAAATTTGTATACAATCACAGACACATAATATGTGTGATGACCAACTATGACAGACTGGACTCTTTTCAGCAATGCAGTGATAGAAGTCAATCCCAAAAGACTCATGAAGGAGAGAAATGTGACATCCAGAGATATAACTAGAAAGAACTGAGCCTGAATCCAGATGGAAGCAAACTAATTGATCTTTTTTGTTTTCATTGTTTGGTTTTATTTCTTCTTCACCATTTTTCATCCCACCTAGTACAATATGCCTTTGTAATTGGAATAATGTCTAATATGAATGTTTTTATAGATCCTATGGTGGACTATATGCTGTAGTGGGGGGTGAGGGGAGGGAGATAAAGGAAATCTGAAATTCAAGGAACTATGGAATTGAATCTTATTAACTGAAACTAAACTAATAAATTAATTTTTAAAAAAGTCTAGTATTTTATGTGCAGCCATCATATTTACCTTTTGTATATTTAAATATTTATTTATGGATTATCAAAAAATAATAAAAAGTACATTTAAAATAGGTAGTTATGGTTTAACCAACATCCTTTTCTGTAATTTTAAATAAATAGTTATGCTATATAGAAAGAAATAGTAATTTGATGAAGTGGTTGCCTTATTCATCTAGCCATGCTGGGAATCAATTAATTGTATAGTTATGTTTGCATATGATTGGAAATGTGACTCTCAGGTAGTATTTATAATCACCCTTGAAATAAATATCCAAAAGACTTTTTATTCTCTATAGCACCTAGAAAGAGGCTCTGCAGGCCTTAAAGAACTGAAGTTTATATTTTCTTTAAAATGCCCTTTACATGCCATAAATACATGGCTTGACAATATTATATTATCACTTAAATATTTTATTTTAAAATTATGGAATAAAACAAGCATTCCCATATCACTACAATAAAAAATATTATTGGACATGAAGCTGCAAGTCTACTATGTACTATTTGCTATTCCTTTCAAATATACAATAAAATTTTCATGTAAATTTTTTCTACCCTCCCCCCAAGAGATGACTATTATTAGACAAAAATAGATAGATATTGACCTACATATATCATATATACATACATACATGTATCTTTATACTTCTATTGGTATATGCATATACATATACATAAAATAATTTTATAAATATTTTTATTGATCAGTTCTTTCTCTGAATGCAGATAGGGTCACTCCTAATATGTCCTTTAGAGTCAGTTGGGTATTATTTTATAATAGTCAATATTATATTATTATAGTAAAATGATATAATATTGCATATAATATGATACATAGAATATATATATAATATAAAATAACTTATTTGCTCAGAGTCATTCTTAAAACAATGTAACTATTAACATATACAATATTCTGTTGGTTCTGCTCATTTTGCTCTTCATTATTTCAGTCAAATCTTTCCACGTTTTTTTAAATTTTTTGAGCCTATTGTTTCTTACAGCATAGTAGTAATTCATCATAATCATATGCCACAACTTGTTTTACTATTCCCTAATTGATGGGCATCCCTGCAATTTCCAGTTCCTTGCCACCACAAAGAGAGCCGCTATAAACAGTTAATATAGTGTCTTAAGATTATCTCTTTCAAAGAGTCATGTAATATTATATATTTGTGTACCTACTTAAAAACAAAGCAGCATATTCAATATGAATTTTTACTTCTCTCCCTTGGAAAGAAAAAAAAATCTAATAGCCAAAATATCAGTTTATGCCCATGATGAACGAAAGATATTTTGGGGGAGGAGACTGTGATAATGGGGGCATTTACTTGGGAGAATGGGGAAAGACTAAGGTAGAGCAATGAATAGAACCATAGATTTGGAGTTAGAGAAACTGGTTTCTAATTTCTGCAACTTAATATTTTTGGAAAGTAATCTTTGAAGCTGTCTCATGACTTTTTTGTCAGGTTCCTCACAGGTAACATTTGAGTTGGTTTAGACAGTTTTTATGGTTCTTCCCAACTCTGGTCCTTGTGATTTATAAGACACACCACCACTCACCTCCTGCCAACTACCTGAATTACAAATTTAAGAAAAATAAACAAGTTCCTAGGAAACGAAACAGATATATTCAATTTTATTGACTATACACACCAGGATGTTTCTCCAATATTCTCTGTATAATTTGCCACACTTACCTATGACTTCAATGGCCTCATTCTTTCCCTGATGTCCAGAATCTTTTCTGTCCATAACTTTTTCAATCCACCTGGACTCATGGCTTCTAACAACAGTGCAATCCAGTTTTCAATTCAATGAGATGTTTTGAGAGCTGTTGCTTAGTCAAGACTATCGTCACTGGTGAAGAGAATAAATGCTCAATACTTTGTACAAGTGAGAGGTGGAAAGTTTTCTTAAGTTATTAGGAGAAAAGAGACATTGTTTTTGCTTCTTGCTTTGAGAGAGATCACATAAGGTTCCAGAAAGTTTTTAGGGGACGGGTATGCTGATAGTGGGAAGCAGCATGTAAGTAGCAGAACCTTAGCACTTCTATTTCTTGCTTCACTCCACTGAGATGCTGTGGAATTTGTCTCTCTGTCTCTTTGTCTCTCTCCCTTTCCCTCTCCCTCTCCCCTCCCTCCCTTCCTCCTTCTTCCCTCCCTATCCTTCTCTCCTTCTTCCTCCCTCTTCTCTCTCTCTCTCTCTCTCTCTCTGTCTCTCTCTCTCTCTCTCTCTCTCTCTCTCTCTCTCTCTCCCCCTCTCCCTCCCTTCCTAGGGAACATAGTTCATTCCTTCTATATAAAATCTCTTGTTTCTGTATGCTATCTGTCTGTAGAAATGGACTTATTCATTCATTTTGATCACATATTGTGTAATTAGTATTTGGTACAGAGGGAATTAAACCTTTTAATATGAACTTGTGGCACTTGGAAACCAGGAAAGCAATACAAATCTACAAAAAATTTACCCACATTAATAATACTCATAAGAGGAAATCAGACAGATTTAATTCTAGTCTCTTAGCCCCTCTATGAGAAAAGCAGAGTAGTCATCCTAATATTATTTTCTCTTGTTCCTTTGTAGGGAATCAGATTATTCCTTGGAGCAGTAGGTGATATAGCAGAGGTATCTATTCATGTCTCCTTGTGAACCATGTTTAGAAAACCCCAGTGAAAGACATAACCTAGATGGGCTACACATATGTAAATATATAATCTACATGAACAACACATGCACTTTATAGGTTCGTTTTGTTTTGTTTCGCATTTTGCCTTTTGGAGGGAATTTGGGGTTAAGTGACTTGACCAAAATCACATGGCTAGTACGTGTGTCAAGTGTCTGAGTCCGGATTTGAACTCAGGTCCTCCTGACTCCAGTGCTGGTGCTCTATTCACTGTGCCACCTAGCTGCCCCTTTATAGGTGCTTTTAAAACAAAATGAATTGATATAAAGGAATGAATTGAGTAGTGGGAATATCTAACAGAATATTTGATATTTGTGCAAGAAATTTTTAGCAAATAGTTGATTGTTATCTCTCAAATTATTGAGGCACTCTCTTACTTCATCATTTCCAATACATAGGAGTCCTTAACCTGAGGTCGTCAAACCTTCCAGGGAATGGTGAATAAATTCTGGAGGGTCTGCCATCTTGGATGGGGAAAATTGTCTTAATTTCACTACTATTTATTTTCCTTTTGAATTCTAAGTATTTTATTTTATATTCTCATGTTTTTCTCATTTATAAGAATACAAATCATTCGCAAATTGAAAAATTGTCAAAGGATACGAATAGACAGTTTTCAGGTGAAGAAATTAAAGTTATCTATGATCAAATAAAATGTTCTAAATCACAATTGATTAGAGAAATACAAATCAAAACAACACATCAGACCTAACATATTGATTAAAATAATAAAATAGAAAAATGAAAAATATTGGAGATATGAGAAAAATGGAATCATTGTTGATGGAGTTGTGAATTGATCCAACCATTCTGGAGAGAAATTTGGAACTATTCCCAAACAGTTATCAAGCTGCACACTCTTTGACTAAGCAATACCACTTCCAGGCCTCTATCCCCAAAAAATCACAAAAATGGATAAAGGACACACAAGTACAAAAATAATTATAGCAGCTCTTTTTATGGTGGCTGAGAATTGGAAGTTGAGGAAATGTCCATCAATTGGGGAGTGACTGTAATGTATGTGAATGTAATGGTATGCTATTGTTCCATTAGAAATGATGAACAAGCTGTCTTCAGAAAAACCTGGAAAGACACATATGAACTGATTCAGAATGAGGAAAGCATCCTGAAACCCTGACCTAGAGCTATTTGTAACCATCTAACAATCTAAGTAACAATGAAATGCATGAATACTTTTTCTTTGATCTTTGCAGAATCTAGATCATGGATAAAAATTAGCTCAACTGAAAGTTATTCTTAAATCCAGCCCCAAAATAGGTCAGTTGCCTAGAACACTGGAAAACCAACAGTAATGACTTTTCTTTTCTTTTTGCTTTTTTGGAGGGCAATTGGGGTTAAGTAACTTGCCCAAGGTCACATGGATAGGTTTTTCGTGTGTGTGTGTGTGTGTGTGTGTGTGTGTGTGTGTGTGTGCGTTAAGTTTCTGAGGCCGGATCCGAACTCAGGTCCTTCTGACTCCAGGGCCGACGCTCTACTCACTGTGCCACCTAGCCATCCCGAGTATTGACTTTTCTAGGATATCTTAATTCCTCCTTGAAAGGGTGTGCCTACCATTGTCAATGAAGACAATGATTCCAGGACACAGTACTACACTATTAGATGTTATGGACAAGAAAAAGCCATTGCTTATCTTAAGTTTATAATGAAGTTTTAATATATCATCCTAGACCTTGTGTAAACACATATGAATAACTGTCCCTCTAGACAGGAAAAATCATTATTATCCTCAATTAAAACAAAACAAAAAGGGGCAGCTAGGTGGCACAGTGAGTAGAACGTCGGCCCTGGAGTCAGAAGGACCTGAGTTTGGATCCAACCTCAGACACTTAACACACACAAACAAAAACCTAGCCGTGTGAACTTGGGCAAGTTACTTAACCCCAATTGCCCTCCAAAAAGCAAAAAACAAAACAAAACAAAACAAAAACAAAAACCTAAAAACAAAAGAACAGAATAGGCTGTCTATAATCTTCCCAAAGATAGTCATCCAATATTTCTTTAAAAATTCTATTTTACCTAGTTATTACATCTGTTTAGCTTAGGAAATGACTGCAATTTAATATATTAAATATTATATTATATATTATATTATATAATATATAATATATATTATAATATATATATAATATATATAATATATTATATTAAAATATTTTCTTCTCTATTATGTGCATCTCCATTATCCCTCAGATCCTATTTATAAGTTGGTTTGTTTCCACATCAGAGTTCAAGGGATTCTCTGGGTTCATAAAACCAAAGGTCCCCCACAAGTGTGTCGATCTTTCTTCCTGTCAGCCAGGGGACATAATTAAATTAAAGTACCTAAGGAAAAGCAAGAATGTCAGTATCTCTGGATTACTGAGTATGTGGGCAAGGGGTGCCATGTATGGGTCTGAAAACTGGAATTCAAAATATTTCTTTGAAGACATAATTCTTTTAATAAAATAAAGCATCAGAAACTGTTAGGGTAGATGCAGTGTCAGAGGAGAAAAGAAGGGGGTGAATAGGAAAACTCTTAAGGTAGAAACAATAGGCAAACCAACTGCCCTGTTTAGGTGACCAGAAAGAGTACCTGGGAACCAATAGGACAGCATCTCTGAAAACTAACTACTAGAGAGAATGGAATTGATGACAGCCCAACTACAAGGAACAAAATAATTCCTGCACACCGAGAGCTAACATGCTAATAAGGGGAGTTTAAAAGTAAATAAATTTATATACAGAGTAAGCATAAAGAGAATAAATACCAGGAAACATATCATAAAATCCAAAGTAGTTTAGAAGAGAGACCATTAGCAGTTTTTGAGATCAGGAAAAAATATGTTAAATGTGAATGGAGAGCATCTTCTAGAAGGAAGAGGAGAATTCTGTGAACTATCGAGTGTGTATTCGATGGAAGATGAAGTACTATGTGTGAAGAACAAAGAAAAATCCAGTTTGAAAGATTTCACAATGTGAGGGTCTAGGTAATGAAGGACTTTAAAAATAATCAGAGGACTTTTTTAATGCTATAATCAGACTACAGTTATTATTATTCCCCATTTTAAGCATAAGAAGACTAAAAACCAGAGAAGTGATTTGTTCATAGTAATAGAACTAGTGTACTTGGAGGCAAGATCTGTACTTATCTTTTCTGAGTCCAAATTTTCCACTGAATCACATCTCTCTAAACAAAATGCTATAATAAACATGATATAGACTAGATTTAGACAGTGTTTAACATTATTTGTTGTGAAAGAATTTTTTTAAAAACATGACTCTTATAAAGCTCTATGATTTAGCAAAAGAAGACAACACATTTTTATCTATGTTCAAATTGAATAGTCTTAATAGACTGAGATGAGCAGACAACAAATATATTTCTGTTTCTTCTTCCCTTGGTTGATCTTTTAACATATACTTTTCAACACACTGGAACACATATTGATTTTTCTTTTCCCAGCTAAGTAAACAGTTACAAGTTGTATTGGAAAACCTGACTTTCTGGGGAATCTTATTTATTACAATGCATTTCCAATGTACAGGCACGTTGTCCAGCATCATATCTCAGCATTATTGTACTTATTTGAAAATTTTACTTCTTTGTATATTTCCCCAATCTCTCCAAAATTTTGAGCAAGAAATGATTACTTTTCCCTCCAAGTTATTTCAATTCTTGACACCTCTGTGTGTGTGTGTGTGTGTGTGTGTGTGTGTGTGTGTGTGTGTTAGGGTAGCAGCAGGAGTTACTAAAGGTCTGGTCAGACAAGTGAAAGGAACATTGTAAAATAGTGCATTCTACTGAAAAGAGTGCAGGACTAGAAGTCAGATGACTTGGATCCAAATACAGGCTGGGCCATTGTAACATTACTTGGAGTTAAATATCTTCCCTGCCCATTAATAGGCCTCTCATTGAGCCCAAAAAGAGAAGCTTCATTCGGGGAGGCTTGCTTTTCAAAAAGGCCCACACCTTTGTTACTTTGTAATTAGGAAGTGGGTCACTAGGGTTGTGATGCCCTCTGACCCTGAAGAAGTATATATATATATATATATATATATATATATATATATATATATATATATACACACACACACATATATATCTACAAATATATATGTATATATATATATACATACATATATGTTTGTGTATGTGTATGTGTATATGTATATATGTGTGTGTGTATATGTATATGTGTGTATATGTATGTATATATATTCTGAGGTTAGCAGTTTGCTTTTGGGCTTACTCATGGGAAGAGTGTTTAAGTGGTGTAGCCAGATGAGACTCTGTGTAGCTGTTAAGGACCTCCAGCTTTGAAAACCTAGATGTTGTTGCTTCTCTCTCTGGTAACTATATATGTATATAATGGTCAAACGGTTGGATCTTTCTGTTGGTCTGTGATGTATGTATATATTTGGTCAGATGGTTAGAAGCCCTGTATGTTGGTCTTTATGCTATTATTTCTGCTTGGGATTTCTGTTTGTATTTTCTCTGAAGTTCAGGTTGCTGGTGTTTCCCCCTGAACTAAGTAAATTATGTCTGTGTGTATATATATATGTATATATATATATGTATATATATATACACATATACATATATACATATACATATATATACACACACATATATATGTGTGTGTGTAGTGTATAAAATTATAAAGGTATAGGTAATATATATAATTATATAATTTTATATGTGTGTGTGTGTGTGTGTGTGTGTTTGATTAAAGTAATATTGTTGACCCCTTCTGAGTTGCTTTCCTTTAGAAAAGCTAATCACAGAACCTTTGCTAGCAGCCCTCCTGTGTGCTGGTGTTACTGGTCTCACACCCCTACAGTAGCTGCAAGTAGCATTGCTGTTACAGCTATTTGCTAGGTGTGAGGCTTTGGAAAAATGACTTATCCTCTCTGAAGCTCAGCATACTCATTCATAAAATAAGGAGGTTGATCTCTTTTCCCTAGTTCTAAATCTATGAGTCATGCATACTCATTGATTGTCCCCCATGCCTGGATTTCTCTCTCTCCTCATCATTGCTTCATGATTGAGTTTTTTTTTTTAAAGTCTCATATAAAATTTCACCCTCTATAATAACCCTTTCCTGATCTCCTTTAATTCTAGTGCTGTCTTTCTGTGATTGACTTCGATTTTTCTAGTAAATATCTTATATACACATAGTTGCTTGCAAGCTTTTTCTCCCATTAGACGGTGAATGTCTTAATAACAGGTAATATTTTTTTGCCTTTCTTACTGCCTCCCAAACAGTTCTTATTTAACCCAATTCCTGTCATATAGTAGAAGCCTGATAATTTTTTTGACTTTATGATCCATTTCAATTTCCTAAAAAAATGGAAAAAACACTTAAAGAAATATCTTTCACTGTTCTGATCTAGCTTTCAATGTCTCTGCTGAAGAGAAATTATTCTTCTACCTTCAGTAGCTGTTGTGGTCCCCAGGTTCATCCTGTCAGTGGCAATGATGAGCAATTTATCCAAGATCAAATGGGAAAAAATGCATTTAATATGATTTGTAACCAAAACTAGTTATGTAAATGTCAGGGATTGTAATCTGCCCTAAAATTATTTTTCAATAAGCAACTAATTTTTGACTGAGGTCATTTTATTAATATCTACTCAGCAAGATCCATCTGGGTTCTTGTGCCCCCAAATCCTCTGTGCTTGATTCTGAGAGCTCCTTAAAGATCTTGTACTCATGCAACATTATCACTCATCAGCATAAACATTCCAGGTTAAGCTGTTTTGGCAGCTGTAGGGGATAAATTATTATTCTCCAATGAATGACTCTTGTCAATTATAATTAAGCATATAAATTTCCATTTTCCAGAAAAAAAAGAAAAACAAATAAGAGACTTGTGTAGCCCATGTTGAAGCTGAAGTTTCAATTAATATCTTCCTATTTAAACTGACTTTACATAATGCTGAAGTTGCAGAAGCTTGGGACCTTTTACATGTGGAAAAAGTCCAACATTCTTGAGAGAAGCCCCAGGGAAAGCCTCTTGCTGAGCATTAACTGAGTTATACCCAGAAGACTGCTATGAAATTTTGCCTATCTTGTTCAGTTCTAATGGTTCTACTTTTTAATGTTGTAGGAGGAGAATGTCATTATGGACGTGGCTATTGAGCTAGACCTTTTAAATATTTCTTTATTTCTTTTTTGACAAGTATGGAGGCCTAATGCAAAAGGCAGTATGGCTAATAGCTAGAGATATGGCTGCAGCATGAGGAAGAAATGTATTTAAATCCTACTTCTGACAATGAACAAGTCACTTAACATGGTATAGGCGGTTCTCTAAGACTATAAATTAGAGAGTAGATGCTGAGCTATGTGATTAGAGATAGTTCCTTCACCCCAAAATTATCTGTCCTAGTTAATAACATTCAAAGAAGCTGACAGAGATTAAGTGACTTACCCAAGATCACACAGCTATTGAGTGCCTGAATCCATATTTGAACTTAAATCTAACTGAATCTAGGTGTGAGATAATACCTGCATCCCTGCTGAATATCAAATATCTTACACGTATTCAATTTTTTGGAATGCTTTATTAACATCTAGATTGTATCATTCATTTCTACAAGATTTTGAGTAATAAACTTTCTCCCCATTTTCCACCTAATCACCAACCCAAAATAGCAATCCCAGTGGATATCCCATCCCCAATCTTCTATCTCCCATATCTTTTCCCATACCCTCTCCACTGTTCCAGTAGGGAACAATGGACCTTTATGCTCCAGGGCCTGTATATCTTATTTCCCAGTTGCATGTAAAATGATATTAATAATAGTACATATATATATATATGTATGCATTTAAACATTTGATTTTAAAATTTGGAATTCCAGATTCATTGCCTCCCTCCATTCTCACCCACCCTAAATAAGAAGGTAAGCAATTCAATATAGGTTATACATGTGTAGCTATGCAAAGCATTTCCACAGTGCATATATAGTAAAAGACTGATTGTATTTCCCTCACTCCTATCCCACCTCCCACTTCTTCAGTTCTCTATATTGATCCTGCCTCTTTTCAAAAGTAGGAGCTTCCAACTTCCTTCCCCCCCAGCCTACCCTGCCTTCCATCATACCCCCTCTCATACACTTCACCCTACTCTCCTCTAGGGTAAAATACCCTATTTAGTGTGAATGTCATTCCCTACATAAACCAAATTCAATGAGAATAAGGTTGACCCATTCCCTTTTGCATTCCTGTTCTTAACCTCCATTGTAACCATTTTCCCTTGCCTCTTTATATGAGATAGTTTACCCCATTCTGTCTCTCCCCATCTCCTCTCAGTAAATTCCTCTTTCGCCTCTTAATTTCACATTTTAAGTATCATTCCTTCCTATTAAATTGGTCCTGTGACCTCTATCTATGTAAACCTGTACACATATGTACACACATTCATATATATATATATATATATATATATATATATATGAATTTCCATTCCCTTCAACTATTCTCATACTGAAAGGGTTTCATAACTTACAATTATCATTTTTTCATGAAGGAATGTAAATAGATCAGCTTTGATGAGATCATTATGATTTCTTTTCTCTGTTTACTTTCTCATGCTTCTCTTGCTTCTTGTTTCTGAATGTCAAATTTTCTATTCAACTCTGGTTTTTTCTTCAAGAATTCTTGAAAGTCCTCTATTCCACTGAATGACCATATTTTCCCCTAAAACATGATACTCAGTTTTGCTGGGTATTTGATTCTTGGTTTTAATCCCAGTTCCTTTGACCTCTGGAATATCATATTCCAAGCCCTTTGATTCCATAGTGTAGAAGCTATTAGATCCTGTGTTATCCTGATTGTAGTTCCACACCATTCAAATTATTTCTTCCTGGCATCTTGGAACATTTTCTCTCTGATCTTGGAAGACTGTAACCAGGCTATAATATTCCTAGGAGTTTTCTTTTGGTGATCTTTTTCAGGAGGTGATTGGTGGATTCTTTCAACCTCTGGTTCTAAAACAACAGGGCAATTTTCCTTGAGATTTTTTTTTTTTAGTAGAGAGGTGTTTATTGTCATACAATGCATTCGGTACAATACAGAGCATTACAGAAACACTAAACTGTGCAGTAAAGCAAATGTTAACAATATTTACATGCTGGAAAAGATGACTAGGACACATCCATTATATGATCATTTAATCTTTTAAAAAATATGCATGTGTCCTTAGCTTTTTATTGAATTGATAAACAAGGTGTTGATATTTCTTCATGATGAGTCAGTTAAAACAAATGTCTCTAGGAAATAAGTAAATGTAGGAAAGGATTGATGATCCAATATGCTATGCAAAGATATCGATTCCTACAATCTGCTCTCTCCCATATCTTCTCGCATAAACCCTTCGACTTTTCCATTAGAGGAAGGTGAATCTCTGTGCACCAATGCCTGCACATCTTATCTCCCCATTGCAAGCAAAAGAGTATTAATAATAGTATTTATATATATTTGAAACATTTAATTTTAAGACCTCGAATTTCAGAACCATTTCTTTCCTCCCTTGTCACCCATTCCCTCTGGGCAGATAAGTAATTCAGTATATGTGGTACATGTCTAGCTATGCAAAACTTTACCATAGTAGATATATTGTACAAAGCTGCTTATAATTCCCTCCCATCCATCCCACACACCACCTGGTCCATTCCCTACTTGATCATGTCCCTCTTCTATAGTGGCTACTTCCAACCTCCACTCCCCCCAAGAATGCCCTCCCATCCATCATCCCCCCTCTCATTCCCCTTCCCCCTATTCTGCTGCAGGTTGAGATATCCCCTTTAGTATGTATGTCATTCTCTCCCTGAACCAAATTCAATGAGAATGTGGTTTTGCCTTTTTGTCTTCCTATTCTTCCCCTCTCATGCAGAGACTTCCCCTTGCTTCTTCTACAGGAGATAGTCTACCCTACCCTGTCTCTCCCTGTCTCCACTTGCCACTTTCCTCTCTCACCTCATAATTTCACCCCTTGAGTATCCTCCCTTCCCAACAAATTCAACCTATTCCCTCTATCCATATATAACTAAAAACATAGGTACACACAGTCCCACATGTATTCATATGGCCATAAACCCTTCTTCCATTATTTTCATACTGAGAAAGGTTTCATCAGTCACAGTTATTGTTTTTCCATATAGGAATGTAAATAGCTCAACTTTGATAAGTTCCTTTTGATTTCTTTTCCCTGATTACCTTCTCAGGCATCTCTTGCTTCTTGTGTCTGGATGTCAAATTTTCTATTCAACTCTGGTTTTTCCCTCAAGAATGCTTGAAAGTCCTCTCTTCCACTGAATGACCATATTTTCCCCTGAAACAAAATACTCAGTTTTGCTGAGTAGGTGACCCTTGGGTTCATTCCCAGTTCTTTTGCCCATTGGAATATCATATTCCATGCCCTTTGATCCCTCAGTGTAGAAGCTGCCAGGTCCTGTGCTATTCTGATTGTGTTTCCACTATATTGAAATTGTTTCCTCCTGGCTGCTTGTAGTATTTTCTCCTTGATCTGGGGATTCTGGAACCTGGCTATAATATTCCTGGGAGTTTTCTTGTTGGGATCTTTTTCAGGAGGTGATCTGTGGATTCTTTTAACCTCTATATTGCCCTCTGGATCTAAAACATCAGGGCAATTTTCCTTGAGAATTACTTGAAGGGTGATTTCTAGGTTCTTTCTTTGATCATGGCTTTCAGGTAGTCCAATAATTTTAAAATTATCTCTCCTGGATCTATTTTCCAGGTCAGTGGTCTTCCCAATGAGATATTTCACATTGCTACTTATATATTGTCATTTGTTTGGATCTGTTTAAAATATCTTTATTTATCATAAATTCACTAGCTTCCATATGATCCAATATCTTTCTGAGTGAATGCTTTTCTTTAGTGAACTTTTGAGATTCTTTTATCATCTGGTAAATTTGGCTTTTTAAGGCATTCATCTCCCCGTTGCATTTTTGAGCTTCTTTTGCCATATGAGTTAGTCTACTTTTTAAGGTATTATTTTCTTCAGTCAGGTTGTTGACTCTCAGTTTATAATTTTATTGAATCCTTCTCATTTCTCTTCCCAATTATTCCTCCCATTTTCTTATTTGGTTTTCAAAATCCTTCTTAAGGTCCTCTGTGGCTGGTAACCAGCTCTTATTTTTCTTGGAAGCTTTTGGTGCCGAAGTTCTGACTTCACTGTTTTCCTCCTGTTCCATGCTTTGATCCTTTTTTTTCCCCCAAAACAGGAGGGTAAAGTTGGGTTTCTCTGCTTGCTTTGCTTCCTTTGTCTGCTCATATAGACATTCAATTTCTTGAATTTTTGGCTTTTTGCCATAGTAGGGCTCTGCCACCAGACAGGGTAGCTTCATACCAAATGATCAGTTTTTCTCAGTTTGGGTACCCTCTCTGCAGCCTCCACCCACTCTGGCAAGCTGTTTGAACACTGCAGGACTTCCACCCTAGACCACTATCCAGGTCCAAGCAGGTTAAAGCAGGAGAGATTACCCCTCAGACTGGTTGCTTGGTTCCCCTACAATCTGCAGGCCAGTGTCTGAAGCTTCCATGTGGCAGTAGCTGCATGGTCATGGTGCCTAAGTGGCTTCTCCCTCCATGGGATAAAGGACAGACCACACTCCCAGCTACTGGATTCCAAAGTCCACACTACATTTGTCTCTCACTTTGTCCTTAGCATTTATGTGTTGATAATTCTGGAAACTGCCACAGCTGCTGGTGATCTAAAGTCCCTCCAGCCAGTGGCTGGTCAGGCCCACCCTGAGGCTAAAAACTCATGCTCAAGCAGGCCTGGGATTACTCCCAGAGCACTGTGCTGGCCCCTTCCACCCATCCTGCTGGGCTGTCCTCAGCAGGAGGTTAGCTTCTCTGCATCATTTTGTGGGTTCTGTAGCTCCAAAGTTTCTTCAGAGTCAACTTTTACATGAATTGGAGGAGATGGGATACAGAGCCCCATGAAAGTCCTCTTTCTATTCCACCATCTTGACTCTGACTGCCCACAAAATTCTTCCATGTGAATTTCATTATACGCCCCCCTCAATTTTACAGTATTTTAGATGCTCCTTTTGGTTCCTTCTGTTGTGAATTACATAGTTATTCCTCTGATATATTAATATAATCATTGGTTGCATATTACTATGAACAGATATTCATGTATGTATATATATTCAAGTGTTTATACACTTTTCAACACAGGGTAAAATATAGATACTTGAATAACTTCATTAGAGATCTCTTTAAAACCTGACATCAAACTATTAATACTTGCACTTTGCATTTGGTCATTCAATTAACTCCAAATTCACCTAACTATATTCATCAGTATCTCTCAATCTTGCTTAGAAGAATAGAATGAGAAATGTTGCCAAATGTTTTGCTAAAATTTAACTAAACTCTTTTACAATTTTCCTCTTCTGCCAGTAAAGTAACCCTGTCAAAAAAAGCAATTGCATTAGTCTAGCATGATTTGCTCCTGAGGAGCAAACTTCTTCATTTTGTGTGATTATGATGTCCTTTTTATAGGTGTTCTAAATTAACTAACTTTTACATTGTACATTCTAGAATTTTGTCAAGCAGTGAATTTAAAGTCTTTGGCTTGAAGTTTCCAGTCTTCATATCTTTTCCCTCCTTTAAAAAAATAAAAATTTTATTCTTTCTCCAGTCTTAAGTTAACTCTATCATCTACAGTCATGTCAAATGTCACTGATTCCAGAGTGAAGCTTTTTCTTTTTTCAGTGCTTAATTCTGATGAATTGAACTTATCAGAAGTAACTAAGTATTCTCTTACTTTTTCCCTAATTATTGTAGGGTTCAATTTTTCATTTGGCATTTTTGTCTTTTCCTTTCTTACTAGCACAAAGTTCACAGGATTTAGAGTTGGAAGGTTTGGCAAAGATCATTTAGTTTAACTGATTAATTTTATAATAAGGAACATAATGTCCAGAGTGGTTCAGTGACTTGTCCAATGTCAAGCAGAGAATAGCAAAACCAAAGAGAATATTCCAGTCTTGAAAAAGAGATCCATTTTTTTTTTTTTGCTTTTGTCTCTCGGGCAATACCTAACTAACTTAGAACACAATATACCAACATATTCTCTAAGATTTTACTCTCTGTTCAAAATGTTTTTCACTTTTTTTTCTATCACAGACTCTTACATTTTCCAATATTAGCATTTAAATTAGGATTTAGTTCATGTATTGACCTAATAAGAGGCAGGACTTACTGTATGTGCCCTTGAGCCTCACTAATAGTTCTCAGTTCACTCATCCTTTGAAAGCATGTGAAAGAATCCTACGATCCAATTTAGTTTACTTTGACCTAAGTACTCAAACTAATGAAGATGCTCTTATACCTACACTTTTAATTAAAGCTTAGTTTGGAAATTCTACATATGCTACCAAAATATATGAATATGTCAACATACCTCTGAGTTGATAACAAAAATCAATCCCATATATCTTTCTTTTCAAAAGAAATAAAGTTTGTCTTTTTGCCTGAAGCAGTCCCCTTTCCAAAGTCCTTCAGTGATGTCTGAGTACTCAAATTCATGACAAGATGGTAGATGGATAAAGAGTCATAAATGAATATCTGGAAGAGTCCTTGGAAATTATATAAACAAATTCCTTATTTTCTGGATAGGGCATTGAAGCCTAGAAAAAATAGCATAACTATTCCAAGGATATACAAATATTATGTGGAAGAGCTGTGCTTTGAATGGAGCTCCTTTGACTCCAATATCAGCATTCTCTACTACACCAATTAAATTTGAACTTATTCTTTTTTAAAGTACAAGTGCAAGTTCAAACTTTTCCAACTTTGTAGAGTTAAGAAAATGTATGGACAGGAGAAAGATGAAACATCAAAGTGCGTACTTATATAACTTGTGATTTATTTTCCTTCTTACGCTGAAGTACATCACAGACAATCTATGACTTAATGGTTAATTCCTAAGAAGTATCCCAAGGTTATACTATCAAACTTAGATGTGCCTCTTGTTTTAGCTACTAGATATAAATTTTAATCATGCTAAGGTCAACTGTTGCCTACCACTGGCATAATGAACAAAGAATAATAGGTTTATAATCAGAAGATCTAAATTCAAGTCTTCACTAATACAGTAGTACAACATTAAGTGAATCACTTAACATATTTGATCTCAACTTCTTCATCTGTAAGATGAGGAAGTTGGATAAGATGGCTTCTAAAGTTCCTTCTCATTCAGAATCTGTGAAACTATGAATTTCTTGTGGCATACAATGATTTAATGACTTTTCTACAGTCAAAGAGCTAGTAAGTGACAGAACTGGAATATGAAACTGTATCTTCCAGAAATAAAGATAAAACATCAACCACTGAATCATTCTGCCTCTATAATGTTTCTTTAAGCTATTATTCCAAGAACGTAGTTAGGAAATAAAGTGAGTGACAGCAGGATAACTTCAAAATTTTGTTAACCATAAAGAAAGATAATTATCTAGGTAGAAAGCAAAGCAATAATTATATAGGAAAATGGACTGCAAAGAATATTGTTATTTTTCTAGTGCTATGTAACAGGGGCAGCTAGGTGGGACAGTAGACACTGGGCCTGGAGTCAGGAAGACTTTTCTTCTTGAGTTCATATCTAGTCTCAGGCACTTAATTAGTTGTATGACCCTGAGCAAGTCAGTTAACCCTCTTTACCTCAGTTTTCTTATCTGTAAAAAGGAAGTAGAGAAGGAAATGACAAACTCCTTTAGTATCTTTGCCAAGAAAACCCCTAATGGGATCACAAAGTGTTGGATACAACTAAACAGCACCACCAGAAAAATTTGAAAAGGGATCTATCTATCTATCTATCCCATTGCTACTAGGCTGTTATTTAAAACAGAAAAAAGAAAAATTAACAATATACTTTACCACTATGAATCCATGTGAAATTGATGACTGAACCTTTAAAAAAAGAAAAAATAATAAAAGGTTCTAAATAATTTATCAACAAATGAGTATCTCCTGTAAATTGAGGCAACTCGGGGGGGCAGCTAGGTGGTGCAGGGCATAGAGCACCAGCTCTGGAGTCGGGAGAACCTGAGTTCAAATCTGGCCTTAGACACAACACAAAAACTAACCATGTGCCCTTGGGCTTGCAAGTCACTTAACCTCAACTGCCCTCCAAAAAGAAAAAAAAAAATTAGATAAAATAGGTGTTGTATGAAGCCAATACATCTAAGAACCAGAAAGATCTGGTTTCAGGTCCTACCTCTCTGATGCATACTTGTCTGTGTGTCTTTAGGTAGCTCATTTAACTTCGTCATGCTCTAGGGAACTCACTAAAACTGGGAGTTGCAGAGAAGGGACTGACTTGCATAGAAGGAGGACTTCCCACCAATGAAATGAGAGATCCAGTTCCCTATTGTTACTTGGAGGTAGATGTATAGTTATGTAAAGTCTTATAGAACACCATACATTTGGAAAATCTGGCATGTTGGTTATATATGTCATAAGCTTTTATAATAGGACATAATATGAACTTCATTTAGTTTCATACTTGGTTTATATTCTAGAGGTCGTAAGTGATATGATTCTAATCTTTAAAAATAGTAGCCTTGGGGCGGCTAGGTGGCACAGTGAGTAGAGCGCCGGCCCTGGAGTCAGAAGGACCTGAGTTCGGATCTGGCCTCAGACACTTAAACCACACAAACAAAAACCTAGCTGTGTGACCTTGGGCAAGTTACTTAACCCCGATTGCCCTAAAAGGGGCAGCTAGGTGGCGCAGTGAGTAAGAGCACCGGCCTCGGAGTTGGGATGACCCGAGATCAAATCCGGCCTCAGCAAATGAGCACCCACACATAAATAATGACTAGCCATGTAACCTTGAGCAAGTTACTTAACCCCAATTGCTTAAAAAAAAAAAATAGTAGCCTTAAGATGACATTTCACCCTTTATTGCCGACACATGTGCATACCTGAAAATTTTTCTTTTGTCCTCTCCTCACTCTTATGTCCCCAGTGTTCAGTTTTGAAACATAAAATTTCTTTGGTAAGTTCTAAAGAGCCAAGTCCCATAGCATGAATAATAGTAATCTTAAATTGCTAGGGATTCCACAAGAAGAGGGTCGGTAATCATTTTAGCAATAGAGAATCCTTGAAAACCAGAGAGATATTCAAATAAAAAATAATGAAATTCTTCATGTAAAAAAAAAATGACCCTGGAGGAAGTCTCCAGTGTTTTCTGAGGCCATGTGCATACTTGAAATTACTTTCTCTAAGTGACTGTGACAGCAAAGGGTTTTTCATTTACCTGCCTATGGTCATTTTAAATGAAAGAATTCTATGTTTGCTGGGGTGCAGAGCTTTTTGTATAAATACTTTATTTTATCTGATTTCTACTGTATTTTAGTGTTACCATTAAGGCATTTCATGAAGAGGGATTTCTCATTATAATTTCAGACATTTTAAAATTCTTTTAATATGCATATTGTTAGGCATATAATATTAACTATTTGATTTTCACTGCAGTTCATTCCTTTGTGAATCCTGCTTGCACACTTAGGTGGTGTTCACCTTCTTTTGATTAATATTCCATATAATGTCGTTGGTAAGAAAAAGTCTTTACATAGATTTTAATATACATTGACGATGTGAGGTTGCATGCATTTTGTCTACATCTTTAAAAAAAATCTGCGTTGCAAAATTTCCTAAGCATGGCCCAATGTGCAAAAAAGGAAAGAAATATAATGGAAACCCGTCCCCCCAACTTTGGCTACTACTTTTAAACTAGATGCAAGCCTAAATCAGATGGAAAGTTCCTTCAATAAAATGACCAATTTAGAGTTACTATGGTATACACATCATTTCCAAGCTAAGGCAATCCCCTTTTGTTCTGTTTAAAGCTGAGTTCTCTCTCTCTCTCTCTCTCTCTCTCTCTCTCTCTCTCTCTCTCTCTCTCTCTCTCTCTCTCTTTTTTTGTCATAACTCCATGAGCCTCATGAAAATTCTTTAGTATGTACAGAGAAAATTCTGATTTCATGCTTGGAAGCATTTCATCAAGTATTTATAAACACAAAACGGTTATCCTAATACACACATAGTCCAGCACACACACATAAATTCTTAACAGATCTTTTTGTGGGCAAGCACATGCCAAACTGATTCAAGTATTGCTTCCAAGTATATGCGCCTTTGGCAAAGAAGAATATTTTCTACGTGTTAGAATAGCACCATTCAAAAATCTCAGAGTTTCAGAACATTTGATCATAAAATCAGGGTTCATAGGTTCATACATGCGAATGCAACTATCTACCAAATTATTAGATAATCAAATTTAAAGGTAAATGAAATTAAGTAATCTGTAAGATTTAAAGTTCACTAAACTGCTACATTTATAAACTATTAACTCCTAATGAAAACAAAGTAACCAATTGCAAATTCTAACAGAATATGAGTTGGAAGAAGACACCGAACACTTTCTATAGATGACATAATAGAATTTAGTTTTTTCTCAAGAAAGTACTATTCTTTTATTCTTGATCTGTAAATCATTTAAGGTGTATGCTACCCATTCTTATGACATCACAAAATATTATTTCTATTTGTCTTCACTTTCTATTTGATAAGCACCATTTCCCAAAATTATAAAATGCAAACCCCTAAACTCTGATATATTATCTAGGAATTTATAGAATTTTCCATGAAAATTTTCCATAACAGTATATAGGATCCAGGCTGTGTCAAACTGATATACTTGTTAGAGGATGGTCTCTGTCATAAACTGTCCTCCAAAAAGCTGTTTGAATATCATTTTTAAAAATACTATTTTCTAAAAAGCAAATAACTAATTACAATATAATGTTAATCAGTTTATTTATTCTGACACTATTCCAATAATGTCCTTTTACAGATAACAAAAACTGGAGGCTAATGAGATGAAGTGACTTACCTGTGGATTTAAGAATCCACAAATAATACAGAAGCAAAGTTAATGTACAAAGAAAAATAACAACAGCAGTTTTGAGGATACAGGGGTTAATTTCGTTGAAAAAAATTACTAATGATCCTACTTTATTTATTAAATTGCCTAGTACCAACTCCTGGTAGGGCTAAGATAGACAGGTTTGAGTCACATCAATGATTCAAACAAAGACATCACCTAATAAACTATTCGCCAATCCAGTAGACAAATGGAAAGAGGAATTGAAGTTAAATATTAACAACAAGGATTTCAAAATTGATTTTATTTTACGGATATGAGAATAGGTGAATGATACTTTCCTTAGAATGGAAATATTCTCTAATATGCCAATTATATACCACCTATGACTTAATATATAAATCTTAGGAAGTCACACTGAATTTAAGTGACTTGCTCAGAGTCACAAAGCTAACATCAAGGAAGATTCAAATCACTGTATTTCTGACATTAATTTCTGTATTCTATGCACTATGCTATCTAACAAGCTTCATGTCTTAAAATACATATTTAGTTGAACATATGTATATAATGATCTGTAAGGATACATATTCTATGGATTAATAAGGATAATAAGATATTTCTGTTTTTACTGTATTATATTATAATCTCTAAATTGGTAATAATTCAGATCATTATGGGAATATCTCCAAGACCTACATAAACAAATATTGACATGAGCTACATATTTCCAGAGATGGTGGTGACACGTTGAGTTCTTTTGAAGAGGAGATGTAATGTCAAGTCTGATTCCTTGCTTTTAATCTCTGCTTTCAGGTTTTTCAGTATCATTATTGTTTAGAAAAAGGTCTGCTTCTTGGTTGGGGTAGGATAGATAATTCTGGGTCATACTGATAATTGAGACAAAGAAATCTAATAAGTCGTTCATCAATCAAGTAGACAAATGAATAGAGGACTTGAAGTTAAAGCTTAATAATAAGGGTTTCAATAATAATTATGATTGTTTTTTTAATGTTTACTATAAAGAACTCATGGGCAAATAAGAAACAATGGGGTATAGTATATAAAAGGTCCCTTTGTGAATCAGGAAGAATTGGGTTCGAGTCCGAAATCTCAATCATTTTATCAGTCAATAAGCATTTGTTAATCATCTACTATGCATTCACGAAGTATTGTGCTAAATATTGGTGATATAAAAAGATGCAAAAGACAATCCCTGCTTTTAAGGAGCTCACAATCTAATTGGAGAGAGGACAAGGAAAAAAAAGTACAAACAAATCTATATACAGGATAATTAGGAAATAATTAAAAGAAAGAATTCACTAGAATTAAGATGGAAAATAGGATTTTAGTTAGGACTTAAAGGATATCAGGTCCTGGGGGCAGAGCCAGGATAACATAGTGAACCTCTCCCAACATTACTGATAAACAATTTTAAAATAAAACATCAGAAAGGTTCTCAGGTTTAGCAACCCTCACTCAAATACCTGATTGTCCTCACTGATTGTCACCCCAAAACTCAAAAGCATGAACCTCTTACAACTTGTGATGAAAAAGAAAGAACTTATTCATTTAATCACATTTGTTATTATTGCTGTAATTGGAACAGCCTACATACCTATATATCCCCTTTTCAAAACTGATGTGATCATTAACAGACAAAAAAAATCCAGAACCATGGGAAAATGTGAATCTTTATGAGTCTCAAAATTTTTTCACAATTAACCAAAAGTGGAATCCTCTTGAAGAGCTGCAGACTGTCAGTTGACCAAATTAAGTCTTCACCTAAAGCATTCTCTGTGAATCCAATGAAACATTTTATGCACAAATTATACTACTGAAACCAGTACATGGAAATGTTTCTGGTACATTTTCAGTGTCTCCCTACATTTTGGGGCTCCAAATGAGGAATTCCACTTTGTATAAAATGTATGTAAATCATTAAATTATTCATAATTATTTTTTGCATTTATTTATACTTATGTGTTCTTAGCGGGGGGAGACAAATGTTTACTGACTTTTAAAATGAATTGTCTACTATAATAAAAATGTGATACTATTGCTTTTTTCCCCCAAAAGTCAGATAAATATTTATTTCATAATGGAATTGATGAGTCACTGGAAATGTATCTAATCAAATATATAATATGTATATGTATGCACACAGATATATTGTTTTACAATTTGAATTTTCATATTTGAATGCTTTTTTGCTTTAAAATTAACAAAAAAGAAATTTTCACACACATCTTTCCAGCTGAATGTAAAAAAAAAAAAAAGAAATATTACATTCAGTATAATGGAGCTGTTGCTTAACTTGATATTTTGAGGAGCCTTGATTTCACTGGTGTATATATACGTACTTTAGAGATATTGCAGCTTCAGTTCCAGATCATTGCAGTAAAGCGACTATCTCAGTAAAGTGACTCACATTAAAAAAAAATACCTCAGATCAAAATTTTAAGTTGCAGAGCCAACAAAAGATTGATGTAATATGTTATTCCAGATCAAGAATATTGAGATGTTTGGAAGGAGAGTTCTCTGATATATGGAAGAAGGTTGGTAGGAGTCCATAATGATGCAACACCATGGTGGGACTAAACGATGGCAACAAAAGCAGCAGCAGCTTCTGGAGCTCTCCAGCCAGAGGTCATAAGAAAAACAGTCAACTGTTCAGGATAAGATTAAGGGAGACCCTGGTGCTAGCACTGGATGCAGGACTGGAAGCTGTTTGGTAACTCCATTACCTGTAACAGGTCAGAGATCAAGGGCAGAAAGGAGCATTTTAGTCAAGTGGGAGAATGGAGTATCACTTTAGGACACAAGGGCTCAGGGACATTGGGGAACAGTATTGCTTATAATCACATGGGAGCAGGGCCCTGAGTAGCAGTATTCTTTCTAGTCTTAAAGGAGAAATGACTTGGAGAAGAAGTACCAATTGAAATCCCCAGAGATGAAGGGCTCCTTCTTGTAAGAACCAGATTGAAGTTCAGAAGAGGAGAGACTACACCTTTCCTCAGTCATATTAATTGGAAGCACTGAAAATTTCCAAGCTTGTAGAACTAGCACTGAAATAGCAGTATATAAAAATCTGAAGTTTGAGTTGGTTTTCCCCCATCCCCACTGCCCTGGGAATAGAGTCAAACTTTAAAATAAATTTTAAGTAAAAAAATAGATCAGAAAAAATGAGCAAACAACAACAACAAAATAACCAGACCATAAAAATTTACTACAATGAAAAGGAAGATTGAAACATTTACTTAGAAGACAATGAAGCCAAAACTGCCATAAGTAAAGTCTCAAAAATTAAGTGTATTGCACACAAGTCCTACAATAATCCCTGGAAGACCTAACTTTACAAAATTCAAATAGGAGTTATAGAGGAAAAAGTAGTTGAAGTAAGAATGGAGAAGAAACTTGTGAATGAGCAGTTTGGTGAAAAGTTTCACAGATAATACTCAGAAAATAGCATCTTAAAATATAATTAATTGACCAAAAGAAAAAAGAGGTAGAAAAATGAATTAATGAAAATTTTTTTTTGAAAATTAGAATTGGGCAGGTAGTACCTATTGAGTCCATGAGACATCAAGAAGCAATAAAATAAACTCAAATAATGAAAAAAATGAAAATCAAAAACATTCCACTGAAAAAAAATTTCACCTGTAAAATAGATCAATGAAAGAAAATGTAAGAAAGGTTGTGCTTGGGGCGGCTAGGTGGCGCAGTGAATAGAGCGCCGGCCCTGGAGTCAGAAGGACCTGAGTTTGGAGCTGGCCTCCGACACTTAATCCATACAAACAAAAACCTAGCCGTGTAACCTTGGGCAAGTTACTTAACCCCAATTGCCCTAAAAGGGGCGGCTAGGTGGCGCAGTGAGTAAGAGCGCCGGCCTTGGAGTTGGGATGACCCGAGATCAAATCTGGCCTCAGCAAATGAGCACCCACACATAATTAATGACTAGCCGTGTAACCTTGAGCAAGTTACTTAACCCCAATTGCTTTAAAAAAAAAAGAAAAAAGAAAGAAAGGTTGTGCTACCTGAAAGCTACAATTAGAGAAAGAGCCTAGCAACATATTTTAAGACCTTGTAAAGGAAAACTGCCCTGATATCCTAGAACCAGAGGGTAAAAGAGAAATTGAAAGAATCCACTAATAATCCCTGAAAGACAATTCAAAAGGAAAACTCTCAGGCATATTATATCCAAATTCCAGACCTCTCAGATCAAAGGGAAAATACTTCAAACAATCAGAAAGAAAACATTCAAATATTGTGGAGCCACAGTTAGAATCACACAAAATTTAACACCTATAATATCAAAGGAATACAATATTCTTGAAGGCAAAAGATCTTGGAATATAACCGAGAATAACCTATCCAGTAAAACTGAGTATAATCCTTGAAAGGGGAAAAATGGACACAATGAAAAAGAAAAGTCTTTCAAGCATTTCTGATGAAAAGACTATATATGAAGGTAAAATCTGACTTTCAAATACAACACATAGGAGAAGGATAAAAAGGTAAACATGAAAGAATTCATAATGGATTCAATAAGTTTTAACTGTTTATATTGCTATATGGGAAGATGATAAAAGTAACTTCTTTTTTTTTTTTTAAAGCAATTGGGGTGAAGTAACTTGCTCAAGGTTACACGGCTAGTCATTATGCTTGGGTGCTCATTTTCTGAGGCCGGATCTGATCTCGGGTCATCCCAACTCCGAGGCCTGTGCTCTTACTCACTGTGCCACCTAGCCACCCCTTTAGGGCAATTGGGGTTAAGTAACTTGCCCTAGGTTACACGGTAAAAGTAACTTCTTATACCATTGTCACTAATAAGGGAGATTTAAGTATTTTATATAAATAGGGGGTGTTTGAGCGAATTGATTATCTTGGGATGATGTAAAAAAAGAATGATGAAAATGGGAGAAATGGTGGAGAAAAGTGGATTGGAGAGGAAGAATGGGGAAAATATCTCAAATTAAAAAATATGTATAAGGAAGAACTTTAATACAGGAAGGAAAAAATGATATGTGGTGGGGAACAACAGTTGAATCCGTCATTTAAATTGATTCAAAGAGGGAATGTACAAACATACTCAAGTATGCATAGAAATATATTTTATACAACAGAGAAGTGGGAAAGTAAAGGGATAAAAGAAAGAAGATGATAAAAGTGAGGGGATAAAGAAAGACAGTGAACAAAAGCAAAAAAGACTTTAGAGAAGAGATAGAATTAAAAGAGAGAGGAGGGGGAGAAGGAGGAGGAAGAAGAGGAGGAGAGAGGTGAAAGCACAGTTAGTAATCATTACCGTAAATGTCAGTGGGTTGTACTCACTCACAGAACAGAAGCTGGCAGATGAATGCATTGGAAACCAAAATTCAGGGGGCAGAGCCAAGATGGCAGAGTAAAAACAGCTCGTCCAAGGCTCTCTGCCCCCAGATTCCCCCCAAACTATGTAAAAAGGGGACGCTGAACAAATTCTGGAGCCCCAGCCCCCACAGAACGACACAGAGAAGCTAACCTCCCGCTGAGGACAGCCCAGCAGCCCTGCAGGAAGGGCCAGCACAGAGATCTGGGACCTGGCAGCACGCAGAAGGCAGGAGCCGAGCCGAGCCCAGATCCACCTGAGCCGAGGTTTTAGCCCCAGGGTGGCAGGGCCAGCAGCCAGCTGGAGGAACCCCAGAACACCAGGAGCCGTGGCAACTCCAGAATTATCAACATAGACATGCCTAGGACAAATTAAAAGGTTAGTGTCCTATGGACTTTGGGACTGGTATTTGGGGAATGCGTCAGCTCCCTCCCCTGGGGGC
Source organism: Gymnobelideus leadbeateri (assembly GCA_011680675.1). Classification (NCBI taxonomy): domain Eukaryota; kingdom Metazoa; phylum Chordata; class Mammalia; order Diprotodontia; family Petauridae; genus Gymnobelideus; species Gymnobelideus leadbeateri. The sequence goes on along the minus strand of WOXC01005037.1, from coordinate 57,791 downwards.
TAGAAGCCACTGAGGAGACAATGCATTTTGTAGTTTTCAGAGGCAGCTCTGGCTCCCAGCCTACAAATCGTGGGGAGATCCAGCGATCAGTCTTGGGGGGGGGGGGGGATAATCTCTCTTGCTTTAACCTCCCTGGATCTGGATTGTGATCTAGGGTGGAAGTTGTGGGTGGGTTTACAGCTTGCCAGAAACGGAAGTTGCCCCCCACACGTTTGGGACGAAAATTCCTCTATCTGGCCTTAAAGCCATAGTGTGGCAACAAGCCCAAAAGTCAAGCAATTAAGTGGCAACATGCCAAGGCAAAGGAAACAGAAAAATGCAACCCTAGACTCCAATTTTGGGGGCATAGAGCGGGAAAAGGACTGTGAGGTCAGAAGTCCTGCTCCAAAAGCCCCAGGGGAAAACATGAGTGGGTTGCAGGCCATAGAGGACCTTAAGAAGGACTTTAAAAATCAAATAAGAGAAGTGGAGGAAAAATTAGAAAGAGAAATGAGAAGGATGCAGGAAAAGTATGAAATGAGGGTCAACAGCCTGACTGAGGAAAACAACACCTTAAAAAACAGACTAGCTCAAATGGCAAAGGAGGCCCAAAAGGGCAATGAGGAGAAGAACCCCTTAAAAAGTCGAATTTGCCAGATGGAAAAAGAATCTCAAAAGTTTACTGAGGAGATTCATTCCTTCAGAGTTAGACTGGAGCAATTGGAAGCTAGTGACTTTATGAGAAATCAAGATGCTGTTAAGCAGATCCAAACAAATGAAAGATTAGAAGGCAATGTGAAATATCTCATGGGAAAAACCACTGACCTGGAGAATAGATCCAGGAGAGACAATTTAAAATTATTGGACTACCTGAAAGCCATGATCAAAGAAAGAACCTAGAAATCACCCTTCAAGAAATTCTCAAGGAAAACTGCCCTGATGTTTTAGATCCAGAGGGCAAAATAGAGGTTGAAAGAATCCACCGATCACCTCCTGAAAAAGATCCCAAAAAGAAAACTCCCAGGAATATTATAGCCAGTTTCCAGAATCCCCAGATCAAGGAGAAAATACTCCAAGCAGCCAGGAAGAAACAATTTCAATATTGTGGAAACACAATCAGAATAGCCCAGGACCTGGTAGCTTCTACACTGAGGGATCGAAGGGCATGGAATATGATATTCCAGAGGGCAAAAGAACTGGGAATGAACTCAAGGGTCACCTACCCAGCAAAACTGAGTATTTTGTTTCAGGGGAAAATATGGTCATGCAGTAGAATAGAGGACTTTCAAGCATTCTTGAGGAAAAAACCAGAATTGAATAGAAAATTTGACATCCAGACACAGGAAGGAAGAGATGCCTGAGATGGTAATCGAGGAAGAGAGATCAAGGGGAACTTATCAAAGTTGAACTATTTTCATTCCTATATGGAAAAGCAATAACTGTGACTGATGATATCTTTCTCACTATGAAAATAATGGAAGAAGGGGGTGTGGTCATATGAATACATATGTGAATGTGTGTGTATATGGTTACAGTTATATATGGATAGAGGGCATAGGTTGAATTTGTTGGGAAGGGAGAATACTCAAGGGATGAAATTATGAGGTGAGAGAGGAAAGTGGCAAGAGGAGATGGGGAGAGACAGGGTAGGGTAAACTATCCCATGTAGAAGAACCAAGGGGAAGTGGTTGCAAAGGAGGAGGAGAATAAGGAAGGCTAAAAAGGCAAAATCACATTCACATTGAATTTGGTTCAGGGAGAAAATGACATACATACTAAAAGGGATATCTCAACCTGCAGCAGGATATGGGGAAGGGGGATGAGAGGAGGGATGATGGATGGGAGGGCATCCTTGGGGTGAAGGGAGGTTGGAAGTACCCACTATAGAAGAGGGACAGGATCATGTAGGGAATGGACCAGGTCGGGGGTGGGATGAGTGGGAGGGAATTATAAGCAGCCTTGTACAATATATCTACTATGGTAATGTTGTGCATAGCTAGACATGTACAACATATACTGAATTACTTATCTCCCAAGAAGGAATGGGTGACAAGGGAGGAAGTAGATGGATCTGAAATTCAAGGTCGTAACATTAAATGTTTCAAATATATATAAATACTATTATTAATACTCTTTTGCTTGTAATAGGGAGATAAGATGTGCAGGCATTGGGACACAAAGATTTACCTTCCTCTAATGGAAAAGTCGATGGGGGTATGGGAGAAGGTATGGGAGAGAGCAGATTGGAGGGACTGTGGGACTGCTATTCTGGGAGGTTGGGTAGGGGAATAATGGGTGGGGGGGAATGATTGTAACTCAAAATCTGACAGAAATGAATGATGTAAAACAGAAGTTAATAAAGCATTTGTTTAAAAAAAAAACGAGTAGCATTAGCAATCCTGATCTCAAAGCAAAAGAAAAAATAGAGCTAATTAAGGAAAACTACTCATTCTAAAAGACACCATAGATGATGAAGAAATATCATTACTGAATATTTATGCACCAAATGGCATAACACCTACATTTTTTTTAATGGAAACAGTAAAATATATCAATTCCTCACACATATGATGGTACAGAGCAAATTTAGCACATGAAGTAGGACTGGGAATTTGGGTGGGGTAAGGACAGAGGCGGGGTGGGGATCAAGTAGCCATAAGGACTCTGCTTCCCCAGAGATATACCCTCATCTTGCATCTGGGGGAAGGGCAGGAGACTGGCCACACTTTGGTCATTCTTCCCATTCTGGGTCCTTCAGCACTTGAACTGTGGTTGTTCACATAGCCTGAAGAACTGCCTTAAGGACCAAAGAGATCAGCAGGGAAGTGGTATTAGAAAAGCGAAGGGAGTAGGGTGAGGGAGCTGGTGACCTCGGGGTAGCGGTAGTTGTTCCCCTGCCTCTTCTATGATGATGTGACAGGTTGGATCGGCAGCAGGCTACCAAACTTAAAGTGCTGGATCACAGGAAACTTCTCCAGGCACTCAGCTTTATACATGCGGATGAGGCCCTGGTTCACTTTGGACCAGGAAGGTACAGCACTGATGTTCCACAGCTGGTTGGAGTGCTCAGCGAAGGGGCCGGTCTTCATCTCAGTAATGAATAAGATGCATTCCAGGAACATGTAGTCCTTGTGATTCTCATTCACTGCCTTTTCATCCACAAAGTGCCTCGGCTCCAGGTGTGGGTGTTCTATAAGCTGAGAACTGCCCCAGATGAAGGGCAAAAACTGGAAGTCATCTAGACCCCACACTCCTTGGCTTCCAGCTGGCTCAATCCTGTAGGTTTTCTGAAGTTTCCTCATAACCTCAAGGTACTGATTAAATACTTTGAAGACAATGGCCATTTGGTCATCTACCCTGAGGACTCCAATCTTGCAGAGACAGCAAAGGAAGGCAGCAAAGGCTGCTTCGTGACCTGTGCCATAATCAATTCGGGTAGGGTTTCCCACTGATTCCTTTAGGTAAAGGGCCACCTCAGGTACAGCAGCTGCCAGGTGGCTAAGGACCACTGTGGCCACTAGGTTTTCTGCTTCCTGGTCAAGTCTGGCATACCAAGTCCTGAAGGCTTTGTTCCCAAATCTGGAGGGCTGATCCATGGGAGGGGTCTCATCAATCCATCTGTCCAATGTGTTCAGAAGAGCGACAAGCTTATTAATGGGCTCAGAGACTTTGTATTCACAGGTTAACTTCTTCCCCTTAACCCCTTCATTTAAAGTGAGGATGAAACCAATGTAATCTGCATATGCCTGAGACCGTTTCCACTTGCCCATGTCAGGAACTGTATTTATCTCCTTCTTTGGAATCATGAAGTTATGAGTAGTAGGAGGGGTCTCCTCCAAAGAGTCTGAAGGCTGCTGCCGACCACTCTCGGCCATGTTCTTCCCCAAGTGCTCCGTCCACTCGCCCGCCGCTGTCAACTCTCACCTTTCCCCTTTATCTCTCCTGCTGGCGCCACCCTGAGCTGAGAGGGAAGAATTTAATGAAAAGGAACCGGCACCCGCCCGCTATAACCGACAACCGCGACCAAGAGTCACCCAGCCTGAGACGCCCGCCATGTTGATGCGGGGCGCTTGTAACACCTACATTTTTAAAGGAAAAGTGAAATGAATTATTGGAAGAAATGTACAAGTCTCTATTGTTAGGGGACCTCAACTTCCCCCTCTCGTAGTTTGGTAAATATCATCACAAAATAAATAAGAAAGAAGTCAAGATATTGAATACTGTCTTCGAAAAATTAACTATATAGGACCTCTAGAGGAAATTGAATGGGATAGAAAGCAGCATACCTGTTTTGTCAGCTGTATGTGGAAAAGTCACAAAAATGGTCATACATTTTGGCATAAAAATCTGAAAACCAAATGCTGAACAAGAGAAATGTGTATATATAAGTATATATAATTTATGGAGGCAGAACCAAGATGGTGGAGTAAAAGCAGGTAGTTGCTTAAGCTCTCCCCCAAACTCCTCCAAATACCTGTTAAAAATGACCCCAAACAAACTCTAAGCAGCAGAATCCATAAAATGACAGAGTGAAACAAATATTAAGCCTAAGATGACCTTGATTGTTGATGGGAAAGGCCTATTGCACCAGTCTGAGAGAAAAGCACAATCATTGGCACAGGTAGGGCCAGAGCAGGCCTCAGCGGACTGAATCAATAGACAGTGTGGCATTTTCCAGACTTCTCAACATACAAACACCAAAGACAACTTGGAAGGTCAGTAGGAAAGGACTGTAAGACAAGGGTGAGAAATTGGACCATCTAGTCCCAGCACCAATGTAGATGGATAAGCTTGGCCAGGTCCCAGCCCTGGGTTGCTATAAGTAGCAGTGACTGCTTCCAGAGCTCTCAGCCCACAGATGGTGGGGGGATCAAGTAGCTGATCAGACGGGGATTGCAGCAAACTCTTTGCTGGCACTGAGGTGGGATTCTCTTGCCCATGCTTTAATCTGGGTCCCAGTTCTGGATATCAGTCTTGTTGTAAGTAGGAGTGTTGGTGTGGTGGAGCTTGTTGCAGCAGTGGAGAGGGAGTACTCACATTTCCAAGGCAGAAAAGAATGTGGTCACTCATAGACCAGAGCACAGGACAGGAAAAGAGAAAAGCCATCTCTTTTGATCATATCACCTTAGAAGAACTTAATATGTACATGTCTCTAGAAGTATTTCTGAAAACTCAACAAAACCGCTGAAGCTTGGAACAGACATTATATCCCCTCCACATTGGAATCAGAATCGTGCCATAATAAAGAGTAAAAAAGTTGTTTGGGACAATGAGCAAATAGTGGGAAAAACTCAGACTATAGAATCTTTCGTTGGTGACAGAGAAGACCAAAACATACAGCCAGTAGAAGAGCTTAAAAAGGATTTTGAAAATCAAGTAAGTAGAGGAAGAATTGCAAGAGAAATGAGAGTGATGCAAGAAAATAATGAAAAATGAGTCATCAGCTTACTAAAGTACACCCACCCCCCAAAAAAGGAAAGGTCTGTATTCTAAAGATACCAGGATAAAAGGGGGGAAAGACCTAAATGTACAAAAATATTTATAGTAGCATTTTTGGTCAAGGAAAATATTGAAAATTGAGGGGAAACCCATCAAATGGGGAATGACTGAACAAGCTATAGTATACAAATGTAATGCAATACTATTGTACAATAAGAAATGATGAACAGGCAGATTTCAGAAGAACCTGGAAAGACTTGTATAAACTGATGCAAAGTGAAATGAGCAGAACCAGGAAAACAATATGCACAGTATCAGCAATATCATGTGATGATCAACTATGAATGACTCAGCACTTCTCAGCAATATAACCATCCAAAACAAGTGCAAATGATTCACAAAGGTAAATTGTATCTATATACATATAAAAAACTGATGGACTCCAAATGAAGATTATAGCATATCTTTTCAGCTATTCTTTATTATTTCATTTCCTTTTGAACTATTTCTTATTTTGCAACCATGATGAATATGGAAATATGGTTTACATGATATCAAATGTAAAATCTATATCAACTTGCCTATTCTTTTCAGAAGGGGAGACAGGGAGAGGAAGTAGGAAGAAAAATTTGTAACTAAAAATCTTGTAAAAATAAATCCTAAGATTTTTCTTGATATGTAATACAGAAAAATTATTTGAACAAAAATCAAATTACTGGTATCAAAAATGTAAATGGTAAATTCATAACCAATGAAGATGAAATCAAAGCAATTATTAAAAGTAATTTTGCCCAATTATATGACAGTAAATTGACCATCTAAGTGGAATGGCTGAATATTAAAAAAATATGAACTAGGCAGATAAAGAGAAGAGGAAATAGAGAGGTGGAGCCGAAATGGCAGAAAGGAGGCTATAAATTATCAAAGCTCCTTCCTGAATCCCATCACTAAACATTAAAAAGTGAATCTGGAGGGGCAGAGCCAAGATGGAGGAGTAGAAACAGCACTTCCAAGGTGCTCTGCCACACACCACTTCCAAACAATGTATAAGTTGTTCTGAACACCTTCTGCAGCTCCAGCACCCACAGAATGACACAGAGAACCTATCCTCCCGCTGAGGAGAGCCCAGCAGCCCTGCAGGGAGGAACCAGCACAGCACTCTGAGACCAGGCATCGAAGTGCACTGGGAAATGACAGCACAGTGATCTGGGAGCCGAGCCCAAGCCCAAGTGACCCCTGGTTTTAGCCCAGGGGCAGCCAGGCCAGCAGCCAGCTGGAGGGACTCCAGAACACCAGCACCTGTAAGAATTCCAGAATTATCAACACAGACATGCCTAGGACAAAGTGAGAGGTTAGTGCCATATGGAATTTGGGACCAGTATTTGGGGAACTCATCGGCTTCTTACCTTGGGGGCGAGAATCCACTAGGGAGACACGGTACAGACTCCACTTTGCAGCTTCAGTTGCAGCTTCAGCTCCTGGCCTGGAAACTGTAGGGAGATACAGCAATCAGTCTTGTGGGGTAATCAATCTTGCTTTAGCCTCCCTGGATCTGGATTGCAGTCTGGGGTGGAGGTCTTGGGGTGGGTATCCAGCTTGCCAGAGCTTGTGGAGGCTTCACTGAGGCCACTCAACTAATACCTCCGGAAGTTGTGAAGACCCCGTTTGGGATGCAAGCTCCCCTGTCTGCTGGCAGAGTCCAACTGTGGCAACAAGCCCAAAAGTCAAGTAATTAAGTGGCAACATGCCTAGGCAAAGGAAACAAAATAAACAGAAAAATGCAACATTAGACTCCTATTTTAGGGGCAAAGAGGATCGAAGCATGGAACAGGAGGAGGACTGTGAGGTCAGAAACCCTGCACCAAAAACTCCAACTGAAAATATGAGTGAGTTACAGTCCATAGAGGACCTTAAGGAGGATTGTAGAGTCAAAGGGGACTGCTATTCTGGGGTGGTGGGTAGAGGAAAAATGGGGGAAAAATTACAACTCAAAATCTGGTGGAAATGAATGATGTAAACCAGAAGTTAATAAAGCATTTGTAAAAAAATTAAAATAAATTAACGAAGCCTTCAATGAGTTCACTAAGAAAAAAATCACCTTGATTTAATGGATTTGCTAATAAATTATATCAATTTACATATATATGATGAATATTATTTCTATTTAAGGAACACTTAATTTCAATACTATATAAAGTATTTGAAAAATAAGTAAAGAAGAATTCCTATCAAAATATTTTTATGGCACAAATGAAGCTTGGATACCTAAAGCAGGTAAAGCAAAAACTGGAAAAAGGAAAACAAAGCAAATTACAGAACAACTTCTATAAGGAATATGGATAAATAAAATTTAAATAAAATACTATAAAATTAATTATAGCAAGATATCCTGAAGATCATACATTATGACAAGGGTGTCATAATAAAAGTATCAAAATAATAGATCATATCAGTAACAATAACAGCAAAATTCATATGATCATCTCAACAGATGCAGAAAAGCTTTGCAAAAGTACTTCACAATTTCCTATTAAAAACACTAGAAAGGTTATGGTCAATGTAGCTTTCCTTAAATTGGCAAGGATTATCTATTTAAAACAAGAGCAAGCATTTCTGTAATGGGAATAGACTTCTGCCTTTCCCAATAAGCTCTGGGGTGAAGTAAGTATGTCCATTATCACCATTATTATTCAATATTATATTAGAAATGTTAGGGGCGGCTAGGTGGTGCAGTGAGTAAGAGTGCCGGCCTTGGAGTTGGGATGACCCGAGATCAAATCTGGCCTCAGAAAATGAGCACCCACACATAAATAATGACTAGCCGTGTAACCTTGAGCAAGTTACTTAACCCCAATTGCTCAAAAAAAAAAAAAGAAATGTTAGCTATAGGGGCGGCTAGGTGGCGCAGTGAGTAGAGCATCGGCCCTGGAGTCAGAAATACCTGAGTTCAGATCCGGCCTCAGACACTTAACACACACACAAATAAAAAACCTATCCGTGTGACCGTGGGCAAGTTACTTAGCCCCAATTGCCCTCCAAAAGGCAAAAAAAGGAAAAGAAATGTTAGCTATAGAATAAGAACAGAAAAAAAGAAAATGAAAGAATAAAATGAAGCAATGAAATTGCAAAATTATCACTTTTGCAGATGATATGATTGTATACTTAGAGAACCCTAGATTATCAACTGAAAAAAAAAAAAAGAAACTGATTCAAATAATTAACAGCTCTTGTGGAGATGTAAACAATTGGAGGAATATTGGTTGATCATGATCAAATTTAGTCAATATAATAAAAATGACAGTTCTAACTAAATTAATTTGCTTATCCTATCAATTGTGTCCTACCAATAAAACTAACAAATATCTATTTTCTGGAGCTTGGAAAAAAAATAATACGCTAATTACGAAGAAACAAGAAATCAAGTATTTAAATGAAAAAAAGGATTGAAGGAAGTGCTCTATCATTACCTGATTTTAAATTATATTACAAAGTAGTAATCATGAAAAAAAATCTACTACTGGCTCAGAAATCAAATTGTGCATCACTGGAGTATATTAAGTATACAGCATACTGCAGTAAATGACCATAGTTATCTAAACTTTAATGATCCCCAAATCCAAGAAATTTTAACAAAAATAACTGGAAAACTGGAAAGCAATTTGGCAGAAACTAGGCAAAGACCTAAATATCACATTATATACAAAGATAAGGTCAAAATTGGTAAATGATTTAGGCATAAAAAGTGATATAAGTAAATTTAGATAGCATGGAAAAATATGTCTTTATATGGACAAAAGGAAGAGTTATAACCAAATAAGTGTTACAGAGGATCACAGGAAGTAAAATTTATAATTCTTATTACATGAAATTAAAGATTTTGCACAAACAGAACTAATGCAGCCAAAATTAGAAGGAAAGTAGAGAATTGGGGGAAAATTACAGCTAGTTTCTCTGATAAAGGCCTTTTTCTCAAATATATAGGGAACTGAATCAGTTTCATAAAAAGAACAATTTTTCCATATGATAAATGCACAAATGATGTGAATAAATGGTTTTATGAAGAAGAAATCAAAACTATCGATAGTTGTTTGATAAGATACTTTAAATCACTATTGATCAATGGTAAACAAATTAAGACAATTCTTATACACCACTTCACATCGATATAATTGGCTAATATAACAGAAAAAGGGGAAAAAACAAATTCTGGAGAGGGTGTGGAAAAATTTGGGCATTAATACCCTGTTAGTGAGATTATGAACTAGTCCAATCCTTCTAGAGAACAATTTGGAACTATTCTCAAAGAAATATAAAACTATGCATTTCCTTTAACCCAGCAATATCACTACTAGGTCTATATTCCAAAGGAAACAAATAAAAAGGGAAATGTTCTATGTGAACAAAAATATAAATGATTTTTTTCCTTGTTGTCATGGTAAAGAATTGGAATTGAGGGGATGCCTATCAATCAGAAAATAACTGAAGAAACTGTAGGGTAGATTATGATGGTATTCTAGGGTGCTCTAAGAAATAATGTGTTGTATAGTTTCAAAATAAATGTGGGAAGACTTCTATGAACTCATGTAAAGTGAACTGAACATAACCAGGATGCATTTTATAGTGTAAATGCAATATTTTAAGGATGATCAACTGTGAAAGACTAAACTATGCTGAACAAAACAATGATCCAATACAAATTCAAAGGACCCATGATGCAAAAGCTATCCACCTCCAAAGAGCTGAAGAACACTGAAGGGAGATTGAAGCATACTTTTAAAATTATTTTTGCATGTTTTCTTTGGTAATATGGCTAATATGGACATATGTTTTGCATAATTTCAAGTGTATAATCACTATTAAAAGGTTTGCCTTCTTAAGGAATGTGGGAAAAGTAAAAGAGAGGGATAAAACTTGGAAATCAAAATTTAAAAAAAAGAATGTTAATTAGTTTTACATGTAATTGGAAATATCTAATGAAATAAAATTATATTTAAAGGAAAAAAAGAAATCTGTAAGGCAGTGAGTGAATTCAGGGGAGAGCAAATCATGGAGAACAACTAGAGAGTGTGACCAGACACAAGAGATGGAATGTTATTTATGGAACATTCATGAGGTCAGTGACACAGGATTGAAAAGGATCTTCTCTTCTGATATATCTTTTAGTAACTGAAATAAACAAGTTTTGTGCCCCTCAACAAGACAATTAGCTTCTCAGGTGCTGCAGGAAACCTGAGTTACCATTGGTGATTTTATATACATATACATATACATATACATATACATATACATATACATATACATATACATATACATATACATATACATATACATATACATATACATATACATATACATATACATATACACACATACACATATACATATGCATATACATACACATATATTCATATACATGTATGTGCATATACACATAAACATTTATGCATATATTGTGTTCAGGTGTCAATATGTGTGTAAATGAGTATGTTTATATAATGCATGTGTGTATATACGCATATATGCACAAACATATATACAACACATGTGTATAAGTGTATGCTTATATATATTTGTATATGTCTATGTGTACATATACACATAATGCAATAACTATACATATATCTACATGTATATATAGTTACATGTAAATAAATGTGTATACAGACACATAAACATGCAAATATATGTGCATATCTGTGTTTGTCATATATGTATTTGTGTCTATGTGTATGCATGCATAGATATATGCATGTCTATTTCATTTCTATCTGTATCTACACTCATATCTAATCCATAACTATAACTATATCTATGTTATCTTTACTATCTTTTTATGATCTTCTCTATTGTTTTGATATTATCCACTCTTTGAAACATCTTGAAAATAAATCCTTGAGTGCCTTTAAAATAATGTCAACTCTAACAGATATTTATTTTGTGTGTATTTGTTCTATCTTTGTAATTGCAATTGCAACTTCTAATTTTATTTTTTGAGAGCATCTTGATGTCTGGCCTATGTGTCAGGTGACTCACAGAACTGATCTCATTACTGAGCAGCATAGAAGCTTTAATAGGTTCTATTTCTTACCTATGCCAGTTTGCCCCTCCTTAGGAAACCTGGTGGTTCTCCATATTGGTATCAGATTTAATATGGACACCTGGTCAATGTTAACCTTAGTGCATCTCAGAACTCTAGAACTCAAGGAATCCACCAGCCTTGTACTCTCCTATATTAAGAATTATAAGAATGTGTCACCATCTGGAACAGAGTTTGGCACAGATCAAACACTAAAACATGGTTGGGTGATAATGATTGCATTATTACATACATAAAAGAATAAATATATTAATGGATATGATCATGAATTCCTCATTTGGGGTTTAACTACAATTATTTAGAGGATCATTTATCAATAGCCATTTTTGGAAGTAAATAATTCTATCCACAAACTGATGCTGAAATGGTCATGTTAGCTTTCTTATATCCTGGGTAAGCCAGGATGTAAGTGTTTTTGTTTAGCAGAAGTATACTGTTTTGTATTTATGGTGGAACATTTGTTGTTTCAAATGTAAGCTTTTGAAGAACATATAAAGTTATTTTTGAGGCAAGCACTCAGCTTTAAAGGTTAGAATATCATATCCCCACATAGAGTAGATAATGAAAGTATTGCTAAATTGTCAGAGTGTGGATAAAGGTCATGATAATAGTTTGTTTAAGGTACATAAAGACAACTTAGGATTTTTTTGACTAAATGGGGATTGTTCCCATCATGAGGATCATTTTTTGCTGCAGTATTATCTGCATAGAACAGATCTATATTCTCTACCTGCTGCTTCTCCTCCCCCCAAACATTTTTTATAACACTTTAAAATGGTATGTTAATTTATAGCTGGTGTCTTGAATGTCTCTGGTACCAAGAGGTGTCTTCAGAATTAAATTATTATTATTATTATCTATATTTTCTCTGTTGCATTAATTTTCTTGTAGGTTATTGCAAGCATTAAAGAGGAATATATGGACGGTATAATTATCGTGGTTAATACCTTCCAGAAATACTGTATATTGAATTTGAAATAGGCCAGGGAACTTATTAGGCAATTGCTGAAACTTGTAGAGCTCTACCCAATCTATTTTTCAGAAAGTCTATAAAAGAAAATGAAACTGTATTCTCTCCAGTGGAACTTGGGAGGACTCAGGGTTTTATTCTTTACAATATCAGCTGCAGAACTCTAAACTGATAGAAGACAGTCAATGGAAGATCAACACAAAGAACTAAAGAATATTCGCATTTTGTGCTGCCAGAAATGTAAGACTTTATGCTATTTATTTATGTCGACTCGCCTCTGCCTCTTCTCCCATATCTTCCCATTTGCTCTTTTTTAGAATCATAGAATATTAACTTGCAAGAGCACTTTAGAGGTCATCTTGTCTAACCTACCACTCCATCTAAGATTTCTCTCTATTTCAGGTGGAATTTGCTTGAATATTCCCACTGGGGACATATTTTTCTGTTCCTTTTAACAATCTTGATGTATTTATTTATAGGCTAATTAAAAATTTTTCTTTGACACAATAAGAGCTCATGATAATATCTTTTTATACTCAAATTTACACTTATGTATGTATATATGTGTATGTAAAACTAAACACACACACACGTGTCAGAAGGCATTGAACAGGCCATGTACAAAGCTGACCTTCTTGCTTCTAGCCACCAGGGAGTTTAGGAGATGACAGATTCCCTGGCTTCATTCAGTTGGTCCTGTATGTGCCTATGCTTGGCCTCTTTGGAATGATAAAATAATATCTTTATTGGTCATTGATTAGGAAGAGCTAATGACTTGGTGAATCTTTAAGATGAATTGACATTGCCCTCTTCTATTTCATTTCCTTAATATTCCCGATGGCATCATGTGGTGAGGGACATCATTTTTTGGGTAGGGGGAAGTGCACCATACCCTATACCTGCTAAGGTCACCATGTAGCTGTGAACATATGGCATTAAAGCCCACAATCCTGCTTAGTTGAGCCCATACCTGGGTTTTAGGACACCTCAGTCTACATTTGTTCTTTTCTGATCTTAAGTGAACATGTATCTATTTGGAGATGGTTGTGTCCATGTTTGAAGGTCATCTTGTAATTCCAAAGTCCTTTGATCAGAACAACTAGTGGCAAGAGGGTGGTTCCCAGAAAACTCCTCTAGTAATTCTTAGAGAAAAACACCATGAGGACGAGCCTAATGCCTGACCTGGCCTTCCAGAATATAAGGACTTTGAAGGAGACAGAGTGGAATGGAAGATGACTAATTAGTAGATGACTGAAGAACTACATGTTTAGATAGCTTTAAGTGTAAGTTTCTTGGGAGATTATAACAATAGTTAATACTGACATTTGCTTATTTTATTAAAATCTTTTGGTCCATACATGGCTGTATTTTTTTTTTTTTTTGCCTTTTGGAGGGCAATTGGGGTTAAGTAACTTGCCCAAGGTCACACGGCTAGGTTTTTGTTTGTGTGTGCATTAAGTGTCTGAGGCCGCATCTGAACTCAGGTCCTTCTGACTCCAGGGCTGACACTCTACTCACTGCTCCACCTAGCTGCCCCATGGCTGTATTTTGTATAAAGCATTTATTTGTTTGTAGGAAATAGATTCTTTTCCCATTACCTAATACATATTGTACAATGTTTTTTCCAATGCTTTATTAACTTCTGATTTACATCATTAATTTCGGTCAGATTTTGAGTTACAATTTTTTCGCCATTTTTCCCCTACCCACCACCCCAGAATAGAAGTCCCACAGGATATCCCCTCATTCAATCTGCTCTCACCCATCTCTTCTCCATTACTCCCTTTGACTTTTCCAGTATGGCAAGGTGAATCCCTATGCCCCAATGCCTGCACATCTTATCTCCCAATTATATGTAAAATAGTATTAATAATAGTATTTATATATTTTTAAAACATTTGATTTGAAAAATTTGAATTCCATATTCATTCCCTTCCTCCCTTGTCACCCACCCTTACTGGGAAGATAAGCAATTCAGTATATGTTGTACATGTGTATCTATGCAAAATATGACCATAGTAGATATATTGCAAAAGATGTACTATATTTCCCTCCCTCCTATCCCACTTCCCATCTGGTCCAGACGACACTTTGATCCTGTCCCTTTTCAAAAGTGGGTGCTTTCAACTACCCTCCCCCTCAGCCTGCCCTCCCTTCCATCACCTTCCCCACACACCCCCATAGTGTGAGCTACCCCATTTAGTATGGATGTCATTACCTCCCTGAACCAAATTCAATGAGAATAAGGTTTTGCCTTTTGGCCTTTCTGTTCTTTCACTCCCCTGCAACCACTTTCCCTTGCCTCTTTTACATGAGATGGTTTACCCCATTCTGTCTCTCCCCATCTCCTCTCATTATCTTCTTTTCTCACCTCTCAATTTCACCCCTTAAGTATGATCCCTTCCCATTAAATTTAAATTGTGCCCTCTATCTATGTATACCTGTAAACATATATACCCACATTCACATATGTGCTCATATGCCCATATAACCTTCTTCAATTATTTTCATACTAAGAAAGGTTTCATCAGTCACGGTTATTGTTTTTCCATGTAGGAATGTAAATAGTTCAACTTTGATAAGTTCCTTTTGATTTCTTTGCCCTGTTTACCTGAAGTATCTATTGCATCTTGTGTCTGAATGGTAAATTTTCTATTCAACTGTGGTTTTTTCATCAAGAATGCTTGAAAGTCCTCTATTCCACTGACTGACCATATTTTACCCTGAAACATGATACTCAGTTTTGCTGGGTAGGTAATTCTTCGTTTTAATCCCAGCACCTTTGACCTCTGGAATATCATATTCTAAGCCCTTCAGTCCCTTAGTGTAGAAGCTACCAGATCCTGCTCTATCCTGATTGTGTTTCCACAATATTAAAATTGTTTCTTCCTGGCTGCTTGTAATGTTCTCTCCTTGATCTGGGATTTCTGGAACCTGGCTATAATATTCCTAGGCATTTTCTTTTTGGGATCTTTTTCAGGAGGTGATTGGTGGATTCTTTCAACCTCTATTTTACCCTCTGGTTCTAACACATCAGGGCAATTTTCCTTGAGAATTTCTTGAAGCATGATTTCTAGATTCTTTCTTTGATCATGGTTTTCAGGTTGTCCAATAATTTTTAGTTTATCTCTCCTGGATGTATTTTCCAAGTCAGTGGTTTTTCCCATGAGATATTCCATATTGCCTTCTATTCTTTCATTTGTTTGGATCTGTTTAATAGTATCTTGATTTCTCATAAAGTCACTAGCTTCCATTTGCTCCAGTCTAACTCTGAAGGAATGAATCTCCTCAGTGAGCTTTTGAGATTCTTTTTCCATCTGGCAAATTTGGCTTTTTAAGCCATTCTTCTCCTCATTGCCTTTTTGAGCCTCTTTTGCCTTTTGAGGTAGTCTATTTTTAAGGTGTTATTTTACTCAGTCAGTCTGTTGACTCTCATTTCATACTTTTCTTGCATCTTTCTCATTTGTCTACCCAATTGTTCCCCACTTATCTTATCTGCTTCTTAAGGTCCTCTATGGACTGTAACCAACTTGTATTTTCTTTTGGGGCTTTTGGTGCAGGAGATCTGACCTCACAGTCCTCCTCCTGTTCCATGTTCTGATCCTCTTTGTCCCCCAAGTAGGAGTCTAATGTTGAATTTTTCTGTTTATTTTGTTTCCTTTGCCTAGGCATGTTTCTACTCAATTACTTGACTTTTGGGCTTGTTTCCACAGTAAGACTCTGCCACTATCGAGGGGAGCTACAGTCACAAATCCTGGGGTTTTCTCAGTTGCCAAAGGTATTAGTTGGGTGCACTCTTTGAAGCCTCCACATGCTCTAAGAAGCTGGTCACACACCCCAAGATCTCCACCCCAGACTGCAATACAGATCCAAGAAGGGTAAAGCAAGAGTGATTATCCCCCAGACTGATTGCCAGATCCTCCTACAGTTAGCAGCCCAGGAGCTGAAGCTGCAACATGGCAACCGGGCACAAGCTGCTCAGGCTCCTCAGTGGCTTCTTGCCCCCAGGGGAAGAAGCTGAAGCACTTTCCCGACCAGTCCCAAAGTCCATAGGGCACTGACCTCTCACTTTTCCCTAGGCATCTATGTGTTGATAATTCTGGAAACGCCACAGCTGCTGGTGTTCTGGAGTCCCTCCATCCAGCTACTGGTCTGGCCACACTGGGGCCAAAACCTCTGACTCAAGCAGGCCTGGGCTGGGCTCCCAGAGTGCTGAGCTGGCTGCTCCCTGCTGGGCTCCCTGGCTGTCCTCAGCAGGAGGTTAGCTTCCCTGTGTCATTTTGTGGGTTCTGGAGCTTCAGAGGTTATTCAGAGTCCCACTTTTACATAATTTTGAATTGGAGAGGGCCAGAGCTCTGAGGAAGTGCTGTTTCTACTCCACCGTCTTGAATCTGCCCCCTCATGATAATCTCTTAATTGTGCTATATGCACTACTTAAATTACCCTTATTTCTCACAAAACATGATATTTGACTCTGATTCCTGGATCTCTTGGCTCTGACAAGTTGCAGAAATCAGGCACCCATGCTGTTTCTCAAATATTCCTATGACATAATAATGAAGTTACTTATCTATCCCTTTCCAGTTTCACTGTACATGTTTTCTTTCTTCATAAGAATGTGACCTCATTGAAGGTATGAGCTATATTGCATCAATTTGTTTCCACAGGATTTAGCACATTGCTTGGCTCATAGTAAGCATTTAATTAATTTTAGCTGTCTGTCTATCTATCTATCTATCTTTCTTTCTTTCTTTCTATTTACCTGCTTTCATACATACATATGTATGTGTCTATCTTTGTCTATAGAACTTGGTACCTTGCTGAAAACAACTCACCCTATCTTCTTTCTTGATGTTAAAAACAGCTGTAACACTACTCTCTTTGTCTGGCCTCAGTGACTCATCTAACCTACACTTGGAGCCAGTTTTTAATTTTATGATGTCCTAAGATAACAATAGCCTATCAGTGGTGCTCCATAAAATTTGAATAAAAAGAAAAAATAATCCTAAGTGCAAAGTTGGAAAGTGGAATTTTAAAAGGATTAAGATCAGTTATTTCTTTCCGTAATGATGTTCTTAAGCAGAGATTGTACAAAGGGGAAAATCCAGGTAACAATTTTCTTAACTTCTAGCTTGATGGCCCAGTTTACTTTTCATTTGGGAGTAGCTACAATTTTTGGTTTGAGGACTGGAGATTTTAGCTTTTCCAATTTAGCACTTGCTAAAAAAAGATGAAATTTTGAATGAGTCTCAGAGCTAAGCTGGGAGTTCTAAGATGATATATGCTTTTAGAAATTATATTCCTGCTAGGTCAAGGGCCAGGAAGGAAACTTTCACCAAGGGACTAGAGCAAAAACACAAAACTAAACATTACTTTCCCCAGGAAAAAAAATGATATGGGAAAACACATTCCCTTTGGTGAAGCACCTGAATATATCAAGAAAAGGACTGCGTAGATGTGAGTGTATGTACTTCTCCAAATTTAAACTCCATCATTTCTTTCCATTGGGTCCAGGGGCAAATGGAAAAATAGTATGTGGAAGACTTACAAAGCAGTTTTGGAAGCTAGAGAACAGAAACTTTTCAAGTAAATGTTAGGCAGACAGGAAATAAATATCCACAGCAAAGCCAACCAACCTAATGAAGTAACAGAAGATGAATCAATGTTTGGCAACTTAATAATCAGTTAATGAACATTCTGACTAAGAGCACAGGCCAGTCAGGTATCATTGCAAAGAAACATATCATGTGGGAAGTAAGTGTTGAGATACGGGAAAGAAAAGTATTTATCTTCTGGTTGTTTTTACAACAACAATAAAAGAATAATTGACATATGTCCCCATTTTTAGAAAAAGTTTTATAAAAAATCATTGAAATTTATGAACTATATATCCTGGAACAAGTTAAAACTGTAAGAACCTTTTAGTTATTAAGCCTAATCCCCTCATTCTACAGGTGAGGAAACTGAGGCCTAGAGAAAGAATGTGTCTTATATGATGCCACACAGCTAGTTAGAAAAATGTCTTCCAAGACTATTATGGATGTGTTTTGCATGACTACATTTGTATTGCCTATATCTAAATGCTTGCCTTCTCATTAAAGGGGTGCAGTGGAGAGGGAAAAAGGGAGAAATACAGGACTCAAAATTTAAAAAACAAATGTTAAAAATTATTTTTTCATGTAGCTGGAGAAAAGTAAAAATAAAATGCTAAAAAAGGAAAAGAAAAATTGTCTTCCATTGATAATTCTCAATTAGGACTTAATAGAAAAAGTTCAGATTCAACTTTGTTCAATGATTTTTTAACATGAAGTAAGTCATAAAAATATATATAGACTGGCCATAGGTGCTCCTCAGTATCAGGCAGGAGATGCTTTATACATACTCAAAAGCTTTTATTGAATGTTTATTATGTGTTTGGAAGACAAATTTTCTGTTCATTCTTTTTAAGAGGAATTAAAAATTCCTCTATTTCATTATGTGCTCCCCACCCCACCCCCATAGGATTATATTCAATTTTGCTTGGTAGGTTATTCTTTTTTTTTTTTGGAGAGGGGAAGGTAGGGCAATTGGGGTTAAGTGACTTGCCCAAGGTCACACAGCTAGTTTTATGTGAAGTGTCCAAGATCAGATTTGAACTCAGGTCCTCCTGACTCCAGGCCCAGTGCTCTATTCACTGCAACACCTAGCCGCCCCTTTGTAGGTTATTCTTAATTGTAATTCTAGTGCCTTTCACTTCTGGAATATCATATTCCAAGTGCTCAGCTACTTTATGGTGGTAATTGTGATATGCTATTATAATCTTGTGAATCAATGGTAATTCTTTCTTTCTGGCTGCTTAGAATATATTCTCCTGTACTTCACCTCACCACTGGGTTTTTTGACCTGGAAGATATGGATTTTGGCAATAATATTCTTGGAAATATTCATTTTGGAAATGTTCTTAGGTGATCTATGAATTCTTTCAGTTTGTATTTTCCTCTGTAGTTTCAAGATATCTGGACAGTTTTTCTTTATAATTTCTTGAAATAGGATGTCAAGGTTCTTTTCTTGCTCATGGATTCCAGTTAGAAAAATAATCCTTTAATTATCTCTCCCCCATCTGTTTTCCAGGTGAGTTGCTTTTTTTCCTATGAGACGTTTCATATTTCTTCTATTTTTTTTAATATTTTAGACATTTTTATATGTTTCTTGATTTCTCATGAAGTGATTAGTTTCCATTTGACCAATTCTAATTTTTCAAGAGTTATTTTCTGTAGTATTTGCTCCTCTTTTACCAAGCTGTTAATTAGCTTTTTTAAAAAAAATATTTTTATTTATTTCATTACATATCCCACTAGCATGTAAAATGTTCAGCACTCATTTTTTCTAAATTTTGGGTTTCAAATTGTTTTCCTCTTTTCTGTCCCTCCCCTTTCTTTGAGAAGGCAAATGACTGTTTCATACTGATTATATATGTCAATCTATGCAAGACATATTTCCACATTAGCTATGTTGCAAAAAATGCAAACAAACAATACAACAGTAAATTTTGCTTCATTCTACATTGAGAAGTTCTGGCATTTAAATGCAATTAGAATATTACCATTTCCCCCTGTGGAGGTAGATAGCATCTTTCATGTGTCCTTTGGAATTTTCTTGAATCTTTGTCTTGGATAGAGTAGATAAGTGTTCCCTACAATATTGCTGTTATTATATACAATGTTCTCTTAGTTCTGCTCACTTCACTTGATGTTAGTTCATATAATTCTTCTAGGTTTTTCTAAAATCATTCTGCTCATCATTTCTCATAGCACAACAAGATTCTGTCACAAGCATAGGCCAAACTTGTTCAGCCATTTCCCAATTGATGGACATCCCCTCAATGTCCAATTATTTGCCACCAGAAAAAGAGTTGCTCTAAATATTTTTGTACAACTAGGTCCTTTTTACTTTTCTTTTTGGATATAGACCTAGTAGTGGTATTGCTGGATAAGAAGGTATGCACATTTTTAAAATCTCTTTGAGCATATTTCCAAATTGTTCTCCAGAATAGTTGTACTACTTCACAACTCCAGCAAAAGTGCATTAGTGTCTCAATTTTTCCACATTCCATCCAACATTTATCATTTTCCTTTTGTGCCATATTAGGCAATATGATAGCTGTAATGTGATATATCAGAGTTGTTTTCATTTGCATTTTCTAATTGGTAGTGATTTAGAGCATTTTTATATTACTATTTATAGATTTGATTTGTATTTTTTAACTGCTTGTTTGTGTTCTTTCATCTATTTGCCAACTTGGTAATGTTTCTTATTTTTATGAATTTGGCTCATTTTCTTATATATTTGCAAAATTTTTATCAGAAAAATTTCTTTAAAATATTTCCCAGTTTCCTGTTTTCCTCCTAATTTTCACTGCATGAGTTTTATTCATGTAAAAGCTTTTTAATTTCATGTAATCAAAATTATCTATTTTGCTTCCAGTAATACTGTATATCTTTTGTTGGGTCATAAACTCTTCCCTTTATCCATAGATCAGAAAGATACATTTTTCCACTCTCCTCAATTTACTTATGATATCACCTTTTAGGTCCAATTCATTTACCTATGTTGACCTTATCTTGGTATATGATGTGGCATTAGATCTATGCCTAATTTCTGCCAACTGCTTTACAATTATCCATGGATCTATAAATTACATTTTCCATGCTCCCTAGTTTTTTTTTTTTTGTTTTTTTTGTTTTTTTTTTTTTAAAGCAATTGGGGTTAAGTAACTTGCTCAAGGTTACACAGCTAGTCATTATTTATGCGTGGGTGCTTATTTTCTGAGGCCGGATCTGATCTCGGGTCATCCAAACTCCGAGGCCGGCACTCTTACTCACTGCGCCACCTAGCCGCCCCTTTAGGGCAATTGGGGTTAAGTAACTTGCCCAAGGTTACACGGCTAGGTTTTTGTTTGTGCGGATTAAGTGTCGGAGGCCGGCTCCGAACTCAGGTCCTTCTGATTCCAGGGCCGGCGCTCTATTCACTGCGCCACCTAGCCGCCCCCATGCTCCCTAGTTTATTTATAATTTCAACCTTTATGTTTAAATCATTTATCCTCTTTGACTTTATCTTGATATTCAATGTGAGATGCTGATCTATGACTAGTTTCTTCCAAACTACTTTCCAGTTTCCCAAGCAATTTTTGTTAAATGTTGGATTGCATTAAAAGCTTGGATCTTTGGGTTTATCAAACACTAGATTATGATAGTCATTTACCATTGTGTACAGTGTGCCTAATCTATTCCAGTGATCCATCACTCTTTTTTAGCCTATACCAGATTGTTTTAATTATTACTGCTTTGTAGTATCGTTTGAAATCTTGAACTTCTAGGCCATCTTCCTTTATATTCTTAACTGAATCCTTTGAGATTCTTGATCTTTTGTTTTCCAGATGAATTTTGTTACCATTTTTATAGTTCTATAAAATAATTTGGTAGTTTGATTGGGTAGGTTGGATTGTATCTGCATTTCTCTTTGAGGTTTTCTTTTAGATGTTTTCAAGTCATTGTTTTCTGAGTTTGTGCCTTTAGCTTCTCTGTCATTATTGTAGCATTTTATAGTTAATTCCTTCCTTCCTTCTTTCCTTCCTTCCTTCCTTCCTCTCTTTCTCCCTCCCTCCCTTTTTCTCTCATTCTTTCTCTTGTTCTTTCCATCATTTGCTCATTTTTGCAGCCTACATCTTGAATTGACACTTTGTTGGAGTTGGGCCCTGCTCACTCTGAGGGGAATGAATGGTCTGAACTTCTATCTTTTATGTCCTTCTTCTGCTTTCATAATTCTGTCTGGAGTTTGTAAGGGTTTAGTGTTTCCAATGTAGTGTGCCTGGGGAGAGGTTTGTACATTGCCATCCTGATCTTCACATTGTAAGGATCCCACATATATAGACCCCTGCACCCCTGCAACTGTGACAACTACTTTCTTCCCTGTAACTGTGACTTAGAAGTGTATAGTAAGGAATGTAGCTTCAGAATGGAACCTGATCCTATGCCCAGTGATAGTAAAAGGATGCCATGAGGTCTTTTTTCTGTCCAGGTTTTCAGTCCCCTTGCTTTCCAAAGGTGCTAGAATATTCCTTATCACTACTGCTGCCACCACCTGGTACTGATTTTGCTGCACCACACTACTGACCAACACTTATCCCAAGGTCTGTAGACCTCTCTGACTTTTTAAGCTGCCTTGGTGTAGAAAAATTACTGGTGACTTTTTCATGGGTTTCCCATTTAGAATTCTCTTTGGCTTTGGCTTACACAATTCTCATTATGGAACAGGTTTTGGGGGAGCTTTGTCAGTTGTTATATCTTTTTCCATCATCTTCTCCAGCACCCCAGTTGCTTACTACATGACAAGTCTTGTGCTAAATGCTGGGAATAAAAAAAATTAAATAGTAAGGATTCTCTAGGGTCTTTAAAAATTGCTTCTGTCTCCCTGTATAGAGCCATAGGATACTCTAAACCTTTTGAATGAAATCCACATCCACTTTAAAGTAATTAGCTATTGAAAATAATATTTAATGCTTTTTTCAGTTACTTAGCTATTTCCAAACACACTACTATACTACTGGTGGAGCTTTTAATTGATCCAAATATTTTGTATGAAATTTAGAACTATACCTTCAAAAAGTGCCTAAGATGTCTATATATGTTGACATGGATATTCTCCTGCTACACACAAAATCAAAGAATGTCAGAGAGAAATAAATGTTTCTATATACTAAAATATTCATGGAGGCACTTTTTGTAGTTTCAAGGAACTTGAAAGAAAGTTGGTGTCCATTGATGTGGTATGACTGTAAAAATTGTAGTCCATGAATATAATGTGATGCATTATTTCTATGTCATCATAAAGGATGAATAGGAATAATTCCTAGAAAGATGAGAAGACACATGACTTGATGTATAATGAAGTAAGAAGAACTTGGGAAAAATTGCCAAGCATACACATAAGAATAAACAAATAGTATTTATATTAAGTAGACTGTGCTGTAGATTTTGTGAATTTGCATAAGGTCATGGGGAAAGGGGGGGGGGAGGAAGGAAGGAGGCCATGCACCAGGGATGAAGGGGGCTGGCATATGGTTCAAGGGCATGTGGGCATCAGGGACAGAAAAGCAAGAGTGGGAGGAGGAAAATGGGGATCAGGGCCAGTCATGTGGGGGACTAGCTAGAACTGGGAGGAACAATTTGGGGGGTTGACATGTAGTACCCAAGCACTGGGATGGACAGGCAGAGAGACAGATGAGAGGTTGGGGTGAGGAGCTGGATACCCAGCAGGTAGGTTGAGAGAAGCAAATGTTTCCTCTATCCAAGGTCTTAAGCCAAGTCCCCAAACCTGAGACTTTGCTGCAGAGGAGGTCTTTCCGCAAGTCCATTCTTCTGCTTTCACTTGGAGAGTTATCTATTTAGTTTGTTGGGTTTTTTTGGGTGGGTGGGGTGGGAAGGAGGGGAACCTCAGAGTTCCAAGCTGAGGAGCTGGACCAGAAAAAGAGAAGAGCATTGCATGGTAACGTTAAAATAGGTGGTTTTTGCGATGTGGATTTCTTTCATAATTCTTTATGTGTGAATTTGAATTTCTGTAATGCAAATTTATGTAAAGGGTGAACTCTCTTTGAATGGAAAGAATAAACTATATGTGATTGAATACTGCGTGATTATAATGAAAAAATGCTTTGAACTTGGAAAATATTTGGAAAATTCTGTCTCCCTCCTTGCAAAGGTGAGTGACTAGACATTACACAATGCACATGATGATAGATGTGGTCTTTGTTTTAGTTGGTTTTACAGAACCATTTTTCTCTCCGTTTAATATGGAATTTTGTTTAAAAAGAGGAAGGTCTATTGATAGGGGAGGAAAGAATAATGTAAATACTTTGTAAAAAGTCAAGGTAAAAATAAAATAAAAAATAGAAGAGGGGAGGGAGGGAGGAAGAACAGAAGGAAGAAAAGAAGGAAGAAAGGAAAGAGGAAGGAATGAAGGAACAAAGGAAAGAAGGAAGATCCTTTATAGATAGGGAACTTTGCCTTAACTCACCCAGTTAGAGATTCACCTGGTAGTACTAAAAGGTTAAGTGATTTCCCAATGGTCAAGCAGATAGTGTGTATTAATGGGACCATGTTATGGTGGATACCTAGTGGTACTATACCACTACCAATCACATAAATAATTATAATCTCAAACCAAATGGAATTACCCAAAGGGAAAAATGAACGATGGGTATGAACAGGTTATAGGATGTTCTTAAATCTTGCAAGAAAGAAGTGCTGTGAAACATTATCAAGGACTATAGAAAATCATTCAGATCATATTTAATATGTGTACACATTAAGGCCTTCAACAAAGCTATGTTTAATATCTCATTTTAAAGGTTGTAATGTTTAGCAATATTTATTTTTCATTTAAAATAAATTTAATTTTTATTTTTTTAATTTGATTATTATAGGTAATATTCTTTATAATCAAATATTCAATATATGTTTGACATAAAAATCCACTGGCTGGGGGATATAGCCAAGATGGTGGAATGGAGGCAGTAACTTTTCTAAGCTCCTCCATGAATCCCATCACTAAACATTAAAAAGTGAATCTGAGTAGATTTTAGAGTGGCAGAATCCAGCCCAGGAAAGTGCCCACATGGGTCTGGGCAGGGGTAGCATAGAGCACATGGGGCTGCACCAGCCCTAACTAGAGAGGAGACTACAGGGAAGAGAGAAGGAGCCACAGCCAGCAGACTCACTCACCACAGGGGCAATTGGCAGCCGTCTCACAAGCATCTCACCATAAGACAAGAGGATCCATCCAAGCTGGGTAAGATAAAGCACAGGGCCCCAAGCATAGACAGCAGCTTCTCCTGGGGCTATCAGCCCACAGCTTAGAAGTTTAAAAATCACCTGCCTAATTTTTCAGGGGCAAGGATGGCAAAGTAAACTCTAGCTGCTCCAATTCCCCCTCCTTCACCTAGAAAATGCAGAGACAAATGTCCCACCTGGCATAAAATCATGAATTAGCAGAAATAGCTTCAGGCTTAGGAGTCATTAAGAAAGGGTGTAACTGAGGCAGTAATGAGTCTGGAGTGAAGGGCTGGAGGGGTCTCAACAAGCCCCACCTCACCTGACCAGGAAGAGCTCCCAAACCCCAGGGGTTGGAGCCAACAAGCACTAACAATAGGTGGAAACCTGTTGGTGGACCCTCGGCACTACCAGGGGAATCTGAAGATACTAGCACTGCCACCACCTGCTGAGCCTGCCTGAACTGTAGTCCAGAAGCATAGAGACAGAAATCTGAAGCAGCCAGACCACCCCTCCCCCACAGGTTACTCTGTGAGCCTCAGGGTAACTCAGGGGAAACACTATGAATCCTAGCCTTGGTCTCAGCCTAGATACCCAGAGGCTACAGCACACAAAGCCAAAAACCAGGCCCTTAGCTCCCAGCCTGAGAAATTAAGAAATAGGAAATTAGAATGGGAAGGAAGGAAGGAAGCTGAGAAGGAGAAGGGAAAGCAAGAAAATTGATCAGAGCTTATTATAGCGAGCAAGAACAACCAAATACAGAGGACAACATGGACTCTATACTAACACCTGAGACCACAGAAGGAAATACGAATTGGTCTCAAGCCCAAAAAGCATTCTTGGAGGAGCTCAAGAAAGATTTAAAAACCCAAATTAGAGAGGTAGAAGATAAATTTAAATCTACAGCAACCAAATTGGAAAAAAAAAAGTCTCACTGAATAAAACAAATTCTTTTTTTTTTTTCATTTTTAGTACACATTTTATTTACTGACCAACATAGTAGTTCTAAAACCATAGTTTCTGGAAGAAACACTTGTTTTTGCCTGTCTTATACCGTTCCTCAAATTTGACCTTGGCCTCCCTCCTTGCCTTACGTTTTAGTGCAGGGTCACGGAACACATCCTTGTTGTCAACTGTTTTGTCCAATGGGATATCCACAGAGTATCTGGTGGGAATGAGGTGGTTGTAGTTATAAACTTTCACAAAGGACTGGATTTTCGATCACTTGGCAATCTTCTTTTTGCCCATTGCTGCAGTCACTTTTCAAGGGTAGTGGTTGATACCTGCCACCAAGGCATGGCTGTAGGGCCTGTCGGGGGTCCCATCTTCAATGTTCTTGACGATGACGGCTTTGCGCCCAGAGTACCACCCGGCCAGGACCAGCACCACCTTCCCGGCTTTCATGAACTTGCCCATTTCTACACGAAGCCAGTGGCTCCTACAGCCAAAAGGAAGATGACATGCTTCTGCTGACCTTTCCCACCAGGTCGGATGGTGTCACTGCCACCAGAAAACAAATTCTTAAAAAATAAAATTTGTGACCTAATTGGAGAAAATACCTCCTTGAAAAAGGACCTTCAAAAACTTACTGAAAAAATAAATATTTAAAAATTAGAATCAGTCAAATCAAAGTTCAGAACTCTATGATGCACCAAGAATCAATCAAGCAAAATATGAAGATTGAAAAATTAGGAGAAACTATAAAATATTTCCCTGGAAAAACAGCTGACCTGGAGAACAGATCCAGGAGAGATAACCTAAGAATTATTGGAAAGCCAATATGAAAAAAGCAGCCTGGACAACATCCTCCAAGAGATTGTCAAATAAAACTGTCCTGGAGTCCTAGAAACAGAAGATAAAATAGTTATCAAATAATTTACCAGACTCCTCCTGAAAGAGATTCCAAATTGAAAACTCCAAAAATCCACTGGGTGTACATTCTAATGAAATACCCCTTGCATATCTATGTCAAAAGCATTAACAATGGGAAATTAGTGGATCATTGATCCATTATGGAACACAATCCACATGATTCATCAGTGTATGGAGAAAATAAAAAAAAATATATAACAGAGAAAAGACTCCAACATGTTGAGAAGAACATCTATGGAAGACTCATGGAGATAAATAGATAAGAATCATATAGCAGTAAGTAGTTGATAGGTTTTGATCTACTTTAATGGAAGGAGTACCTACCTCATGAGAACACAGATTGTTTGGGTACTTCCAGGTGTTAAATTGATAATTACAAAAACTTTTTCAAAATGTTGCAGTTGCACATACTTTTGAACTTTGCTTGGTTTGCCTTATTAGATTTTTCCAAGCCATTTTAAACCATGTAAAGAAATGATCATGGGGCGGCTAGGTGGTGCAATGAGTGGAGTGCCGGCCCTGGAGTCAGAAGGACCTGTGTTCGGATCTGGTCTCAGACACTTAACACACACACACACACACACACACACACACACACACACACACCCCTAGCCGTGTGACCTTGGGCAAGTTAACCCCAAAAAAGCAAAAAAAAAAAAAAAGAAAGAAAGAGAAGAAAAGAAAAGATCAAGGAGTTGGTGATTATACAAGGAGAATTTGGGTCATGGAATTTAGGTCAAAGAACAGGCCTAGAAAACATGCTTTAGAAAGCAATGGATAAGAAATAATAAAAGTAATGATGAAACAGAGACAAAACACAATTTAATTAGGTTTTTATTGAAGTCCAGAATAGAATGTTTTGTTTTGTTTTGATTTTCCTAATGAATTGTACATTTTAAAATGGTTGGCATTTTATTGTTCTATTTATCTTTTAATTTTGCAATTTTATTCCATCAAACCCTAATATTTTTACTTCCTATTTGTTAGTGTTTTTCCTAGGGCATATTGCCATACATAATTACTTCTTTAATTAGCTTTGACTCATTAATCTTTACCTCTTCTGCTTTTTTTCCCCCAGAAAACAACAATGACAACAAATTCATCATGTTATTTGTGAAGCAAAATATAAACGTTGCAAGATATTTTTGCTGAGTGAATACACACACACACACACATATATATATAATATATAAACATACACACATAATTGCATATGTACATATGTGTATACCTATATATGTTACTAATACATGTGTTTGTTGGGGGGGATTATGGGGTAAGGGTAGGGGTAACAGTCATAAAATTATATAAAAGTTTCATTTTTCTCAGTGTGAAGTGAAAGCTTAGAGTTGTTTTTAATTTGAAGCAATCTTTCATAAAGTTGTTATGGTTGTATATGGTTGTTAATAATTTGCTGCATTTTTTGGAAGTGTTTATTATGTCCTTGGACTACTTTTCTATCAGTACACTCTAACCCCTATCCACACCCCCACTCCAGAATCCCTCCCAACAAACACGCAAATAGATTTTAAACATATAAATGGTACCACATAGGTACATATATGTATATATACATAGGTCTGAATAACATAAAAATGTATATGCATGTATAGGAATATATGTTAACTCCTTATCTATCTTGCATATCAGACCCTTGAATTAGATATTGATATACATTTCCCTCTACCCAATTTCATATTTATCCTAGCATAAAGCCAATCACACGCAGCTCTCCTGAGGACTGCTACTGTGAATAACTTTAAGGATCTAATCACATAATATAGTGAACTCTCTATTTATTTAGCAATAAACTAAAGTGAAACATTCCAGAAACTAAAGCACAACATTCGCAGCAATATAACATAATAACTTATTATTAAGGTGACCACATAGTCTTAAATAAAACATATCATTCGTTAAGTCACAATCTCCTCAATCAATATAAAGTACCAAACTAAAGTCTTCTTTCATCTTGACTAGAGGCTGACTTCCAATAATCCTTAAGCAAATCATCCTTAAGAGGTAATCAAAAAGTACAAACACATCTACCCCTAGGTCACAGTAAGTTACTAATATCATCAGTCAACACTGAAAACCCAAGTAAGGTTCTCTCTCATCTTAACTGGAAGCTGACTTCCAAACCCTATGACTCCTCTTCTGTGCTCCCAGCTCTTACCTGGATTCAAAGTTAAGCAACTCTCCCAGCTCTTGGCTGAATTCACAGATAGACAGCTCTCACAGTTCTTGCTTAGATTCACCCACTGTTCCCTGGATGCACAGGTAGGCAGCTTTTCTCTCCTGTTCCATATCTCAGCTGCAACTCACAGGTAGTGCTCCACCCCAAGCTCTTCATGGTTTCTGTTTCTAGTAAAACAAAGCTCAACAGGGCTACAACAATATTTAGATACATTTCTAGCACTGTCATCTCAATTCATTTTCTGTCTGAGAAATCAACACATATCAACAAAGTGCTTCTGTCTGACAAAGTAACACTAACACAAATAAACAGAGAGACTATTTTTGTCTGACAAAGTAATACTAACAAACAGAACAACAGACAGAGTGCCTGCATCACTGTCTCTCTCTTAACTCTGTTTGGTCCCAGCTTGTGCTCTAGCTTTTATCTGTTCTGCTCCTTCCCATTCCACTCTTTCAGCAAACTTGTCCCACCTTGGTCTCTATGTGATGACTAGGTCTATTAAGGGCAGGAAAGGTCTCCAAATTCCCTTAGACCTTTTAAGGGCAACAAAATGTATACTCTTTCCAACAAAAGCTTGACACAATCAAAGGCAAGGCTCAAGGGCACTTGAATAGTTGAAACAAGCAGCAAAATACTATTTTGCTAGCCATTATAACTAGCTAGCTTTTAGTGTTTATATACTCTGAGTTGGTATTTTGCTTGGGGGGCTCACTTATGAGAAGAATCTTCTAATTCCTTGGTTAAGATTCTTAGTGGCCATATGCTCAGAGCTCCCCAATGGCTCACATGTAGAGGTTCTCTTGATCCAGGGATGCATATAAAGTGTATCTGTTGGTCTTTATTTCTTTGTTGGTCTTTATTTCACTGCTTATATTTTCTCTGAAGTTCAGGGTGCTGACTGTTCCTTTGAATTAGTGAATGCATTTTTAAAAAGATTGTTGACCCCTTAAGGAGCTGGCTTTCCTAGTAAAGCAGATCCAACAACCTGGGCTAACAGCCATCATGAGTTTGCCAATATGGTTGCTGCTACAGATTGCCTCCCAGAATTGTGACTCAGATCCAAGCAGTGCAAAGTATGAAAACCCTGTTTCAGTGCCAGCAAAGAAATCCCTTTGGTTAGTTTCTTGATTCCCCCACTGTCTGTAGGTTGAGAACTCTGGAGGCAGTTGCTGCTGTCACAGCTGGGGTTGGACCATGTTCCTCTCTCACTCAGGTCTGGACAGACCTTTCCCACTGAACGTCTATGTTATCTTTGGTGTTTGTGGCTTGAGAAGTCTAGAAATTGTCACAGCTGCCTGTGACTCAGTCCCCTGAGCCCTACTCAGGGTACTGCTAGATCCCAATCTATATTTGTGTGGCCCACACTGGCATGTGTTCTTCTCCCAGACTGTTTCAATTGCCCTTTCCTATGAATCTTCCAGGCTAGAAAATTGTTTCACTATGTCATTTTGTGGTCTCTGCTGCTCTAGAATTTGTTTGAAGTCATTTTTTTACAGGTATTTGGATGGGTTTGGGGGAGAGCTCAAGGAATTCCTTACTTTCACTCTGCCATCTTGTTCTTGATGGACACATTTTGAGAAGAAAATTTCCTGAAAACTTCATTTTTAGACGAGAATTTTCTGTAGGGAATCATCTTATAACTGAAAGACAAGTTATGTCATGAATGGCATGATGACTAGATCTTGATAACCTTTTATAGCATTGATCATATTATGCAAGTCTCCAGTGAATAGGAGGAATGGAACACATTTGTTCAGCAATCCCACAAAGTATTTTAACTTTCAGAATGGTGAGGATAATGAGACTATGGACTATTTCATTTGATTTATTTGGGTTTTCTTACATTTATTTAAAAATGACTTTTAAATTTGGTTCCTCTCTCTTATTCTTCCCAACTTTCTGAGAAAGAAATAAATATGATACCCATTTTATATGTGAAGTCATATGAAACATAGTTCCATATTAGCCATGTTGCAAAATAAAAACAATAAAAATGAAGAAAATGAGAAAAGTAGGCTTTAATATGCACACAGACCATTTTTGCCCTCTGAAAAGTTATACTTAGTTTTTTCTTGTAAGGTTATTCTTTGTTGTAATCCTAACTCCTTTGCCTTCAAGAATATTATCTTCCAAGTCTCCTGTTCCATTAAGGTGAAAGATGTTAAATCTTTTTTTTTTTGCCTTTTTGGAGGGCATTTGGGGTTGAGTAACTTGCCCAAGGTCACACGGCTAGGTTTTTGTTTGTGTGTGTCTTGAGTGTCTGAGGCCAGATCCGAACTCAGGTCCTTCTGACTTCAGGGCTGATGCTTTACTCACTGTGCCACCTAGCCGTCCAGAGATGTTAAATCTTATATGACCCTAAATGAAGTTCAAAGATATTTGAAGGGTTTCTCTCTGTGTTCTGGAAGTATTTTTTCTTTGGACTTAGAGACCTACAATTTGCCTATAATATTCCTGGGAGTTTTCATTTTGTGATATCTTTCAGGAGGTTGTTGATATATTTTCTCAATTTCTATTTTGCCCTTTGGTTTTGGGATATTGGGCCATTTTTCCTTATGCTTTATTGAAATATAATGTCTAGGCTGTTTCTTTAATTATGAATTTCTGGCAGTACAATAGTTCTTAAATTATCTCAACTTAATCTATTCTCTAGGTCAGATATTTTTCCCATTGAAATACTTCAGATTTTTCATTCTTTTGACTTTGTTTTATTGTTTTTTGATGTCTTTTTCAGTCATTAAATTTCGTATGCCCTATTATTTTAAGCAATTGTGGTTAAGTAACTTGCTCAAGGTTACATGGCTAGTTATGTGTGGGTGCTAATTTTCTGAGGCCAGAACCAATCCCAGGTCCTCCCAACTCCAGGGCTGGTGCTCTTACTCACTGTGCCACATAGCTGCTTCTATATGGCAAATTTTTATTGATAAGAAATTGTTTAGTAAAGTTTTGCATCTCTTTTCCCATTGGACCAATTCTGTTTTTAAGTTATTCTTTTCTTCAGTATACTTTATGCCTCTTTTACCAACTTGTTAGTTGCCTTTTCATAATGTTCTTTCATCACTCTCACTTCTTTTCTCAATTTTTCCTCTACCATTCAAATTTGAGATTGAAAATAAATTTTTTGGCCTTTCCAGGAATTCTTGCTTGTCTTGTGCAAATTCACATTTGTTTTCCCTTTGTGACATAGTTTATTGCTATTTTTCCCCAAATGCTTTATTAACTTCTGGTTTACATCATTCATTTCCATCAGATTTTGAGTTACAGTTTTTCCCCATTTTTCCCTAAACCCCACCCCAGAAAAACAGTCCCACAGGATGTCCCCTCACCCCATCTACTCTCTCCCATATTTTCTCCCATACCCCCTTCAACTTTTTCAGTAGGGTGAGGTGAATCTCTGTACCCAATGCCTGTATAACTTTTTTCCAAATTATAGGTAAAATAA
This sequence comes from Gymnobelideus leadbeateri, assembly GCA_011680675.1. Lineage (NCBI taxonomy): Eukaryota > Metazoa > Chordata > Mammalia > Diprotodontia > Petauridae > Gymnobelideus > Gymnobelideus leadbeateri. Next base: position 24,986 of record WOXC01005037.1, on the reverse strand, counting down.
TATCAATAATAGTATTTATGTATTTTAAACATTTGATTTTAAGACTTTGAATTCCTGATTCATTCCCTTCCTCCCTTGTCACCCATCCTTACTGGGAAGATAAACAATTCAGTACATGTTGTACATGTGTAGCTATGCAAAACATTACCATAGTAGAAATATTGTAAAAGACTGACTATATTTCCCTCCCTCCTATCCCATCTCCCACTTGGTCTATTCCCTACTTTGACCTTGTCCCTTTTCAAAAGTGGGTGTTCCCTCAGGGGAGTCTAGGTCGAGCAGTAAGTAGAGTGCCAGCCTTTTAGTCAGAAGGACCTGAGTTAGGATCTGGCCTCAGGCACTTAACACACACAAACAAAAACTTAGCCATGTGACCTTGGGCAAGTTACTTAACCCCAATTGCCCTCCAAACAGCAAAAAAAAAAAAAAAAAGTGGGTGTTCCCAACTTCCCTCTCTCCCTTTCCTCCCACCCTCCCTTCCATCATGGCCACATCATCCCCTTCCCTCCTACTCTCCTGTAGGGTGAGATATCCTATTTAGTAGGTATGTCATTCCCTCCCTGACCGAAATTCAATGAGAATAAGGTTTTGCCTTTTTGTCTTCCTGTTCTTCCCCTCCTTTGTAACCATTTTCCTTTGCCTCTTCTATATGAGATAGTTTACCCGATTCTCTCTCTCCCCATCTTCTTTTGTTACATTCGTCTCTCACTTCTTAATTTCACATTTTAAGTATCATCACTTCCTATTAAATTGAACCTGTGCCCTCTATCTATGTATACCTATAAACATACACACACACACACACACACACACACACACACACACACACACACACACATACATACACATTCACATATGTATTCATATGCCCATGTGCCCTTCTTCAACTATATTCATACTGAGAAAAGTTTCATCAGTTAAAGTTATTGTTTTTCCATGTAGGAATGTGTATAGTTCAACTTTGTTAAGTTCATAATGATTTCTTTTCCCTGTTTACCTTCTCAAGCATCTCTTGCTTTTTGTATCTGAATGTCAACTTTTCTATTCAACTCTGTTTTTTTTTTTCATCAAGAATCCTTGAAAGTCCTCTTTTCCAATGAATGACCATACTTCCCCCTGAAATATGATACTCAGTTTTGCTGGGTAGGTGATTCTTGGTTTTAATTCCAGCTCCTTTGCCCTCTGGACTATCATATTCCAAGATCCTCAATCCCTCAGTGTAGAAGCTGCCAGATCCTGCGCTATCCTGATTGTGTTTCCACTGTATACAAATTGTTTCTTCCTGGCTGCTTGTAGTATTTTCTCCTTGATCTGGGATTTCTGGAACCTGGCTATAATATTCCTCCGAGTTTTCTTTTTGGGATCCTTTTCAGGAGGCAACCGGGGGAGTCTTTCAACCTCTATTTTGCCCTCTGGTTCTACAACATTAGGGCAATTTTTCTTGAGAATTTCTTGAAGAATGGTTTCTAGTTTCTTTCTTTTATCATGGTTTTCAGGTAGTCCAAAATTTTTTAAATTATTTTTCATGGATCTATTTTCCAGGTCACTGGTTTTTCCCATGAGATATTTCACATTGCCTTCTACTCTTTCATTTGTTTGGATCTGCTTAACAGCATCTTGATTTCTCATAAAGTCACTAGCTTCCATTTGCTCCAGTCCAATTCTGAAAGAAATATGCTCCTCAGTAAGCCTTTGAGATTCTTTTTTCCATCTGGCAAATTTGGCTTTTTAAGGCATTCCTCTCTTCATTGCCTTTTTGAGCCTCTTTTGCCATGTGAGTTAGTCTATTTTTTAAGGTGTTATTTTCCTCAGTCAGGCTGTTAACTTTAATTTCATACTTTTCTTGCATCTTTCTCATTTTTCTTCCCATTTTTTCTCCCTTTCTCTTATCGGCTTCTTAAGGTCCTCTATGGCTTGTAACCAGCTCCTATTTTTATTTGAGGCTTTTGGTGCAGGATTACTGATCTCACAGTCCTCCTCCTGTTCCATGCTTTGATCTTCTTTGCCCTCAAAATAGGAGTCTAATGTTGTATTTTTCTGTTTATTTTGTTTCCTTTGCCTAGGCATGTTGTCACTCAATTACTTGAATTTTGATCTTGTTGCCACAGCAAGACTCTGCCACCAGATAGGGGATCTTCCATCCCAAACACTGAGATTTTCTCAGCTGCCAGAAGTACTAGTTGGGTTCCCTCTCTGAAGCCTTCACGTGCTCTGGCAAGCTGGTCACACATCCTAAGACCTCCACCCCAGACCACAATCCAGGTCCAAGAAGGGTAAAGGAAGAGTGCTTACCACCTAGACTGATCACTGGACCCCCTTACTGCCTGCAGGCCAGGAGCTGAAGCTGCAACATGGAGGGCTGCGCAGCATGCCTACTCATAGAGCACTGACCTCTCACCTTGTTCTAGGCATCTATATTTTGGTAATTCTGGAAACGCCACAGCTGCTGGTGTTCTTGATTCCCTCCAGCTGGTAGCTAGTCTGGCCAACCTGGGCCTAAAACCTCTGACTCACAATGGCTTGGGCTCAACTCCCAGAGTGCTGCACTGGCTGCTCCCTGTTTGGCTGCTGGGCTATCCTCAGCAGGAGCTTAGCTACTCTATGCTATTTTGGGGGTTCTATATCTCCAGAGGTTGTTCAGAGTCCTCTTTTATATAAATTTGGAAGTGGTGGGACCAGAGCTGCACAGAAATGCTGTTGCTACTCCACCATCTAGTTTATTACTTTTTGGACATCATTTTCTTCTGAGTTTTGTTTCTTGATCTTCTTTGTCACCATAGTAACTTTTATATAGTGAAATTCTCTCTTTTTTAATGTTTGTTCATTTTTCTAGTCTATTTCTTGACCTCACACTTTATGTTAAATTTGGTCTGTGTTCCCAAGGGTTAGTAGTTGGAGGTGGGCTCAGTCTTAAGCTTCAGACTTTTTCATGCTACTGTTTTTCAGAGCTAGTTTTGGGGATTCAGAAGTTTTTCAAATCTCCAAGGTGGTATGATTGAAGAAGAGGCGTGGTCACTGCTCTCCTGGTCTGAGATGTGGTCTTTGCCAATGCAGGTCTTCTGATGGCCCCTGCTCCCTTGGGAAGGAAAGCAATTCTGCTTCTCAAAGACGTAATCTGAAGACAGAGCCAAGATGGCAGAGTAAAAACAGGGACTTACTTGAGCTCTCTCACCAAACCCTCCAAATACCTTGAAAAATTATTCTAGACAAATTCTAGAGTAGCGGAATTTCCCAAAAGACAGAGTGACACAAATTTCCAGCCCAAAAATCTTATAAAGTTGGCAGGAAAGATCTGTTGCACAAGAGTGAGAGAGGAGAACAGTCCAGCACAGACTGCTTCAGTACAGACCAGTCCCCAGAAAAAACAGAGCAGATTTCACAGTGACTGGATCAGTGGCAGCAATGGCAAGTTCCAGACTTCTCAACCCACAGGCATCAAAGGCAACTTGGAAGGTCATTAAGAAGGGTCTTTTGTACCTGCATGAGAGTAAAGCACAGTCCATTTCAGGCTGTGCCAGCATAGTCCCATGCACAGCATACCAGAAGCAGGCCTTGGGAGGGACTAGATCAAGTAGAAGCAGTGGTAGTAGCAGTTTCTGGAAGTCTCAGCCCATGGACAGTAAGTGGGTTGAACAACTGGTCAGAAGGAGACTATAGAAGCATTTTTGCTAGCACTGAGGCAGGACTCTCTTGCTTTTGCCCATGCTCAGATCCCAATTGCAGTGCTGGGTGGCAGTCTAAGCATGAGGAGGAACACTAGCATACCAGAACTTGTAGTCACAGTGGAGAGTGGAACCTCCATATAGTTCCAAGGCAAAAGAGAGAGCTCACAGACTAGAGTAAAAGCCAGGAAAATAGTAAACACATGTCCTTAGATTATACCACCTTGGAAGAACTGAAAATTTACAGGTACCTAGAAGTACTTCTGAAAAGAGCCACAAAATTCCTGAAGCTTGAGAAAACATGCTCTATGACCTGAAAGCAGAGTCCCACTTTAACAAGTCAAGTAATAGGTTGGGAAAAATGAGCAAACAGTGGGAAACAAAACAAAACAAAAAGAGATGATAGAAAGTGAGTATGGTGACAAGAAAGATCAAAAGACACACTCAGGAGAAGACAACAAAGTGAAAGCTCCAATAGCCAAAGCCTCCAAGAGAAATATGAATAATATGAATTGCTCTCAAGCCAAAGAGAACTCAAAAAGGATTTTTAAAATTAAGTAAGAGGGTCAACAAGGTGGTACAGGGAATAGAGCACTGGCCCTGGGGTCCGGAGGATCTGAGTTCAAATCTAGACTCAGCTACTTAATACTTTACTAGCTGAGTGACCTTGGCCAAATCACTTAACCCCATTTTCCATGCCTTCCCCCCTCCAAAAACTAAAAAAAAATATATAAAGTAAGAGAGGTAGAGGAAAAATTGGGAAGAGAAAATAGAGGTATGCAAGGAAAACATGAGAAATGAGTCAATGACTTGGTAAAGGAGACACAAGGAACTACTGAAGAAATTAACACCTTAAAAAACAGAATAAAACAGATTAGGCCAAATGGTAAAAGAGGTCCACAAAGCCAATGAGGAAAAGAAAATCTTAAAAAACAGATTTGACCAAATGAAAAAGGAGGTCCAAAGGCTCACTGAAGAAAATAATTCCTCAAAAATTAGAATGGAGCAAGTGGATTCTAATGACTTAATGAGAAATCAAGAATTAATAAAAACAAAATGAAACGAATAAAAAAATGGAAGACAATGTTAAATGTATCATTGGAAAAATGATAGACCTAGAGAACAGATCCAAGAGAGATAATTTAAAAATAATTGGACTACCTGAAAGCCATGGTAAAAAAAAAAGGAACCTATATATTATCTTTGAAGAAATTATCAAGGGAAACTGCCCAAATATTATAGAACCAGAGGAAGGGGAAAAATCCACTGGTTTGTTCTGAAAGAGATCCCAAAATGAAAACTGCAAAGAATATTATAGCCAAATTCCAGAGGTCAAGAAGAAAGTATTGCAAGCAGCCAGAAAGATACAACATGAGTATGGCTGAGCTACAGTCAGAATGACACAAGATTTAGCAGCTTCTACATTAAAGAGTTTGAGGGCTTGGAATATGAGATCCTGGAGGACAAAGGATCTAGGATTACAATAGCAAAACTAAGTATATTCCTTCTGGGGGGAAGATGGATATCTTTCAAGCATTCTTAATGAAAAAGACCAGAATTAAATAGAAAAATTTACTTTAAAATACAATACTCAGGAGAATCATAAGAATGCAAACAGGAAAGGTGTATCATAAGGGATTTATTAAGGACAAACTGTTTACATTCCTACATGGGAAGATGTTATTTGTAACTCGTAAAACCTTTTTAATTAGTAGGGTATTTAGAAAGAGTATATATAGACAGGGGGCACAGAGGTTAACTGAATGCAAAGGGATTATATGTAAAAAAATAAATAAAATTAAGGAGTGAGAGAGGAATGTACTGGGAGAAAGAAAAAAGTATATTGGGGTAAATTATCTCTCATAAAAGAGAGAATAAAAAGCTTTTATAGTGGAGTGAAAGGGGGGAGGAAGTAAGGGAAGTCAGTGAACCTTACTCTCACCCAAATTGGCTCAAAAAGGGGCTAACATACACACTCAATTGAGTATAGAAATTTATCTTACCCTACAGGAAAGTAGGAGGGAAAGGGGATTAGAGAACGTGGTATGTGACAGAAAGGAGGGCAGACTGAGGGAGGGGGTAGTCAGAAGCAAAAAGCTTTTGAGGAGGGATACGGTTAAAGGATATAGAGAACAGATAAAAGGGCAAGTGGGTAGGATTGAGGGATATGCAAACAGCCAAAAAAAAATAAAGCAAGTTTCTCTGATAAAGGCCACATTTCTCAAACATTTAGAGAAGTGAGTCAAATTTATAAACATAAGAGCCATTCCCTAACTGATAAATGATGAAAAGATGTGACCAGTTTTCAGGTGATATATCTATAGTCATATGAAAAAAATACTCTAACTCAGTATTTATTAGAGAAATGTGAATTAAAGCAATTATGAGGTACTACTTCATCCCTATTCAATTAGCTAATGGGACAGAAAAGGTAAATGATAAATGTTGGAAGGTATATGGAAAAAAATGAGACATTAATGCACTATTGGTGGAGCTCTGAACTGATTCAAACATTCTGCAGAGCAGCTTGGAACTATGCCCAAACGACTCTAAAACCATTTGAACCAGAAGTACCACTACTAGGTCTGAATCCCAAAGAGTTAAAAAGGGGGGAGGGGAAGACCTATATGTACAATAATATTTGTAGCAGTTCTTTTCTGGGGGCAAATAATTAGAAATTGAGCGGATATACATCAGTTGGGGAATGATAAAAAGTTGTGATATGTGATTATGATGGAATGCTATTGTACTATAAGAAATGATGAGCAGGATGCTCTTAGAAAAAATTGGAAAGACTTGCACTGTCTGATGTAAAGTGAAATGTTCTATGTACAAAGTAACAGCAATATTGTAGGATGACCACTTGTAACAGCAAGCACCCCAACCTCCCCAGGGTGGCTGCCAAAACGGGTTCTTAGATCTGCTTTTCTAAAGGAAAGCAACTCAAAATGGGTTAACACGCTTACTTTAATCAATCAAACATATATCATTTACCTAGTTCAGGGGAAAAAGGTTAGCACCCCAAACTTCGAAGTGTACAGAGAGAACTTACAAGACAGAGAAACAAACAGATCAAGCAGACAAGCTTCCAAATTGCCCAACCATAACATCAATACCAAACCACAGTTACCAGAGAGGAAAGCATCAACATATGGGTTTTCAAAGCCAGGGGGCTCTCAACGGCTGCCCAGAGTCCCATCAGGTCAAATCACACAACACTTCTCAAAGTGAGGCGCAAAGCAAAGCCTCACATCAGGGATTATATAGCCTTCTCCTGGGTCAGAGAATATAACAACCCTCTTGACCCACTGCCCAATCACACAGCATCAAGGTGTGGGCAATGCTGAAAACCAAGCCTCCTACCACAGGCTCCAAGTGAACACATTCAGCCTATTAGGGGGCAGAGTATATTTTCAAATTAAGGAAGATTCTCAGAGTCTCTCAAACCTATCAAAAGGCTTAGGGGCTGGGAAGAACTTTAAATTTGCCTTTCCATTACACAGCTGTAAATCACTTAGTCATTCTTTTTTTTTTTTTTAAGCAATTGGGGTTAAGTAACTTGTTCAAGGTTACACGGCTAGTCATTATTTATGTGTGGGTGCTCATTTTCTGAGGCCGGATTTGATCTCGGGTCATCCCAACTCCAAGGCCGGCACTCTTACTGCGCCACCTAGCAGCCCCCATCACTTAGTCATTCTTAGCATACAAGGATTTATGACATCTCTGAAAGACTTGTGATGAAAAATGCTACCTATCCCCAGAGAAAGAACTGATGGTGTCTGAATACAGATTGAAACATACTTTAAAATATTTATTTTTCTTGAATTTTTTAATGTTTTCTTTCACAACCTCACTACTATGGATATGTTTACCATGACTACATGTATATAGCCTATATTAAACTACTTGCCCTCTTGATGAGTGAGCAAGGAAAGGAATTTGGAACCGAAAGTTTTACAAATGAATGTTAAAACTCATTTTTACATGTCACTGTGGAAAAAAATAACTAATTAACTTAAAAAAAAATACTTTAAAAACCTTTAAAACAAGAAGCACTCCTCTCTACTCTGTAACTGTGACCTAGAACTAAGTATGGGCAATAGAGTTGCTAAACAGGGTCTATTCCTATACCCAGTGCTAGCTCAGTGGTTCCCTATAAACTCTGATAAGTTCCCTGATCCCTTACAGTCTCTGGCTTGAGAGCTCCCAAAGCTGTTGTTACTGCTGCTGTTCTGCCTGTTAATGCCTCTAAGGCCCACATCTGGTTGCTGCAGTGGCCTCTAGGCCAGCCCCACCCTAGTGTTACAGACATTTCCTCCCAACCTCCTAAGTTGTTTGAGGCTAGAAAAAATATCTTACCACAACTTTTTATTGGATGTATCTCTCCAGAATTGGATTTGAGGCACAAAATTGTTTGGAGAGGAATGTTAGGAGAGTTCATATGTCATAAGGTTACACTGTCCCTGGAAGTTCCAATGAACTGTTTCCATATATCATATATCTATTTGTTTATGAGAACTTATTAACCCTTTCAAATATATTACCCATGGTTAATGAAATAAAGCCTATCTCATACCCAAAATACATATTGAACTTTGGGTACCAATGCAGGTGAAAGCATACTATTGCCATTCAGGAAAACTAGATAGCAGTCATATCTACAATGAGCAGGGGTTAAGGAGTGGGGGGGGGGACCTCTGAGGATCAGGTGTCTTGGATAACTTGGTTTTTTATTACTGAAGAAATCTTTTTGTTGGAAAGCTAAGTCATCTGTTTACTGCCAATATTGTTTTTTCCTTTTTTCGACATCTTTCCAAATGGTGGATTTAGTTAACACAATGTAAATAATTTAATTTTTATTTCTCTTATTATTCACTATTTGACAATTTTTAAAAGGTTATTTTTTCTGGTGGTTGTTGCTCATTCATATTCATTGACCACTTACAAACTGTGGGATGGCTCTTAATTTTATAGAGTTATATCCATTGTCCAGATAATTTTTTATGTTTAATATAAAACAAAGGAAAAAAAAATACATTAGTGTTCTTTCTTTTGATTCTAGCTGTAAAATACACAATTAAAAATACATATTTAAAACAATTCTTGTCTTCTTTTTCATGTTGCATTTTTGCTTTCTCTATAATTATAAATGGTAGAACCTTTAATTCTCTCTCTCTCTATTTTAATGATCTTATCTTTATATTTAAAGAATCCTTTTGCGATGTATTGTAGTATATGCTGTGAGTTGCTTTTATAAATGCATTTTCTGTCAAACATCTTTCTTATTTTCCCTATATGTTTTGTTGAGTAAACAGCCATTCCTGATAATTTGTGATTGGGGGCTAATTGAGCACTACAGACATTTGCTTTTAAATCTTGCTCATCTGATCTATTTCACTGATCTCTTTGGTTATATTTGCTTAATTCCAGATGATTAACATAATTATTTAATTTGGATGATATTGTTATCTTGATTATTCAGCCCAGTCATGGATAGCAAATATTTCTTCATTGACTTTATTTCCATAAAACATTATTTGCATTTTTACAAGTTTATAACGTGTGTTTCAGTGTGCTAACTTCCAGATGTTTATTCTATCTCATTATTTTAAATGCCATTTCTCTTTCTATGCATTTTCCTGGGTTTTCTTAGAATAAAGAAAAGATAATTTTGAAAGTGTATTTGCAGATTAATTTAAATGTTTGTACCAAGTGTTTTTTTTTTGATAGTCAGTGAATTTATTTTTTAAAAAATTGAGAAATTGAACCTCTGCCTGTCATTCCCCTGAAAATATTCTATGTCACAAGAATGCTTCCAATCCTTAGGGCCAAATTTCTTTTTTGCCCTTGTGTTGTTTCCCTGCATGAGTTTTACTCCTAGGAGGTTTCAATATGTAATCTGGCCTCCATCCAAGCTTGAATTGGTTTTATGTTCTGCAGTGTAGTGTATTCAAACAATACATTGGATATTGATTCGATTTATGATTGGTTGAGAGACTTCTGAGTGAGTCTCTGTATATACTATATAATTCTAGTCTTCCAGATAGTTATAGGGTAAAAGAGACACAGAAAAGAGCTACAGGAAAGAAATTAAGAAAGCCTTTGTGGGGAAGAGCCAAGATGGTGGAGTATAAGGAGGGACTTGCTTAAGTTCTACCTTGAACCCCTCCAAATACCTGTACAAAATGACTAAACAAATTCTGGAGCTCAGAACTCACAAAATGATGAAGTAAAACAAGTCTCCAGCCTAAGACAGCCTGGAAGTTTGACAGGAAGGACCTATTGCACTGGACTGAGAGTGGAGCACAGTTTGACATGGACTGGGCAAGTAGAGACAGGAACAGAGCAGGCCTCAGGGGATATAATCACTGGCAGCTGTGGTGGTTTGAAGACTTCTCAACCCACAAACAGCAAAGATAACTTGGAAGGCCAGGGGGAAAACTCTGTGGCACCTGGGTAAAAGAGGAGCACAGTCTGCCATCATCCCTGGGGCAGCAGACATGGTAGCAGCAGCAGCAACTGCAGCAGCAGCAGCAGCAGCAGCAGCAGCATAGCAGCAGCAGCAGTGGCTGCTTCTACAGCTCTGAGCCAAAACACTGTAGGGGATCAAGCAGCTGATACAAAACTCCTGAAGCCTGGGACAGTACTCCCTCCCCTACCTCACTGGAAGCAGAGTCCTACCTTGACAAAGAGTTAGGAAGTCAAGTGTTTGGTTGGGGCAAACAGCATAAAAATACTCAGACTACAGAAACTTAATTTGATGACAAAGAAGATCAAAACATACAATCAAAAGAAGACAAAGTCAAAACTCCCACATCAAAAATCTCCAGGAAGAATATGTATTGGTCACAGACCATGGAAGAGCTCAAAAAGAATTTTGAAAATCAAATAAGAGAAATGGAGGAATAATTGGGAAGAGAAATGAAACTGATGCAAGGAAATCATGAAAAACGAGTCAATAGCTTGCTAAAGGAGACCCCAAAAATATTTAAGAAAATAATACCTTAAAAAAGTAGACTAGCTCAAATGGCAAAAGAGATCTAAAAACCAATGAGTAGAAGGATGCCTTAAAAAGTAGAATTGGTCAAATGGAAAAAGGAGGTATAAAAGCTCCCTGAAAAAAAATAATGCCTTAAAGATTAGAATGGAGCAAATGGAAGCTAATGACTATGAGAAATCAATAAATCATAAACCAGAACCAAAAGAAAGAAAAAATAGAAGACAATGTGAAATACCTGATTGGAATGACTACTGATATGGAAAATAGATCCAGGAGAGATAATGTAAAAATTACTGGACTATCTGAAAGCCATGATCAAAAAAAGAGTTTATACATCATCTTTCAAGAAATTATCAAGAAAACTCCCCTGATCTTCTAGAACCAGGGTAAAATGTAATTGAACAGTAAAATAGAAAGTGAAAGAATCCACCAATCACCTCCTGAAAGAGAAGGCAAAAGGCAAACTTTTAGGAATATTGTAGCCAATTCCAGAGTTCCCAGGTCAAGGAAAAAATATTGCAAGCAGCTAGAAAGAAACAATGAGAATATTGTGGAAATACAATGAGGATAACAGAATATCTATTAGCTTCTACATTAAGGGATCAAAGGTGTTAGAATATTATATTCCAGAAGTCAGAGGACCTAATATTAAAACCAAGAATCACCTACCTAGCAAATCTGAGTATAATAGTCCAGGGGAAAAATGGATATTCAATGAAATAGAGGACTTTCAAGCATTTTTGATGAAAAGACCAAAGCTGAACAGGAAATTTGAATTTCAAATACAATAATTAAGATAAGCATGAAAAAGTAAACGGGGGCGCGGCTAGGTGGCGCAGTAAGTAGAGCATCGGCCCTGGAGTCAGAAGGACCTGAGTTCGGATCCAGCCTCAGACACTCAACACACACACAAACAAAAACCTAGCCGTGTGACATTGGGCAAGTTACTTAACCCCAATTGCCCACCAAAAAAAAAACAAAAAACAAAAAAAAAACCAAAAAACCAAAAAACAAAAAACAAAAAAAAAAAGGAAAAAGTAAACAGGAAAGAGAAATCATAAGGAACTTTTTGAAGTTTAACTGTTTACATTCCTACATGGAAAGATGTATTTGTAACTCATGAGACCTTTCTTATTATTAGGGTAGATGGAGGATATATATACAGACAGACAGATAGATAGATAGATAGATAGATAGATAGATAGATAGATACATGGCACAGAGTGACTTGAATATGAAGAGATGATATCTAAAATTATAATTAAAGGGAGAGAAAGGAATATATTGGAGAAGTAGAAAGGAAGAAGCGGAATGGGATAAATTATCTCTCGTGAAAAGAGGCCAAAGAAAGGGTTTCACAATGGAGGGGAAGAGGAGGAAGGTGAGAGGGCATGAGTGAACCATATTCTCATCAGACTTAGCTTAAGGAAGGAATGACATACACACTCAGTTGGATATCCTACCCTAGAGGAAAGTAAGGATGAAGAGGATAAGAGGAGAGAATGATAGAAGGGAGGGCAGATTGGGAGAGGGGGTAGTCAAAAGCAAACACTTTTGAAAAAGGACAAGGTGAAAGGAGAAAATAGATTAAGTAGGGGGGTGGGATAGGAGGGAGGGAAATATAGTTAGTCTTCTACAACATGACTATTATGGAAGTGTTTTGCATAACTACACATATATAACCTATATTGAATTGCTTGCCTTCTCAATGAGGGTGGGTGGGGTGGGAAGAAGGGAGAAAATTTGAAGTTCAAAGTTTTAAAAACAAATGTTAAAATTGTTTTTACATGCAACTGGTGAATAAAATATACAGGTATTGGTGTATAGACATCTATCTTTCCTTATAAGAAAGTAAGTGGGAAGGGGATAAGAGGAAATGGGGGTGATAGAAGGAAGGGCAAACTGAGAGAAGGGGTAATCAGAATGCATGTCATGGGTGAAAGGGGAGACATGGGCAGAAAATTTGGAACTCAAAATATTGTGGAAATAAATGTTGAAAAGTAAAATAAATAAATTGATTAATAAAAAGAAAAAAGAAAAGAAGAGAAAGGAAAAGAAAAGAAAAGAAAAAGAAAGAGCTTCCATGGACAAAATGCATTGAAAAACAGTTGCAAAATACTTCACTCTTTGTATTTACAGCACAATCCTGACACATATCAGGAGTGTAACAAGTGTTTGTTGAATAAATGAATGATTAAAGACAAAAAAAAAAACAATAAAAAAAAGGCTTTGAAAGAGAACTCCAGCCTTCTAAGTCTTGGCAATACTTGGCAGTTAGCCCTATATGTTTTCCTTGACCCCATGGCCTGCATTGTAGAGAGAGCATCCCTGAATGAGAGATTATTCTCTCCTCCCTTTATCTTCCTCCCCTGCCCTTGTCTCTGCCCCTGACTCTTTGTCTGTCTCTGTCTCTCTGTGTGTGTCTGTCTATCTGTCTGTCTCTGTCTCTGTCTGTCTGTCTATCTCACTTTCTCTCCTGGGAGTTTATCTTTTTTTATATTAATTTTTTAAATTAATTTATTAGTTTAGTTTCAGTTAACAAGATTCAATTCCATAGTTCCTTGGTTTTCAAATTTCCTTTACTTCCCTCCCCCCTCCCCTCACGACAGCATATAGTCCAGTATAGGGTCTGTAAATGCATTCATATTAGACATTATTCCAATTACAAAGGCATATTGTACTAGGTGGGATGAAAGATGGTAAAGAAGAAATAAAACTAAACAATGAAAAGAAAAACTACTAAATGTAGTTTGCTTCCATCAGGATTCAGGCTCAGTTCTTTCTAGTTACATCTCTGGATGGTGCATTTCTCACTTTCTTGAGTCATTTGGGATTAACTTATATCAGTGCATTGCTGAGAAGAGTCCAGTCTGTCATAGTTGGTCATCACAGATATGGTATGTCTGTGATTGTATACAAATTTCTTCTGATTCTACTCTTCTCGCTCAGCATCAGTTTGTATAAGTCTCTCCAGGTAATTATGAAATCCGTCATCTCCTCGTTTCTTATAGCACAATAAAATTCCATTACATTCATATACCACAACTTGTTTAGCCATTCCCCAATTGATGGGCACTCCTTTAGTTTCCAATTCTTTGCAACCACAAAAAGGGCTGCTAAAAATGTTTTTGTACATATGGGTCTTCCTCCCACTTCTATGATCACTTTGGGATATAACCCTAGAAGTGGTATTGTTGGGTCAAAGGGTATGAAATTATTTATAATTCTTTGGGCATAATTCCAGATTGCTATCCAGAATGGTTGGATAATTTCACAACTCCACCAGCAATGTATTAGTGTTCCAATTTGTCCACATCCTCTCCAGCATTTGTCCCTTTCCTGTTTTGTCATCTTAGCCAATCTGACTGGAGAGATGTGGTATCTCAGAGTTGTTTTGATTTGCATTTCTCTAGTCAATAGTGATTTAGAGCATTTCTTCATATGCTTATAGATATCTTTAATTTCTTTCTCTGAAAACTTCCTATTCATATCCTTTGACCATTTATCAATTGGGGAATGACTTGTACTCATATAGATTTGGCTCAATTCTCTATAAATTTTAGAAATGAGTCCTTTATCAGAGACACAAGTTGAAAAAATTCTTTCCCAATTTCCCACCTCCCTCTTGATCTTGGTTACATTGGCTTTGTTTGTGCAGAAGCTTTTCAATTTAATGTAATCAAAATTATCCATTTTGCATTTTATAATGCTCTCTAATTCTTGTTTGGTCCTAAAATCTTCCCCTCTCCACAGATCCTTCAGGTAAACTATTCCTTGCTTTCCCAAATTGCTTACAGTATCATCCTTTACACCTAGATCATGCACCCATTTAGACTTGATTTTGGTATATGGTGTTAGATAATGATCTATACCCACTTTCTGCCATACTGTATTCCAGTTTTCCCAGCAGTTTTTGTCAAATAGTGCATTCTTATCCCAAAAACTGGGGTCTTTGGGTTTATCGAACAATAGATTACTATATTCATTAACTGCTGGGTCTCCTGCGCCTAATCTATTCCATTGATCCACTACTCGACACCTCTGCCAGTACCAAGCAGTTTTGATGACTGCTGCTGTATAATACAGATTAAGATCTGGCATAGCTAGTCCACCTTCCCTAGCATTTCTTTTCATTAATTCCCTTGATATTCTAGACCATTTGTTTTTCCAGATAAATTTTGTTATTATTTTGTCTAACTCTACAAAATAGTTTTTTGGTAGATTGATTGGTATGGCACTAAATATATAGTTTAGTTTGGATAAAATTGTCATTTTTATTATATTAGCTCGACCCAGCCACGAGCAATTGATATTTTTCCAACTATTTAGATCTGTTTTTATTTGTGTGAGAAGTGTTTTGTAGTTGTGATCATATAGATTCTGGGTTTGTTTTGGCAAGTAGATTCCCAAATATTTTATAATGTCTACAGTGACTTTAAATGGGATTTCTCTTTCTATCTCTTGCTGTTGAGTTTTATTAGAAATGTACAGGAATACTGAGGATTTATGTGGGTTTATTTTATATCCTGCAACTTTGCCAGATTTATTTATTGTCTCAAGTAGTTTTTTACTTGATTCTCTAGGATTATCTAAGTATATCATCATATCATCTGCAAAGAGTGACAGTGTGGTCACTCCTTTGCCTAATTTGATTCCTTTGATTTCTTTTTCTTCTCTAATTGCTACTGCTATTGTTTCTAGTACCAGATTGAATAAGAGGGGTGATAGTGGACACCCTTGTTTCACTCCTGATCTTATTGGAAAGGCTTCTAGTTTATCCCCATTGCATATAATACTTGCTGATGGTTTTAAATAGATGCTAGCAACTATTTTAAGGAAGGCTCCATTTATTCCTATACTTTCTAGTGTTTTTAATAGGAATGGATGTTGTACTTTGTCAAAGCCTTTTCTGCATCTATTGAGATGATCATGTGGTTTCTGCTAGTTTTATTGTTGATATGCTCAATTATACTGATGGTTTTCCTAATATTAAACCATCCTTGCATTCCTGGAATGAATCTTACCTGATCAGGGTGTATTATTTTTGTGATAAGTTGTTGGAGTCTTTTGGCTAATATTTTATTTAAAAATTTTGCGTCTAAATTCATGAGGGAAATTGGTCTAAAATTTTCTTTCTCTGTTTTATCTCTTCCTAATTTAGGAATCAGTACCATATTTGTGTCATAGAAAGAGTTTGGTAGGACTCATTCTTCATTAATTTTCCCAAATAGTTTGTAGAGTATTGGAATCAATTGTTCTTTAAATGTTTGATAGAATTCACTAGTAAACCCATCTGGCCCTGGAGATTTTTCCTAGGGAGTTCATTGATGGCTTGTTTGATTTCTTTTTCTGAGATGGGGTTATTTAGGTAATTCACTTCCTCTTCAGTTAATCTGGGCAATTTGTGATTTTGTAAATATTCATCCATTTCACTAAGATTGTCATATTTATGTGCATACAATTGGGAAAAATAATTCCTCATTATTATTTTGATTTCCTCTTCATTAGAGGTAGATTAACCCTTTTTATTTTTGATACTCGTAATTTGGTTTTCTTCGGGAGTTTATCTTAATCCCAGCTAAAGAGTTTATTTAGTCTTAAGTATTTTATGTGATATTGTTGCCTGTAGAATTTATTCAATTTCTGCTTGTTGTTTTACTTGGATAAGAATGTTTACTCACTATTTTCTATTTGTGATAGTGTTTTGTATAACTAGAATTTATTGGTTAGGAGTTGAGGTGGAAAGTATAATCTAAGATTCAGTTCCTCCTCCGAAGATTGATCTAGGAAGCAAATTTCCTTCTAAACTCAGATTTGGACCCCTAAACCAGAGATATTTTATGTGATAGATATATCCTGGTACCCTTGTTAGAGACTGAAGAAATTCCATGCCTTTCATGTAGTTAGAATGCTACCATTGCAAGTCTAGCCCCCTCCTACATTCTCACTCTAGGGATGGACATCAGATTGTGTCGATCCATGTTGCCCTCAAGTTATGTCTATCTATTTAGACAACATATAGACATATAAACTTATATGTAGGTCCATAATCTACAGGTATATTATTTTTCTAGATTTCCTCAAATGTAGGTAAAGGATTCTAGATTATTAGATGACACTCATCTACACATTGAGTATTAGGTATGGGATACCCTTTTGCCTTTATTTTACCCACATTGGGCAAAAAAGGATACAAGAACTCACTGGATAACATGAATAAATACAAAAGAGTTGGTACTCAAATAGCTCTTTGGCCTCTTAAAAATTAGACACTAAGCAAGGGAGGTGAAAGGAGCAGCAACCAGACAACCAATGCCCTCCCCAAGGGCTACATTATTTGAATAACACACAGCAATAGCCTCTTTGGTAGGGTCAGGATCCTTAGCTATTCCTTCTTCCTCCTCTCCACCCCCATAGGGTAGCTTTATTTCTTTAACTTTGTGGATTGGTCTTCTGATGATGAAATCCTTTCCTGGGAAGTATTGTTATTCAGTCATTTAAGTAAGGAACAAATCTTTATGACGTCTTGTGGGATTTTCTTGGCAAAGATACTAGATTGGTTTGTCATTTGCTTCTCTAGCTCATTTTATTGAAGGGGAAACTGAGGCAAACAGGGCTAAATTATATGACCAAGGTCCCACAACTAGTATCTGAGGCCAGATTTGAACTCATGAAGTTGTTTTCTAACTCCAGGCCCAGTACTATGCACTGTGGTGCCACCTAGCTACCTATTGAGAAAATTTCACTTTGGAATTCTGGTGCCTAAATTCTCAAACTCAGGAACCCTCTAGCTTGCTCTTGACCATAAAGCAACTCCAAAATCTAGTGTTGCACAGAGAATTACACTTTTCTGATTAGAAAATTATATTTTGAGTTAATGTTGGTTTGAGGTTTGATGAAATTGTTTAAATAATGGTGTAAAAAACAAAAATAAACATTATTTCATGTGGTGCTTTGATATATTACCTTCTAGTGCTTGCTCATGATGAGCCTATGCAAAAAGACCACTGTGGACATTATTTTGCACATACATGCCAATATCTGCTGCAAAAAAAATAAATAGGCTTTTGTAAGACCTTCTAAATTAATTTAACTTGATATTATATGACTTCAAACTTGCTAGTGTCTGCTGATATGCATTTAAAGTGAAGTCTTTTCTTGGATGACAGCCTGAGGAACATGTTCTCAATACAGAAAACGACTGGAGTCTAATCAAAAAAAGTGGAGAAAGCATTACATCTCCTTACTCATTACACACATATATGTGTGTAAATGCACATATGTGTGTATGTATATAAGTCTCTAATCCAGACTAAGATGTTCTTGTCTACAGGAAAATGCTAATTTTTAAAAAAAATATTCTACCTCTATTTTAGAGGACATCTCTTTAACATTCTAAAGTTATGGTGATAAATAAATGTGACCACCCAATTATTTGATTAAAACAATAGCCCTGAAGAGAGCATTTACATGTAAGTGGTCTCCTAAACCATGTTTTTCTTCAATGAAGCTTCAGTAAAGTCACTGTTAACCATATTGTTCATCCGCCCCAACTGATGAATATTTTTGGAACAAAATGTGCAGAAGCCTATAATTCGGCCCCATATATCTATTGTCTGAGCATGAAAGTTAGAAAGTGATTTAGAATCAATTAAAATAATCTGGTAGAGTGGATAAAGCGTTAAACTAAAAGTCAGAAAAAATCTGGTTTTGAGATCTATCAGGAACTGACTGCTTGACCTTTTTCTGGGTATACAATGTATGTATGTATATATGAATATATGCATATAGGTATGTAACAAATCAGTGAGAGAGAGGGACAGGGAAAATGAGAGGGAAAGGGACAGTAAAAAGCAGAGGGACAGTGACAGAAAAAGGGAGAGAGAGAGAGTGCAAGGCTGGCAAATGGATCTTACTAGGAAGATTATGGAAAATATGTTGATTTTATGCAAATCAAGTGATTTAAAATTTTATCCATGTATGTTGACTCAACTAGCCCATCCTCTTAACTCCCAAAAATATTTTGCTAGGTGACTAGATGAATAAAAGTGTTCTAAAATTTTGGATATCAGGGAATAAGTTTCTTTTTATTTTTAATTAAAAAACAACATTTCTTTAAAGCCTGCTCTACTGTAGACAGATGTTAATTTCTAAGGTCACATTGAAAATTCTGAAAACCTACGACTTTAGAAAGGTAGATCAAAATCCTTATATTTGATTCCCCATTCTGTCACCTTTCAAGATGGGATATTTTAGTTGCTGTGAAATATGACCAAGAACAACATCAGTCTGATAAGATATATCCATCTGCCTTTTAGGACATAAGATTACATGGTTCTTGCAGTTATTGCATTTCCAACACTGCTAGGAATAATGAAGCTCTTTCATCTGGGTTAAGATTCAGTATTCAAGTATAGGTCATTGTAGGGATTTTATAGTCTTCCATCCCTATAGTCTCTTGCATCTGGGGAAGAGGAAGACTTGAAAAGGAGTTAGTCCAGGACAGGTCTATTACACTCTAAGACTGAGGAAAGTTAGGGTAAATAAAAGTTAACATAAGGACCACAATACTTAACTTATAAAAATTTTTTGGGATAGGGCAAATTTCCAAAAGGGAAGATGATTTGCATTACTATATGCAAAGAATATTAATTACATAAGATTTCATACATGGGATTGGATTCCCAAATAGTTGTGTGCTCATTGGAGAGATGGGTTGAAAGACAGATCAATTAGGAGTTTTAGGTTATGAAAATTTTATTTAATGAGTGTCTCTAGTAAGATCTAGACAACTTATTTTGTTTTGTTGGTTTTGAAATATTTTAAGCTTATCCATGCAAGCCTCAATTCAATTGCCTCCAACAAGCATTCATTAAGAACTAGAATTGTGTCAGACACTGATATATAATGGGGATACAAAAATAACCACCCCTACCTTCAAGAAATTCATATTCTACTGGTTGAAAATAATAAATAACCAAATGATTAAATACAAAATATAGAATACAAAATATTTTAGTAAGGGAAGCATTAGCACCAGAGAGAATCAAGAAGGTTTCTTGTAAGAGGTGGCATTTGAACTAAGCTATGAGGGAAATAAGTTCCAAGAGGTAGAGATGAGGAGGGAAAGCATTCTACATATAAGGATGGCCTGTGCAAATGTATGAAGAATAGAGGTGAAATTGTTCGAGCAGGGAACTCCAGTAGTTCTGGGGACTAGTTATGATATTTCTGAATATTTTAACTTCAGGTTTGTTTACAAGAGATGACCCTTAAATTCTTTCTTTTTAAAATTTTCCCTCTAATTTTTATAGCTCTTAACAGTATTTTGGAATGCTTTCTTAAAATATTTCTTGAAAAGGCATCTAGGTGGAATAATGAGTAGAGCATGTATACTGGAGTGGGGAAGATCTGAATTTAAATCTGACCTCAGACACTTACTCTGTGACCTTGTGCAAGCTGTGTAACCATTAGCACATCACCTAACCTTTGTTCTGTCTCAGTTTTGTCAACTGCAAAATAGAGATAACAATAGCCCCTAGCTCATAGGGTTGTTATGAGGATTAAATGAGATAATATTTATAAAGCACTTAGCAGACTGCCTGGCACCTAGTAGGTAGATCAAAAATGTGAGTATCCTTCTTCCTCTACTCCCCATTTTTGGTCACTCTTTATAGAAAGTCTGATGATTCTTACATTATCTCCCCTTGACTTCATTTCCAAGTCAGTTCTTTTTAACAGCAGATACATCAGTCAGGCTTTTATTTTTTCAGTCCTTTGAGTTTGCAATAATATTTAGCATCCTCTCATCAAATCTTTGGATATTACTTTACTCCATCTTATTTTAAGGGAGTCAATTATTTGGAATATATTTTTAAAATCTTCTTCCAAGTTATTTATTCCCTTTCCTATTTTTTCCCTTTGGAGTGTTCTAATTTTATTTTTTTTCAAGCCAAGTTAATAAACATCAAGCACAAAGAAATGCTTAATGCACCTACAGGTTCTGTTCCAAATCCTTCTTTTTTTCCTTCTACTCTTATATTCCTTGTGGTCAAGATATGCTGATTTTCTCATACTTATTGTGGAATTACTCTTTTATTCTGTGGTTACCTCTTAGGCTTCTCTTATCCCAGCGTATTTCTTCATTATATATAGTTCACTAAATATGTAGTTTTCTTCTGTTTACTACTATACCCAGTCTTTTTTTTCCTGGATTTTTGTGCCAGGATTAAGATCTACCTCTTCTTGCATTTGCAGATGGAGTAGACAGACCTTTCCTCATCCTACTTCTTCTGCAATTTGTATGTATGTCACTGCTATTGCCATGTTTGTCCACTAAATATCAGAGATCATGCTGGTTTTCAGTATTCCTGTGACTGGAGGAAGAGTAGATACTTTCCCATCCCAGTAGACCTCCTAACCTGACCTGGTTTTGACCACTTCATTTTCCTTGAGAAACTTTAAAGTGATCACAAACTATCCCGGATGGTCATCTTAGTCTGGGTGCAGAGATTTGTTGAGAGTTTCTTGTCCCAACCTGACTTTGACTCTGCTGAGGCTCTGACAGGCCAGGGACAAAATCCTATTGATTTCAAGTCTTTGGACAGGGAGGAGCCAAGATGGTGGCATAGAAGCAGGAAGACTCCCTGCACTCTCCCGATAATGACCTCAAATACCTATGAAAATGACTCAAATTTTAGGGCCACAGATGCTACAAAATGACAGAGAGAAACAAACCTCCTGCTGAAGACAGCCCAGCAGATCTGCAGAAAGGGTCGGTCACAGCATGCTGGGAGCCCAGCTCAGCACTGCCCAACTGTGAGTCCCAAGTTTTAGCCCCAGGGCAGCCCAACCTGGAGAGACTCCTGGAGAGTAGATCACCAGCAGCTGTGGCAGTTTCCAGAACAAATAACCCATAAATGCCAAAGACAAAGTGAGAGGTAATTGGACTTTGGGAACAGGGAGTTTGGGAGTGTGGTCCATCCTCTGCCTCCTGGGTGAGAAGTGGCTGAGGCCCTAGAGGCACTGCCTCATGGCTACTTCAGAGCTCCTGGCCTGTAGATTGTAGGAGGAAAAAGAAACCATTCTGAGGGGTAATTGCTCTTGCTTTAACCTGCTTGGATCTGGATCACTGTCTTGGGTGGAGGTCCTTGGGAATGTAAGCAGTGAGCTAGAGAGTGGGGAGGCTTCAGAGAGGGCACCCAACTAATAAAACAACATCGATTTTAGCACAAAGCTCTCCTCTCTTGTAGGAGAGTTCTACTGTGGCAAAAAACTCAAAAGTCAAGTAATTGAGTGGCAACATGAGCAAGCAAAGGAAGCAAAGCAAGCACAGCAATCTGACTTTGGACTCCTCTTTGGGGGACAAAAAGGATCAAAGCATGGAACAAGAGGAAGACAACAAAGTCAGATCTCCTGCACCAAAAGTTTCCAAGAAAAACATCAACTTGTTACAGACCATAGAGGAGCTTCAGAAGGATTTTGAAAACCAAATAAGAGAAATGGAGGAAAAATTGGGAAGATAAATGAGAATGACACAAGAAAATCATGAAACGAGAGTCAGCAACCTGACTGAAGAAAATAACACCTCAAAAATAGACTAACTCAAATGGCAAAAGAGGCTCAACAAAGCAATGAGGAGAAGAATGTCTTAAAAAGCCAAATTTGCCAGACGGGGAAAAAAAGAATCTCAAAATCTCACTGAAGAGAATCATTCCTTCAGAAGTAGATTGGAGGAAATTGAAGCTAGTGACTTTATGAGAAATCCAGATACTCTTAAATAGATCTAAAAAATGAAAAAAAAATAGAAAGCAATGTGAAATATCTCGTTGGGAAAACCACTGACCTGAAAAAGAGATCCAGGAGTGATAATTTAAAAATTATTGGACTACCTGAAAGCCATGATCAAAAAAGGAAACTAGAAATCATCTTTCAAGAAATTGTCAAGGAAAATAGCCCCGATGTTTTAGAACCAGAGGGCAAAATAGAGGTTGAAAGAATCCACCAGTCACCTCTTGAAATAGATCTTTATAAGAAAACTCCTAGGAATATTATAGCCAGGTTCAGGAGTTCCCAGATCAAGGAGATAATATTTCAAGCAGCCAAGAAGAAATAATTTGAATATTGTGGAAATGCAATCAGGATAACACAGGATCTGGCAGCTTCTATAATGAGGGATGGAAGGGCTTGGAATATGATATTCCAGAGGTCAAAGGAGCTGGGATTAAAACCAAGAATCACCTATCCAGCAATACTGAGCATCATATTTCAGGGGAAAATATGGTCATTCAATGAAATAGAGGACTTTCAAGCATTCTTGATGAAAAACAGAGTTGCATAGAAAATTCGACATTCAGATACAAGAAGCAAGAGAAGCATGAGGCTGTAAACAGGGAAAAGCAATTAAACTCCATATTTAATCAGTAACTCAAGGTCACTTCATACCATTTTTGCCTTACTATAAAACAAAAGATTTGCATTATATTCCAATACTGAAGATGTTGAAAATTAGCCTCTTTCAATGGGAAATGTAGAGTATTTAAGAAAATATGAGGTAGATAATTAAAAGCAACTACCTTAAGGGAGCCCCATTCTGGGGCATCTAGGTGGCACAGTAAATAGAGCACCAGCCCTGGAGTCAGAATGACCTGAGTTGAAATACTGTCTCAGACACTTGACACACTTATTATCTATGTGACCTTGGGCAACTAACTTAACCCCAATTGCCTTGCCTTCCCCGCCCTCCAAAAAAAGAAAGGAAAAAGAGAGCCCCAGTTTGAGGACATTTTTTTAATGTTTAAGAATCTCCTCTTAAATTCTTCTTCAGAAGGTCCAAATAACAGTACCAAGATGATTAGTGGTTTTCATTTGATTGTGTTTTAAATCTGCAAACACACAGTCCTAGTCATGTGAAAGGTTCTCTCTTGTTTACTGCATAGTGAGAGAAACTAGAAATCCTTATATCTTATATTCATTGGTTCTTTTGTATTTCTGCACCCATGCACATCCAGTGAGGAAGCACTGGTCTGATTCTGTCTAGAACAAATCTAGACATTATGACAACATAAAGCTGATGCAAAAGTTCCCCAGGCTTTACTCTTGGCTATATGGTTTTTAGAGAAACTCAACCCATTGGGCTCTTGAGAAAAACAAACAACTTTATGCCTGTTACAACATTTTATGATGCCCATTTCTTGGGTTAACAGAATCCTATAAATTGACAATTTTATATATAATATTTGCTATGGGGACTTTTGAACTACTTGTTTTGGCACCTGCGATTAAGATATTTACTCTAGGTAATGGTTTAGTGCTCAGGAAAGAAAGACCTGATTTCAAAAGGATAATAGGTTTGAATTAGAGGTTCCAGCTGAGTTGTTCCTTTTAAGGTCTTACCACTGAAAGGAGTGTTTAAAACTCAAGATTCTACAGAACATTAAGTACAACCAAATAGACTCTAAGATCATTAAAAATGATGAGACTAGAAACCATTTCCCAAATCCTGCTCCTTACCACTTTCCATCCCTTGAGGAAGGTTTTACTTCCAATCCATAAACTAGATTATTATTTTCCATTCCCCATGTTCTGTCTTGATAATTTATTGCTATGTCACAGAATGTTTTCCTTCCTTAACATAAATATCTGTAGCCAAAAGTCCCTATTCCCTCATGTTCTATTATTTCTAACCTATTTTCAGAATATGGTAGGATATCATTCACCATCTTTCCTGCACACTTTCCCATGTCTCTGGAGGTTTCTTTCCTTTTGTCCTTTAACCACCAGTGAAGATAATTGTCAGTAATACCTCTTACCAAACCAGGTCTGTAATTCTCTCAACAAATCATAAGACTCAGCAAATGATAGATTTAGAGCACAAAGGTAATCAAATATAGCACCCTCATATTATAGTCAGGGAAATTTATGGTTCAATGACTGACCAATTGTCACATAGATATTTATAATATATGCTTCAAACCTAGGTCCTCTGAATCCAAATCCAGCAGTCTTTGTGAGGGGCCACACTGCTACACAGTAAAACATTTTCTAAAATTATCTCAAAACGTGTGTTTTTTCTACAAATGCTTTATTAACTTCTGTTTTACATCATTCATTCCCACCAGATTTTGAGTTACAATTATTTCCCCCCCTCTTTTTCCCCTCCCACCCTCCCAGAATAGCAGTCCCACAAGATATCGCTTCCTCCAATCTGCTCTCTCCGCTATCTTCTCCCATACCCCCTTTGACTTTTCCATTAGAGGAAGGTGAATCTTTGTGTCCCAATGCCTGCACATATTATCTCCCAATTACAAGCAAAAGTGTATTAA